>MU853402.1:393556-467463 GCA_033297235.1 Trichocladium antarcticum
GGGGAGGGGGCTTGGGATGGGGTATGATCCGCCGGGGGGGATTATCTGACGATGGTTGGGGGAGAGTCGGTTGTGCAGTGTGCGGGACGGCCGCGTCTGGGTTGCGGGGAGTTCTTTTTGTTTCTCTTGGGCATGGGTGCTGTTTGCATAGCGTGGCGGGGCGGGGTTCTTTTTTGTTTCTCTGGGGGTAGCCTAGCCGTTGTTGTTGCTGCTATTGTTGTTGTTGTTGTTGGATGGATGGATGGTTGTTGTTTCGAGGTTGCTGTATTGGTGTGTTGTGTCGGCGCAGGGGCAGTCTGTGTCTTGTTGGATGGATGGAAGAGGGAGAAGACGGATGAAAAAAACAAAACGAGGTTTCTTTGGCTGGTGCTGGTGTGGTGGGGTGGGGTCGAGGGAGTGGTGGGACCTTGTCGTGCCGCCCGTCTATGTATGGCGGCTCTGGTCTGTGTTTATGAAGGTTTCGTGGTATATTTTTTTACTCATCTCATCTAGTGGGCCTGTTGTTATTTACACGCCATATCAAGTGCATTTGCTGCTTCTCCATTCTGTTGTGCCTGGTTCAGGGGGGAAGGCAGAGAGGGTTTAGAAGCGGTGGGCAAAACAGTGGGCAATGTTGTAAAAAAAAGTACAAACATGGTCTCTTTCCGACCGTTCGATTTGAGGGGTGTCTCAACTGTGGTAACTCACCAAATGCTGCCGATACTATTCACACGAGCCCTACAAACTTTCTTCCTGAGCCTACCAGGAAAGGAGTCCCAACCTCCCAACCCATGCATCGATGGATCGTAGGGCGCAAAGCTCCAATAAATGCAACCCAGAAATGCGAAAGACTGTTTCCTACCATTCGCAATCACCCGGTACCCAGCTACCCCCGCCGATACCTCCCCGTAGTCGATTTACTCCTCGCCTGCTCGATGGCGCCCTTGAAGTCCTGATACAGCGCCCTCACGATCCCGGTATCGACCCAGCGCTTCAGGATCTTGTCGACGAGCTTGCCCTTTTGCTTGGGCTTCATGCGCTCGCGCTCGGCCAGCTTGCTCGGCGCCATGTGCCCGTCCTCGTGGAGGCGCGTGTCGACCCAGTCGAGCAGGCCGTGTTTCCAGTGGATGAGGTTGTGGGCCGTCTCGGCGTTGCTGTTGCAGACGACGCCGATGAACCACTGCTTGGTCTCTGGGGGGATGGTGTTGCCGTCCTCGTCGTGGTCTTGGTCTTGCGCGTCCGGGTCCGGGTCCGAGTCCGAGTCCGAGTCGGAAGAGCTGTTTGTTTCGACGGGCTGGAGGAAGGTGTCCAGTTTGCTGGTGTCTTTGTAGTAGGGGTTGCCCGAAAAGGTGATGACCCACCTGGCAGGGAGAGTCAGTTGCTGTAGTTCCTCTGTTGGACGTCGATGCGACTTACTTGGCGGGGTGGCCACTCCTTCCACACGCACCACAGTTCTCGGCCTCGAGCGCGTCGCCCTTGGCCAGCTCTACATTGGTGAAGTACGGTCGAGCCCGGAGCGCCTTGGTAAAGTCTATCCTCCAGGCGGACGACGCAAACTTGGACTGGGCGAGGCCGCTGACTTCGTCGTCCAACTTCCTCCACGCCATCCGATACAGCTCGTGGCCCTTGTCTGCAGACCCAGGATTGATCTTGAACTGGACGAGCCACTCTATGGCATCTCGGAAATGTTCCTTCAGCGGTTTATGTGAGTGTGACGTAAACTGCAGAGGGATTTCCAAGTCGTCCGGCATGCCAAGAGGTTCGTCGCTGTCGTGTGCAATAAAGCCCCCCAGGCTCTCGCCTGACTCGCCTTCACCTTCGCTGGTCGGCCTTTGCTTCTTTTTCTTGCTCTTCTTTGTCTTGTCCTTCTTCCCCTTTTCCACCTTGTGGTCGAGCACGCCTTCTTCGTCGTCCTCGAACTCACTAAGTGCCAGATGGTCCGAATCTGTGTCGTAGATGGCTTTCGCCGGCACCTCCTCGGACGACGAGGATCCTTCATTTTCGTCAATGGTCTCGCCGGCGCGCTTCCGCCGAAGCAACTCGCGTGCCTTTTCCTTTTTAGACCGGGGGGTGCGTCCTGCCTGTTTGGCGGTCCTTGGGGTTGACGTCTCCACAGGCTCCCTGTCCTCGTCTTCGTCCTCGTCCTCGTTTTTCCTCCCTTTCGCCGGGCTCGAATTTCCCCGAACAAGGCGGCGGCGCTTGATGGGCGAGGAGACCAGAGGCTCGTCATCTTGGTCGCTGTCGTCAAGAGCGATTCGTCTCTTGCGCCGGTTGGTGGATTTTGGAGTAACGAGCGGTATGTCGTCGTCGTCGTCGTCGTCGTCGTCGTCGTCGTCGTCGTCGTCAACTGTTTCCGCGCGCGAAGCTCTAGGAGAAGGGCTTCTTGGCGGCGAATCTGACATCTGACGCTTTGTGCGACGCTTCGTCTCCCTCACAGGAAGTACCACGTCATCTTCCTGACCACCGTCTTCCGAAGAGTCGTCGCTGTCAAACATGACTACTCTCCGTTTCTTTGCGGTTGGGCCTAGTTGAGATGAGGCCATGAACGTTGACGAAGATGGTAGCGCCCTTGGCGAGCTTCGACTCTCGACCATAGTTTTCACCGGGGAGCTGAAGACGGGGCTGCTATCTTCTCCTGGGCCCTGCTTTTTCTTTCTGGGGGTCTTGATGCTGGGCTTCAACCTCGGGCGGCCTGAAAAATAATTAGCTTGTGGTCGCTAAAGAATGGGGTTTTATGTATGAAGACAAAGTCTCACCAAGCGTGGCCTCCAGTGTCTGCTGCTGCTTCTTTTTGGATTTTGCCATCCTGCCGTGACACTAACAAGGATCCAAGTCGCTCTTGTCCTTGGTCAACTAGATGTTTTAAAAGAGTCAGCATGGATATTCAAGTCGGAGCCTCCCATGCAGAAATGACCACTCAAAAGATCCACCCAAAGCCCATTGCAGGATGTGCGTGGGGTGTCTGAACTTTGAAGAGGTCTCAAAAGGGAGATACAAAAGCTGTGGCAAAAAGGGCCGCATCTCGGCTGCAAACATACCTGCCTCGGAAGTAAAATAAATGCAGAAAAAGGGAGACCTTGGAAACGAGGAAGGCGAAAAAGTGAGAAGAGAGACCGGAATATAACAGGATGCGTGGAACGCCGCGCGAAAAAAGTAAATTCTGTGAAGCAGAAACGAGATGAGGCCCGAGAGGTCGTATTATGGAATGATTAGTGCATTGAAGTCCGCGACTGTTCTCTCATCTCATCACGAAAATGACGACTCGGCGGTTTCATCTCGAATGGTGCCTGCCGTGTTGGAACAACGCGAAGTCACGTGACGCGGTGGGGGGAATACCCACCGTCCAGAAGGCTTCCACCGGCAGCGCCGTGCTTTGTAGCTCTTTCCATCCCGCGAGAGACCAGGGACTGGGGCTATCGCTCAGTTACTCCATCTGAGGCCAGGTACAATGCCAGTATTTACAGCATTTTTTGCTCCTCATTTCCCATTTTTTTGAGAAAACACACTGCTAGTCTTCAGAACCCCTGTTCGCCCGGCCAGTGGACGTTGTGAGCACGCCCACAGACAGTCAAGCTCATAGCTGTGGCATGATCAGGACAAGGGAAAAGGACATGGAGCGGCGACCCCAATCAAGTCGGCGGCAAGGCTAGCGACGAGCGAGGAGGAGGAGCTGGCGGGGTTGTTGGTGGCGGTTGTTGGTGGCGCAGATGTTTGCGAGTTTGACTGTGTATTCATGTATTCATGTATCCGTATCCCTGTCCTGCTGTCCTCGGTTGCACCGGACTCTGTGCCGATACTGTGGTGCTAGGTAATTAGTATCTGCCCGCCGCCGGCTCTGCCGTGCCTGGTCAGCATCAGACTCGGATGGGGTCGCCCAGGGGCCGCAGATGGCGATAAGAAGGAAAGGCAGAAAGAGGAGGAAGATGGATTGCCTCTGGAGGGAAGGCCAGGCGTCTTGGCCATTTCCAACATGCCTCACACTCTGCGACAGACCATACCAAAGAAGCTGAAAGACACCACGCGCAGTGTGCAAGTGAGGTATAATACGTTATCTAACCAAAAATACAAGTGCGCATCATGTCATGCCATTTGTCTCCTGCCGCAGCCAGCCAGCCAGGGGGAGGAGACAGAACTCGCCGTATCCTGCTTCCAAGACCCAACAGCAACCCAAGACTAAGCCACCATTAACCACCGGCATCCACCCGCTCACAACCCCCAACCGACATCAACCGTGCCGCCGCGCAACAAACACATGACCATGGCCGCACAATAGCAAGAATTACCATTCCCCTCCGTGGAGATATACACCACCTTTGCACAGTTCACATTCACCTAAGCGGGCCCTTGGCATCCTCCACCCCCTTGGCGATAACGTCCTCGAGCTTCCACCTCGGCGGCTTGACAACCGCCTCGGCGCCATTCGCCATGGCCCCCTCCGGAAGCGCCTCTTGGCCGCCCGCCACGCCGGTGGAAAACTTGAGCTGCAGGATGTCCCCCGCCTCGTCACACGCGGCCAGCACCCGATCCATGTCATCCTTGTTATGCGCCGCCGACACACAGAACCGCGCGCGGGAGCTGATGAGCGGGGTCGCCGGATAGCCCACAATAACGGTCGAGATCTTGCGTTTGAGCATCTCGTGGCTGAAGGCGGGCATCTTTCCGGGGTTGTACAGCATGATGGGGATGATGGGGGAGTCGTCGTGGCCGTAGACAATGAAGCCGAGGCGCTTGAGGCCGAGGCGCAGGTAGCGCGAGTTCCAGGCAATGCGCTGCAGGCGCTCCTCACCCTGGCCCGGGGCCAGCTCGCCCGTGATCATGCGAAGAGAGGCGAGGATCTGCATCAGGACCGAAGGGGCCGGGGATTCGCCGAGGAGGGTTGCGGCGTTGGCCAGGCGGAGGCCATCGATGATGTGCTTTTCGGCTGCGACGTAGCCGCCGTTGGCGCCGAAGGATTTGGTGAGCGTGCCCATGAGCACGTCGACTTCTGCGGGGTCGACGCCAAAGTAGTCGCAGACGCCGCGACCCTTGGGGCCGAGGGCGCCAACGCTGTGGGCCTCGTCGACGTAGAGGAAGAACTTGTACTTCTTCTTCAGGACCAGGATGCCGGGGAGGTCGACCATGGTGCCCTCCATCGAATAGAGACCCTCGACAGCGACCAGAATCTTCTTCCACGGACGGTGGGTGCGGGGCTGGCCCTGGGAGATGGCTTCGCGCAGCTTCTTCTCCAGGTCCTCCATGTTGTTGTGCTTAAACGACCGGATGACGGCGCCAGAAAGACGGGCACCGATGCGGATGGAGGCGTGGTTGAGTTCGTCCGAGAGAATGAGGCAGCCCTTGGATACCATGGCGGGGAAGGAACCCGCGTTGGTGACATAACCCATCGAGAAGACCATGGCGGCAGGCTTGCCGACAAACTCGGCAATCTCGCGCTCAACCTCGAGGGCCAGGTCTGAGGTGCCGGAATCGGCACGCGGGCTGCAGGCGCCCAGGCCGTACTTGCGGACACACTCCTCGACAGCATCGGCGCAGGGGCCTTCCGACTGGGCGAAACCAAGGTAGTTGTACGAGCTCACGTTCAGGGTCTGCGTGTAGGTGCCGGTGAGGTTGTAGGTGCGGTTGAAGTCGTCCGACTTGCGGTCGATGAGGGTGATGAAGCGGCCAGGAACGCCCGTGGTGGGCCTCGCGAAGCAGTCGTCGAGGCGCATCTTCAACCTCCTGACGTAGAAGTTGTCAAAGTCATCGTTGAGCGGGGCATAGCCGTTCTCGGCCTTGAGCGCGCGATAGTGCTTCTTGTTTCCGAACCGCTTGCCGAAGAAATCCCTGGTATGGCCAAGGAAAATCAGGATCAGATAGCTGAGGTATGTGGTCAGAACATAGTAATATGGCGGCTCGTCTTCGATTGGGATCTCGAGCGGACCGCCCTGATGGGCGCTGACGTAGAGGTGGCTCTTGTCGAGCAGGGGCCCGAACTGCGAGTCGAAAAACTCCTGCTTCTGGGCCTCGTCGGCGGACGGCGGCTCGAAGAGCGTGGTCGCGGCATCGTCGATGTTGAGCTCTCCGCCAGCTGTCGATAGGGAAATTGTCGGGAGAGGTGAACCGGCAGTCTTTATCTGCGGCGACTGGTGCTGCGGTTGCTGGGCGGCCGGTTGCTCCTTGGACTTGGACGAGAAAAAGCCAGCGAGACGGTTGCCCTTGGAGTGGGAGGGCCGTCGCTCGGCTGTCCTCTCGGATTGAGGCATGCTGGATGTTGAGAAAGGATTCGTAAGCTTTCGGGGCATAGCTAAGGGCGCGTGCGCTGCCGAGTGCGATTGATGGATATTCTAGCGCCAATAGCGGGTGCTGTTCGAGATAGATAGGGCCAATTAATGCTGCATGGCGCGTGTTAGCGGAAGCTCCTAGCAGTCAATCCGTTGTAATCTCGGCGGAGCAGTTTTGGCGACCAGAACGGCGGGAGGTCAGACGAAGAAGAAGGGGTACAAGTTGCCAGCCCCTTTTACAGCTCCACTGAGCTGTGTTTGCCCCCGGGCCCAGAACCCAGAACGAGCAGACTGCAACTTGGCTCCAGACAGGCACACCCACATGAAATCGGCAGGGTGGATGCGCAAAGAGGCCAACTTACTCGACTAAGACACAGGAAGCTCAGAAAATGAAGAGTAAAAAGAGGTCGCCCAGGAAGTCGCTGCTACAGTTTGCACTGATGCGGTCGGAGTGACGATGTGCCAAGCGCTGCTGCTGGAAGCTCCTTCGCGGGCGAATGAGAAGACGCACGCACGGGACGCGGGCGGAAGTTTGCCTGCGGCAGCGTATCGTCGGAACTCTCGAATGGAAGAACGAAGAAGGAAAAACCTTGCGCCCCAAGCCGTCTTTACCCAGAGTTCTGCACGAGGAGGAAACTCGGGGAAAGTCGTCTCGGGTGCAGGTGCAAGAAGCGGAGTCGAAAAGGGACGGAGGAGATGGGGTTCGGCGGACGGGGCATGTTAAGGACTTGAATGGAAAACGGGTTTGGGGCCGCCCGGGAGATTGTCGAATCGCGAATGGCGGGTCCGGACAGGGGTCGATCCGCAGCTGCCGTGGAGCCACAGCGCAATTTGGCCCAGCCCTGCGCCTGACGCTCGTCGAAGGGACCGATGCCGAACGGTCCGGCTGCGACCGTCCATCAAGACGGCTTGATCAGAAGGCCTGAACCAGGCCAGGCTCAGATAGCTCTTGTTTCCGTCTGGCGGGATTGAAAGCACACTATGTGACTGCACTCTGACATGTGCCGCAGGCGCTATGCAGTAGAAACACTGCCTGCTACCTGGGTGGAAGGACCAGACGGAAGCCAGGTCCGTGTGATATCGGGATGTGCAGGCAGGCCGCCAATGGAGGGGCGGACTTGTGGGAGTGGAATTCACAGAGGACGGCCGAGAGGGGCATAGTGTCATGACAGATCCACGGGAATGATCCGAGTGCTAGGGCTGGTTCTGCGCAGTCAAAGTCCCCTCGACAATGAGCGGTGACCGACTTGGAAGTGGCATGACGCCCGACGCGCTTGATGGCGAGATGCCTGATGGCGAGGTGGTGGTCGGCAGTTGATCGATACAGTGCATGGCAGGGACAGCGGTGCAATTCGTGCATCCGTACAGTTACAGTACTAGACTAATCAGACGCAGCGCGGCAAGCGAGGCTCTGGCGCCGCCCCAATGCCACGACTGGCGATGTCTGAATCCAAGCCTGGGTTCCACTGCCGGCCAGAGCAGGAGATGAACTCGATGGACTGCCAGAAATATGTGGGTAAGGGTTCCAGGTCGGGCCAGCGCGGTACCTGCATGAGTGTACGGAGCACGCAGTGGAGGCCTGTCAGAGTGTCAGCCGCCTGTCACTCTGTGCTGTGGCAATTGTCGGCTTTGGCCGGTTTCCAGCATTGCGGGTCGGCCCCATCGGCACTCGGAAGTCGAATTTTGTGACTCGGCAGCAGCAGCAGCAGCGGGCAGGCGCTCGTCGTGCCCCTCCAGATCCGTCCCGCCGTCCCGCCGCCCCGGCTCCAGTTTTGTTGCGAGGTAAATCCGGGGTCCGTGGGGTTGCGTCCGTTCATCCCGTCGCTGACAAGTTGACAACAGCGATATCGGACTTTGACGATCTGAGAGCCGCCCTTGAGCAAGCCGCGAGGAGTCAATTGCACCGGGAGAACCCAATTCCAGCACAAAGATGGCCGCCGAGCTCTGGAGACACGGAAGTCCCGAGGGGACCCAGATGTGGAAGTTCCTCGAGCATGTCAACTCCAAATACGGCCTGGACCTTGGCGACTACCCGGGGTTGTACCAGTGGTCCATCGACAATGTCGCCGAATTCTGGGGCGAGGTCTGGCGCTTTACCGGCATCATCGCCTCGAAGCCGTTCGACCAGGTACGGAGCCCCCCGGGGGTACCCCGTTTCCCACTATACGGATGAATGACCCCCAGCTGACCCTCCCCCCCAGGTCCTGCCCCCCTCGGCGCCCATGTTCCCCAGGCCCGACTTCTTCGCCGGTGCCCGTCTCAACTTTGCCGAGAACCTCCTTTTCCCGGCCAATGCCGACATCAACGCGTCGGCCACGGCCGTCATCACGGCAACCGAGGATGAGAGCCACCTCACCGAGACCTCGTGGGCCGCGCTCCGGGATCAGGTCCGCCGCTGCTCCAACGCGCTGCGCGCTGCCGGCGTCAAGGAGAAGGGCGTTGTGGCCGGCTTCGTTGCCAACCACGTCCAAGCCCTGGTCGCCCTGCTGAGCGCTGCCGCCATCGGCGCCATCTGGACCGGCATCAGCCCGGACAACGGTGTCAGCGCCGTCCTCGATCGCCTGGTCCAGATCAGGCCGCAGGTGCTCTTTACCGACAACGCCACGCTGTACAACGGCAAGGAGTGGTCTGGCAAGGCCAAGACCCTCGAGGTTGTCGAGGAGCTGAAGAAGCACGGCCTGGAACAGGTTGTCGTCATCAGGGGCCTCCAGAGCGTCGAGACCGGTCTCGATGAGATCCGCGCCAAGGGCGTCAAGGCTGAAGAGTACGACGCCTTTTTGGAAGCGCAAGTTGCCCCTTTTCAGCCTCGCATCATCGCTGTGTTCTAACCCCCCGGCAGATCGCCCGACGCACCCCTGGACTTTGCCCAGCTTCCGCCCTCCCACCCCCTCTACGTCCTCTACTCCAGCGGCACCACCGGCCTACCCAAAGCCATCGTCCACACAGCCGCCGGCACACTCCTCCAGCACAAAAAGGAGCACTTTTTGCACTGCTCCCTCACTCCTTCCTCCCGCATGCTGTACTACACCACCACCTCGTGGATGATGCACCACTGGAGCGTATCCGCCCTTGCCTGTGGCACCTCCCTCGTCCTCTACTCGGGCTCCCCCTTTAAGCCCCACGGTTACCTCTCGATCCCGCGCCTCCTCTCGACCCTCAAGGTAACCCACTTCGGCACCTCGGCCGCCTACCTCATCGCCCTCGAGGCCAACGCCATCCGGCCCATCTCGGACCCCTCCCTCGACCTCTCGGCCCTCGAAGCAATCTACTCCACCGCCTCGCCGCTGCCGCCGTCCACCTTCACCTTCACCTACTCCGCCTTCCCGGCCCACATCAACCTCGCCTCCATCACCGGCGGCACGGACATCATCTCGCTCTTCGGCGCGCCCTGCCCGCTGCTGCCCGTCCGCGCCGGCGAGATCCAGTGCGCCGGCCTCGGCATGGCCATCGCCGTCGTCGACTCGGCCTCGGCCCCGGACGCCCCGCAGCCCGTCGCCCCCGCCGACAGCCCCGGCGATCTGGTCTGCACCCGGCCCTTCCCCTGCCAGCCGCTGACCTTCTTCGGCGCCGGCGGCGAGGCCAAGTACCGCGCCGCCTACTTCGAGCGGTTCCCGGGCCTGTGGCACCACGGCGACTTTGTGCGCGTGCTGCGCCACCCGGGCGGCGGCCTCGTGATGCTGGGCCGCAGCGACGGGGTGCTGAAGCCGGCCGGGGTGCGGTTCGGGAGCGCCGAGATCTACAATGTGCTGACGAGGTTCTTCGCCGCCGAGGTCGAGGACGCCGTGTGCGTCGGCCGGCGCCGCGACGAGGACCGCGACGAGACGGTGTGCCTGTTCGTGGTCATGGCCGAGGGCCGCGTGTTTGACGAGGGCGTGGGCAGGCGGATCGCGGCCGTGGTGAGGCGGGAGCTGAGCCCGCGCCATGTGCCGGGGGTGATTGAGGAGGCGAAGGGCGGCGTGCCCAAGACGGGGAATGGGAAGAAGTATGTGTTCGCTTTTCCCTTTCTTTTCTCGTTCTTTTCCGTTAGGGTTCGGGGATGCTAACGAGGGTGTGCTATAGGATCGAAGTCGCCGTCAAGCAGATCCTCTCGGGGATGGAAGTCAAGACGAACGCGAGCGTTGCGAACCCAGAGGCCCTGGACTGGTTCAAGGAGTGGGCTAAGAAGGCCAACCAGAAGCTGCCCAACTAGGGGACGGGAGTAAACACGGTGCGAGTGGAAAGCCTGGGCTTTTGAGAGAGATTCATTGTGTCACCGGCTGTCCGTGTTGTCCTCGATAGAACTTGTATACCGCCGCCGAGATGGAAGAACCCGAGCACCACCCTCATTCTCGTAAAATAGAGATTACACAATGCGTCGTACCCGGCTACAAATCCAGCCCGGCCGATCTCGGGCAACGTGTAAATCCTCCCCAGTAGAAGCGAGCGCAAGCCGGCGATGATGTATTTAGTGCGTATTGACCCCTTTTTATTGTATTGTCTTGGCCCCTCGCACAGGCTGCGGCCCCCAACATCAACAAATCAAGAACACAACCTGCTACATTGGATTGCCATATAATCTTTCCGATTCCGTTTTCTCTTTTCGTAATACATGTCCCTTTTCTCTCACTCTTCTTCACCAGCCTGAAAAGGCCTGGGAACCAAGGCCGCGCCGGCCACTGCACTCTAAACCACCGTCCCAAGTTTTCGGTTCCCTCGGCCAGCAATCATCATGACGTCCGCCAGCCGACACGGCCGCGTCGCAGAGGCTCAAAAAGCAGCGTTCAAGTTTTCCCACCCCGCCCATCCCGTTTTCCGTGGAACATTTCCCCTCACCGAAAAGTTGGCCCATATCGCGAAACACAACCAACAACGCCTCTGAAAAAGACAAGGGGAGAAGAAGAAGAAGAAGAAGAAGAAGAAGAAAAAAAACCCTTCGCAGCAACAGCACAACAAATACCCCTCCCTCCGCAGGCTGGCTCCGCTCCGCATCGCATCGCATCACATCGCTAACAACAAAAACAGCCCCCCCCCCTCTTCAACACAAGAAAACAGGCAACAGCCTCCTAAAACCCCGTCCCATCCATCGCAAACCCATGGTGCTCCATCGGGTCCATGGCCATGTACTCGAGCAGATCCAGCCCGCCGACATTGACGCCCTCGGCCGTCATCGACACCGACGTGTTGTCAATGTTCTGGAAGAAGGCCGGCCCCGTGGGGAGATACCACATCTCGTCGCCGGGGTTGGCCCAGTCCGCGTTCTCGAACAGCACGCCGCCGCCGCCGCCGCCGCCGCCGTCGGGCAGACTGCCGGCCGCGGTTCCGGTGTTGTTGGTGGCGGTGGTGGTGGTGGTGGTGTTGTTGTTTGCGCTGCCGCTCCCCTGTCCCGGGCCGGGTCCGCCTCCGCTGGCGTGGTTGTCGATGCCGCCTGTCGTGGCGGCGGGGGTGGACGGGCCAAACATGGAGGCGGAGCCCAACGGGTAGGGGAAGGTGCCCGTGGTGAGATCCCAGGGCGTGGCCGAGATGTTGGCGGGGGTGATGGAGCGTTCTGCAAGGGGGGGGGGGGTTAGCCAAGGAATGGTGGGGGAGAGGAAAGAAGGTTGGACGTACCAGGCGCGCCGGCACCATCCTTCAACCGGAGCCACATCTCGTTGTGGGCGTAGCCCGGGTGCGTCGTTAGCCCGTTCACACCGCCGTTCGCGTCGCCGTGTGTTGGCCCTGGCGATCTCCCATCCGCCGATACCGGCGGCGGCGGGGCGTAGATGAAGCGGTTCCGCAGCCGGCTGGTCAGCGTCTCGAGCATGTCAGCAAACCGGATGCCGAGATGCACGTCGTCGACGACACAGTTGCGGAGCGCATCCACCGTCCGATCCATCAGGCCGATGCTCAGCTCGACGTCGGACTTGGGCGCGCCAAGCGCAAATGTCTTGAGCAAGAACATGGCACCGCTGATGATGCGGAAGTAGGTGCGCACGGGGGCATGCTTGAGGTAGTCCTGCGGCAGCAGACCCTCGACGACGGTGCGGAGCAGGTTGCGGCTGCCGTTGACAACCTCCCTGACATACTCCTGGTCCTCGGCGCCGAAGCCGCCCAGCTGCCCGAGCGGGAGTCGGCCGTAGTAGTTCTGTGTCTGCGGCGACAGATGCGGCCCCGAATGGCCCGACACACTCCCGCCAGGCCCCGAGCCGCCGCCGGCATTACTGGTGCACCGCTCGACGACGGCCTGGAGGGAGAGCGAGTTGATGTAGATCCGGACGTACTCGTACTCAATGGTAAGGATATGGCGGATGTAGGGAGGGAGCCGGAAGCGCTCAAACTGGTTCCACCAGTCCTTGAGCATGGGCTGGAAGTCCTTGAGCAGCTCGATGTACTTGCCGCTCTGGATGATCTCGGTCGTGTGCTTCCGGGACCTGAACAGCTTCTCGTTGCCGAGGTGCATGGCATTGCTGATCCCGGCCCAGCAGTGGATGATCTGGTCGTCCAGCTCGAGGTCGGGGATGTAGTTGAACCCGTTCGACAGCGACGACGGGTTGGTCCCGGGCGTGGTCCCCTCGACGGAATGACGGCGCCTCCTAGACACGGCCGGATCCGACTTGCGGAGCTTCTCGGGCACCATGTTCGTCCAGCCGAGCCGGCCGGCCAGCTGGCTCAGATAGATCAGCAGCAGCCTCTTGATGCGGTTCGCCCGCAGCCGATACGACTCCTCCTCGTACTCGGGCCGCGAGATGGCGCCGGCGGCGAGCAGTTCGTCGACATCGTCAAAGACACCAAGCTCGTAGGCCAGCCCCATGCCCGTGCTCAGCAGCATCCAGCACATGCGGTCGCTCCGCCACGCCGGCTCGAGCCAGCTCTCGATCCTCCTGCCGCCGAACCCGCCCGAGGGCTTCTGGTTCCCATCCATGTCCATGGGGCTGTTCGAGTCATACGCGGGCGGCAGCAGCAGCTCATCGGTGGCTTCGTTCGGCGGGAAGTGGAGCGCGCGCGGGTGCCATTCCGTCAGGATCATGAGCGACTCGATGGTCCCCAGCGTCCTGAGACTGCCCCGGCGCAGGCCCCGCCACGGGGCCGTGCTGGAGCTCAGCATCTCATCTGCCGCGGCCCCGGAGCCGCAGAAGCCGCCGCCGAACGCCTCCTGGCCCCACACCACCCGCTCGATCATGCCGCGGAGGTACGTCCACAGCTGCTCGTGGATGGCGTGTGAGCGACAGTGGCCGCCGGTGCCCGGCATGCGGCGGTATCTGGAAGAGATGGTCAGGAGAGTCACGGTGAGTATCGGCTCCTCGGTCAACAGGGTCAGGTGGGACGCCGGGTTGTGGAAGGTCGGCGGGGAGATGGGGGTAAGCGGGGATAGGTATTTGTAGTAACTGTTTCCCACGTCAGCACCGCGAGCAGGCTCCGAGAAGATGGGCGCGCCATACTAGTCGATGTAATCAATTGCCTCCTGCGCAGTGAACCAGCCCGCGCGCACAAAGCGGAACCTACCCCAGGCCTTGAGTGCCTCGGTATAGCCGGGCTCGGCCGAGAGCTCCCGTTTCGTCAGCTCCGGGTCGATCGCCTGATCCACCGTTGACGACCCTTCCTGTCGTGAGGCATGGCGGCTGTGGTGGCCGCCCGGGAGGATGTTGCTCGAGGACGTGCGCGACTCGGCATCTCGATGGCTGTAGTGGGAGCCCAACCGCGTGGCATTCCGGGCGGGGGCCGCGTTGTCGTCTGGTTTGTGTGAGGCGCTGTGGTGAAGCCGTGGACGTTAGCCGGCCTGCTACAGACAAAACCAAACAACCAAAATCAAAAAAATGCACTGACTTGTCGGTGGCCGCCTTGTACAGCAAATCCAACGCATCGTGGGGTCCGTACACCTCTCTGCGCATGACACTTCGGGCCTCGAAGTTCTCAAGCGGCGTATTGGGCTCGCCGTTCCCGAACTCGCCGGCCGTGCTGCTGTTGCTGCGGACGCTCTTGTTCGCGTCGCCCGGCCGCCGCAGCGGCTGCGACCGGCCGTGGCTGCCGCCGGGGGTGAGGGGCACTTCGCTGAACAGGCGGCGGTCGATGGTCGGGGGAGGGGCGGGCGAGTCCTCGCCGCGCGCCTGCTTGCGGCCGTTGCGGAGGATGTAATCGTCCTGCTCCTGGTCGTCCACCGACTCGTCGTCGGCCTTGCGCTTGCGCCGCGTGGCACTAAAGTAGCACTCCTTGCTTTCGCGGCGGCAGCGCACGCACGGCGGGTCGTGGGGGTCGTCGACGGAGCCGAGGTCGCAGCGGACTTTGCGCCGGCGGCAGGGGATGCAGGCCTGGTAGACGCGCTTGTGCTGGCCCGCCTGGGCGGAGAGATGACCGGCCTGCGACGGCGTTGCGGCCGACGGGCCGGGCCCGGGTCCACCCCGGCTTGCGACGGGTGGCGGCGGAGGGGCGGAGCCTCCCGCGGATATCGACGACGGGCCGGCGGCCGGCGAGAGCGGCGGCACGGAGATCTGCAGGGAAGGGGCGGGGAATTGCGCCATGGCGGGCAATCCGAAGGGCGAATCGCGTAGGTCGTCGCTTGCGTTTTACTTGCTTGCCCTCGGCCGTCCGGCGTCCAGTTGCCAGTTGCTCCCGGGCATGCACCGTTGCTGTCGGTTGGAAGCGGTTTGCGGTGGGTGAAGGCTGGAGAACCTAAGATGGGGAAGGGGCCTGCTTTTTGGGGCTTCCCCGGGTCTTCAGTAGAGGGGTCAGGCTACGAGTGCCGGGGTGACGCTGCTTTTGGGCCCTTGTCGCGCCTGCTGCGTCTGCTGCGTCGGGGTGCTTTTAGGTGGGGAAAACCTGCGCACCGTTCCACGAGGGGCACGCCGCGGACCTATCAGGACTCGAGGCCTGCCCAGCTGCAGCTCAATCTCGATCCCGAACAACTGCAATGGGGAATTCTTTAGCGGAAGCCAAGGGCAATTGGCAGCTCCCCACCGCGTCTTACACATTAGCTTCCTTTCAAGACTCGAAGCGGAAGGTGCATTTTCAAGCCATTGATAATGAACACTGCGAAGCTTGAATATCACCAATATGCCCCCGAGGACGACAAAAAATAGAACGGTGTCTTCCCATTGTCCCGTCGCCGTTTCGTCGCGACTCAAGCCAAACCGACAGGACAATGGATGTCGACAGGAGTGTCGAGGGCTACATATGTAGTTATCAGGCTGCATGTGCAGGAGCCACGAGCCAGCTGCTGGCATTGTCTTGGCGAATGGGACGGCCCTCTTGCAGCCCTGCGGGGCACTATCCGCCAGGATCCAGGCTTCTCACCCCGCGTGACAAGTCGAATGTGCAACCACCAGCACTAGACTTTGCCCATAAATGTGGTCCAAGACTCCAAAACTGGTAGCTATGAGGACAAGAAATTCCTCCTTTAAACAACATCGAAGACATGAAGCTATCGTTGTTGCGGGACGGCCGAGAACTTGATTCTGGACCTGGTAGTTCACTAGGTTTCTTGTCTGTCGAATTGCTGACTCTCACTCAACAGCTCAACAGAGCTTGGGTCACGTGTTGAAGACGTTTTCTGAGACTCAAAACGGTAGGGAGCAGTATGCGCTCAACTTTCACTATTCCGTTTTCTAACTCTGTTTCCCATCTATGCTTAGGGTGCTCATAACATCGCCTTGTGACTAATCTCTGTTACAGAATACTGTAGATTGTAGAGGAAGAGCGGAATCTACTGCTTCGTATAGGGGGTTGTGATTGGTCGGACTGTTATGCTGCAGGGGTAGGGATACATGCTAAACGATCACAGTGCCGATGCTGTGTCTGAGCAGAGACTAGGTATGCAGACGGGCACGACATCTTCCCCAGTACAGAGTACCTATCTGTATCTAAAAACAACGAGTCGCAAAGCGTCAAAATGCGCAAACTACGTGGCCGGGGATTGCGCTGCGCCGTAGGTGCTCTCGGTACTCCGCAGGACTTGCAGGTCACGTTGACGCGGTCACGCGGTCACGCGGGTGTTGCGGGCCCCGTTCCTTCACCTTGCTCGGTGACCCCAACGGTCCAACCGCAACAACAGGCTCTTCCCTTGGAGAGTCCGACGATCTCGTGTGGTTTGGGGGACAAAAACGTGCGGCCCGCAACTCCTCGTGGACATGGCAGGAACAGACGGAATGCATGCGGATCGACGATCCACTGCACTCCCCGTGTATGCAACATGCATGTATCAGACAACCGTCGGTGTTTCCCACCGCCGGCGACGGTCTTACAAGGCTCGAAACTATACTTATATACGAGTTGCCGATGCCAATCCTAGTCGTCGCACGCCGCCATACAATGTGACAGATCGTCCGGTGCCGGACCCGGCATCCCAGCTTCCCTAATGTAGTCCGACATAGAGAAAACCAGAAGCAAGAAACACCATTCCCGACGCAACGATGCCACGATGTAAAAGACTTGGCCGGCCACGCCACGACGATGCATTTGACACATTTTTCAATGCGAGGACTCAGTCATCTACCCGTGTCTAAAAGCAGAGCAAGCAGGATGCCCCAGCCGTGAAACGAGTACTGCCTGACGGCAGGATCGAATGCATGGCCATGTCTCTTCCCTGAAAGCCCACAACGAACACCAGATACCAATGCCCCATCATCAAATGAGCCGGGCCAGGCCTGTCGAGAAAATCAAAACCATCGGAGACTGCCAACCGACACCCTACGATGACGGATCCATCCAGCCAATGCCTTTTATGCCCCGTCCTCCATACGCCAGACGCCGTCAAATGCACATGTGAGACGCGTGGGTGAGTGTCTTAGACCGAGATGACCCCGATCTTGATCTTGTCGGAAATCAGCAATCTTGGCCCCTCACCAGCAACAGGCAGGGTCGACTTACCACAAAGTCCCAGAGCATCTTGAGAAGCGAGTCCGGCAGGGTGTACAGATCGACCGAGAACTCACCCGCATCGAGGTTGTTCTGAACGTACGTGTTGTCGTCCTTATGGTCGTGTATCATCTGAATAACCTGCAGGAGCTCTTCTTCTCCCAGCTTGATCAGAGCGTCGGCCATCTTCTCGATATCATAGGTCTTCTTCTTCTTGTTGCCGCTGGCGGCGGCACCGGGGTCAGCTTTCTTAAGCTTGCGCTCCTCATCCGACGGCAGGGGCCCCGTCTCGCGGAGCAGCTGCTGCAGCGCCTGCGACGGGTTGCGGAAGGTGATCGTGTGGATGTTCTCGTACTGGGGCGCAGCGAAGTTCAGGTCGTGCATGACCGTCTGCTTGCCGCCCTTCTCAGTCGTGAAGAGGTCGATGCTCATCTCGAACTCGCCCCAGCCCTCGTTGGTGCACTTGAAAGGGGGTTCCATGAAGGCTGCATGGGGTTAGCGGCCTGGGGCTACACGGTGTGGGAAATCAGTGACGGGGCGCATACTCTGGACGGGGTTGTCGAACGACGGGTGGAGGTTGTAGACGGCCTTGGTAAAGCAGCGGGCCGGCTTCTCCTTGCCATCCTGGTCGAGCACATAGACCTCAACGGTCCACTCCTTCATGGGAAAGCCCTCATTGACGGCAGGCTTGTCACTGTTTGAATATGGTCAGCCCAGGCTCATCACGCAATTCGAAGGCGATGCGTACATGTTATGCTGCTCCGTGACAATCTTGATCTTGCGCTGTAGTTGTGATCCCTTGTCAGCCAACCAACCTTCAATTTATTTTTCCCTCATACGAGACGATGGCATCGTGGATCAAACTCACCTCGACAATCATGTTGCTGGCCGGGGTCTTCTTCCACTTGTTCTTGACGATGATGCGGCGGCGCGGGGCCTTGACAATGACGACGCGGGGGGCCTTGACAACGATCTGCGTGTCGACTCGCGTATCTAGCCGCCGAGGTCCTCAATGTCAGTTTCCGAATCCTGTGCCAGACACGCAAAGCTAACAATGCAATATCGATTCGTTGTGCGGGGGAGTCGAGTGTGGTTGGTTTTGGTTGGTCTTGGTTGGAAAGCGCTTGCGCAGGTCTTGGTATGTAGGAGGCAGGGAAGCGACCACAAGCGCCGCAGTCGTAATTGACGTTTGACAAATTAAAATCGCTCCAGGAAAGAGCAAGTCGAGATTTCCTCAGTGCCAAATGGAAAGAACCAAGCCCAAATGAAGATCCGAAATCCGATGAAGTTCACAGGTGATTGCCTTTGGTTCGAGAGTCACGTCGCGGTCGGTCGTTGACACGAGCACTGGCGCGCGACCAACAGCTGGTGGGTGAAGCTTGGCACGTACCTGACTGTGGCGTAATAAGCCTCTGCGCCGCAGCAGCAGCAGCAGCAGCCTGACGACGGGTCAACATTTTAGTTGTGGCGCTGTGGTTGGAGCTGTGAATATGACGTAGTTGTGGAGTTTTGGTTGTGGCGGTGCAAGGTAGAGATTGTTTGTGCCAGGTGGCTCTTGGCACAATTTTGAGCGACAAAGATCCGACGATTTGATTTTGCGCCACAAAGGCAGCCTTTGTCAGCGTTTGCCCCGCATCCCCTTTTAGCCGTTCGACGTCGCAACGTGAGCACAGACAGGCATCGTGAAAATTAAGACGAACCCAAGCAGCGATACCACTTGGCCCTGGAAGACGGGCACTAAGTTTCTTGTTCCTGGCGAAGAAGTACACGATATCCTGGTAGTGACAAGCTCGGCTGCGTCACCCAGTTGGGTTGTATATGCGTTCGAGCATTGTCTTCGCATGGAGGATGCACCACAGCTCGTCTGGGAACTCCAAGCCAAGGCCAGAATCCAGCAAGCTCCAGGCTCAGTGTCCAAGGAGTGATCTGAAAGCTTTGCGGAAGCTTCCATGGTGAGTCCGGGCCCTACTCAATGTTCGGCATAATTCTACAAGCTCCACGCTCAGTGTCCGAGTCCACTGATCTGGAAGCTTTGCGCAAGCCCACTACACAGCTCTCCAGAGACATTGCAATCATTGGTACTTTGCATGACAAGGGAGGTGATATGTTGCTAGTTGGTCTATCTACAGCTATCGGCGCTGGTCTTTGTCTCGCGGGAGGGGGTGAGTGCCCCTTCCTGCTCGGACTGGGTGGGTGACGGGATGGTGTTGTTGTCGGGGGTGTTATTGGGGGTCATTGCATCGTCTAAGACGATGTGTTGCGTCTTGGGGGGGTTGTGCTTATTTATCCCTGCGTTCATCGTTTCCATAAACCATCAGGCATCCCCAACCTTAGGCAGTCGCCTCCTTCTTCTCCTCCTCCTTCGCCTCGGCAGCCTCCTCCTTCGCCGCAGCAGCGTCGGTCTCCTTCTTGAACAGGGCCTCGTTCTCCTTCTGGGCCTTGATGAAGGCGTCCTTGAACTCGTTGGCGTTGTCCGAGTTGGCGAACCGGATGGCCAGGGTGACCGCCTCGGGCTCGCCCTCGCTCACATCGGCAGCAGCGTTCCAGACCCAGCTCCTGTCCGAGCCGACGTTGGGGTTGAGCTTCATCTCGGGGACAACTGGAATCTGTTAGCTTCCATACCAAAAAAATGTCACACCACCACTAGAACCAAGCGATACATACCGTAGTGGTTGGCGCAGACCTTGAGGGTCTTGTCGCGGCGCATTACCAGGCGGGTCTTGCCGTTGTCCTTGTGCTTGAGCAGGCGAACATCACCGGTACCACGCTCCTTCCACTCGCGGCTGTCCGAGATGTACTTGAAGAGCTTGGCGCGCATCTTGAAAACCTGCTCCTCCATCTCCTCGTGGGTCTTGGTCTCGACCTTCTCCGTCAGGTGGATGACGGGCTCGAAGTGGACATCATCCGACTCGGGGGCCTGGTCCTCCTGCTTTCCCCAACCCGCATTAGTATTTTTTCTTGTCGCCCGCAGTTCTCTCCAAGCATCGCCACTGGGGACAAAAACGCACCTCGTCGCCTTTCGAAGCGGCGGCGGCCTCGCGCTGGGACTTGGCGCTGCCAGAGTTGTCGCCGCGCTCCTCCTCCTTCTTTTCCTTCTTGGCACCACCGCCAAACATGGAGAAAACGGACGACGTGGTGGTCAGGGGCTTGGCCTCCTCGGCGGCGGCAGGAGGAGCGGGAGCCTGTATCCAAACAAAACCCGGGTTAGCCGAACGAACTTGGGGAGCGCGTTTTAACCGCGCGCGCGCGCACCGAGCATCCCGCAGGTGTGTGATGCGATGCGATGCGCCAGCCCGCCAGCCAGCCATCCAAAACATACCTCCTGGGCCGTCTCCTCAACCTTGGCCTCGGCCTCGGGCCTGACCTCCTCGAGGGGCTTGTTATCGTTCTCGGCCGACATGGTGATCGCGGAAAGTCTTGATGAAGCGTAACTACTATTGCGTCCGAGAAGCGCGCGTCAGCAGCAGGACAAAATCCCCTTCTCAAAACCAGCACCACCACAATCACGGCCCTGGCTGTGTCCCCCCCCGCCACCCCCCCCCGCCATGACTTGAGGCTCATCCGACAGGGTCTCAAAACGCGGGCGAGGCGGGGTACGTCGCAGCGGGGCATCGCGGCCAACCCTCGTCGCACGTGAAAAAGAACATAAAAACTTACCGAATGCTTGCAACGTCGGTCAGAGTAAAGGACACTTTCGACGCAGTGTACCTTTTTTTTCCCGTGTGTGCTGTTCCTTGAAGTAGGCGCTTGGGGAAGCTGAAAGTGGAT
Source organism: Trichocladium antarcticum (assembly GCA_033297235.1). Taxonomy (NCBI): domain Eukaryota; kingdom Fungi; phylum Ascomycota; class Sordariomycetes; order Sordariales; family Chaetomiaceae; genus Trichocladium; species Trichocladium antarcticum. The sequence goes on from MU853402.1 coordinate 414,364, forward strand.
CGGGTAGGATGGCAGGCAGCAAGTGGTCGTGGGTTGGTTTGGTGGTGGTGCGAAATAACTGCCCCTCACTTCCCAAATCAACAATGGCGCAGCGGCCCAAGAGAAAATTGGCTGGGGCGGGGTCTGGAACCGGGACGGTTGCACGCGCTGATTGGTCGGTAGTGATCTTGGATACAAGGATACCTACCAACAGGTAGGTATGCTCGTATGGCATCACACTGCCCCTCGAGTCCAGTTTTGCACAGTCTTGACTCGAGTCCGCCACACAAGCGGCCTTGATTGAAGGTTCTGCCGAGATCTTAGTCGATAGGTTCGTGATTGGTATTGCGGAAGTAATTCGTAGTCTTCCCAGGCTGAGCCTGTGTCAGCTGTTTTCAGGATAGCTTGGAGGCGTGCGCGTACGGGTGCCTCCGAAACAACAATTGACTACCTGTGCAAAGCACAGTCCGGAGACATTTCCTGCAGTTATGCCGGCTCAGGCATCATATTGAGCACAACTGCACTCTGGTTTCCGGAAACAAAGCAAAGTACAACTCTCCCCCAGGCGATTCTGCGTCAGGGCTCATATCGAATGGTGGGTGTAGCCAGTTCAACTGGCGAGAGATACATGAATTTACAACAGACAAGTATGGCCGGAAAAGAATGATAGTCCATGAGATAATACCGGCCATAGCAGAGCAACAAAATAACAAATGCAAAAACCCCAGCCAGACACCCTCGGGCCTTGATCCTAGGTGGCCATGGCAGCCGACTAGTCCTTCCCACCCCCCCATCCTCCCCCCATGCCGTGTACCATCCATCCGTTGCTCCCACCCATCGAAACAGAAAAGAAAAAGCAGGTAAATGCTGGTCCCGAAACTGCAAAGTTATTCCCCTCCCATCACGATCTTCTTCCACCGGTTATCCCACCCACCGCCTCGGGGGTTGCCATCCTTCGCGCCCCTGGCACCCTTTGTGCAGCCCCCCTTGCCCGACCAGAGAGAACCAGGCCGCATGCCGAAAAGTGTACACGCGTCCCCCGACGACCCCTTCTCTCGCGCGCCCTTCGCCCTGAGTAGCTCACCATGCTTCATCTTGAGCAGCCGAGACGCCTTGCGCTCGTATTCGGCGTATTCCTTCATCCTCCCCTGCATCCTCAGCCACCACAGCCTGGAGGCAACCTGGGCCTGAAGGATCGGGAGGTCGGCCCCCTTGAAGAGAGTCTCCGCTGTCTCAGCCTGGCGAGCGATGTGTTCCCGAGCGGAATTCATGACCCGGTTGACTGTGGCGGCCGTCTGGTTCCGAACCGTCTCCGAGCTGTTCCCCAAAAAGGACGCGGCCTCGTGCGACTTCGTGAGCATATCGTCGACGAGGTGCGACGCTCCACTGGCCCCCGATGACACCTTCTTGATGCCGCCTTGGAGCAGGTGCAGGCCCGCCTCGAGAACCTTGGTGACTGCCGTTTTTCCAAAGTCAATCTGGAACGTCTCGTTGATCTTGGGTTTACGGGTCGTAACCACAGAGACATTCAACACGCCATAGGCATCTTTCGATCCAAGCTCGACAAGGACTCCTTCGTCTACAGAAGAAATCTTGGTCTTCAGCGGATCCTCACCACGGTACACGTCGATGTCGATGGCGCCCTGTGCGAGCCAGACAGCCTTGTTCCGGCTGGGAATCGCAACAAGAAACTCGGTTGGGCTGTAGACGCACACCGAGCAGACCGTCATCTTCGAGGAAGTGATTGGCTTCTTGACCTCGGGTTCGGCAGGGACAGCCGAAGGCTTGTCAGAGAGAAATCCAGCGAAAGACAACACAGACGCCAAGGTACTAGTTGACGGCTTTGCCTGACTAACCTGGACGGTCTTGGTGGAGGTGACGCTGATCACAACCGTTGTTGTAGATGTCGCCACCGACGAGCTTTTGCTGGTCGCAAGCCCCCCATGGTGACCCTGCAGCGGGACGCAGACACCCATGGGATGTAGTGGTTGGGGCTGGGGGTGGTCTCCTGGCAGTGTCGATCCCGCGAAGAGATCCAATGCGAAAGGGAGGATGAGCGACATGAGAATAGGCGCAACCAATGCCACTATCCACCACACCCAGTCGAGGCGCTCGACAAACTTGGCCAGAGTTAGTTTTGTCGAAGAGAAAGTGTCCAACACCTCCATCTCCGGCTCAGAACTTGCTCGGGGAGACGCAGGGTCTAGATCGATAAGAGTCTTTTCGGATCCAGACAAGCCGGTCAGATAGGCTAGGTGGCGGTTCATTTGCCGGGCGTCGATATCCGCAAAGGATGCGTAGTCAATGGGAAAGCGCTGGGGGGTCATCGGCCTCTCGGGGTCCCGCGACTCTAGGCAGAGATGAACGGAATGTTCATCGATGTACTCCTGAGAAAGAACCGGGTTTTCTCCCCGGACACGCGCAAATCGCTGATTTTCGTTGATGAAGATGGATGGCACACCATGTTCCTTCATGAAACTCCATGCGCAATACCTCGTCCGTTCGGCATCGGCGTCATACTGCTCAGCGCAGTAGAAGACCGCAATGTGAGGAAGATGCCACTTCGGCTGGATGGTGGGCCCATCCTCAGAGTAGGTGGACATGTAGGTTTCCCCCTGGTCGACAGTGACGCAATACGCAGAGTCTCCCGTGACTTCATCGACGTAGTTGTCAGCGGAGATGCAGTGCTCCACCTTGATTTGATAGTGCGATGCCTCCATGAGGTCGAGTTCGGGTGCGGGACCGAACGAAGAGATGGGCACAATGTTGTACACGCCTTCGCGGTGCCGGTTGAAGTAGTCCTGGTCCCTGATGCCGTCCTTTGGCGACACCCAGATTGCACTGCAGATCTTGAGCACAATGCCCCTTTGGGCGTCGGCGCGGCCCACGTAGAGGATTCTCAAAGGTTCCTCCGTGGACAGGTAGGTCTGAGACATTGTTTGCCGGACAGTGGCTACCACGCGCTTCGGGGCGTTCGATAGCCCTAGGTCTTCTGCCAGGACGGAGGACTCCGCCTCATTGAATTCCCGTATAGCATGTTTAACCGAGATCTTCCCCGCAGGGACCAGACCGCTGCCATCGCCATCTCCTTCCTGGAACTCAATAGAGGGAACGACCACGCCGGATCCTTCAGTGGTCGACCCGTATTGGAGGCTGCCCGCCGGGGGTTGTGTGGACGGATTCTGGAGAGCCTGGTCGGCATATCTGATGGAGGAGGCACGTGAAGCATCGTCGGACTCTTTGTCTGAACCGCTCTCGTAGTGGTTCTCGGAACCGTCCAGGCTGTGCACGTCTTCGGGTCGGGAAACCGAGAGTGAGCCTGTCGACTCGGTCAAACGGTCATCCTGGCTCTCGGTGTCGGTGCCATGGATCATCTCGTAGGCCGAGTCGGTCAGACTGCCCGCGTCCGACATAGTGGACGGTTGCAGAAGGTGCGGGGCGCTGCTGGAGACCCAGTTCGCGAGGAGTTGGCTCCCCTGGGGTTTGGGAAACCGGAGGATGGGGAGAGATGCCGAAAGCTGATGATCCAACGGCGGAAGAGGGGCGTCGTCGCTTGGGACGCTGCGTGCGAGAAGTTCCGTTGATGGCGTATCGTTGGTCTGCAGTCTCATTACGGTGGGAAACCTGTCAGCCTTGGGCATGTCATGTTATGCCAATCACCTGCACGAGGAGTGCGCGGATCGAAATGGCCGAGGGTGTTGGGCGACCGGTGTGATACGTAGAGATGGGAGGATGGCGGAAGGAGGGAGCAGGCCACTTGGGGTGAGCGAGGAGCGCTGCGGAATGTGACAACAGGGAAGGAGCCAAGGAAAGGAAAGCTGATCAAAAAGCAAACGCTTTAGGGGTTATCGCAAAAGATGAAACTAACTCGGTGGCCTCAATGGCACTTCCCTTAAGCTTCGAGTTCGCGTCGGGGCCTAAGCGGTTGGTGCGATCCTCGGTTGGTTTGGGTTTCTGCCTGTCCTGAAGCTGCCTTACACGGCGGGGGCGGGGAAACGGCCGCTGAGCCGCACGTCGTGTCAGCTTCTGAGCGAAGCAAGTTCAATCAAAGGAGCAACCAGGCTAGCAAGGTATTCGCTGGCTGGCGCCCAAACAAAGGAGGCATGGGAGAATGGACTGACCAGCTACTGCAAAGCAAGGTAGAGAGAGAGGGTGATGAGGGACACGTAGGACTCGACTCTGGTGGGATGTGGTATGAAGAAATGGACCAAGATGAGGTGCTGTGCTCTAGGGTCGAGTGCATTACGAATTGGCAATGAAGTCACACGCTGCTCGGACTGCAGCCTGCCCGTGCCCGTGCATGCGATGCTCTTTGTGTGCACGGGGATGGGATACGCTTCTATCGCAGAACGCTGGACGTTGCTCATCAGAGTGTTAGTCGATAGCGGGGTCGAGTTGGGCGAAGTCACACGCCCGCAGGCCCGCAGTACGCAGTGGCTATAATTACATTACATCCACTCAGTATCCGTTGTAAGGTCCCACTATTAAAGGCGTTGATGAAGGCGGGACACCCCAATGAAGTTGTTCACTGCCGCCAACAGGCATCCCAGCTTGCTTGGCAATCATCATGTGAAGACTCGCAAGGGAAAGGGAGTACTCCGTACGGGCAAGGGAGACAGCATCGAAATCTGAGCCGAATGAACTGGTGGAATTCGCCATCCACCGGCCCGAGACCAAAATAGAGGGACGACATGGCCCCTGATGGTGGCATCGCGATTGGATGCAAAGAAACTTTAATTATAGATACGACTCCCATCCCACCCTGATCAATGAACGATGAACTCCAGCATAACTTGCACGCGTGGTATCTCGGCATGTCGCATCCCGCACCGGTCGGACCATGAAATCTAAAGGGGCGTCCCCTGCCCGTGCCACCCATCCATAACAACCCAAGAGCTAATACCAAAGAAAACAAAACCGTCCATATCCAGCCTCCGTGGGCAGACATTCGCGGCTTCATCAAACACAGTCAAGACCATGATGGATCAAGTCCTCCTGTCTGGCGACCGCTCACAAGATTTTGTGCTTCAGGAACAGCTTCCTGACCGAGTCTGTGTCGAAATCGTCGTCGTCCGGGAACATCTCTAGGATGCCGGTCAGGTTGGCAAAGAGATCGCCCTGGTTCCGGTATGCGAGGATTGCCGGTACGCCGGCATTATCGAACTCGATGGCCTCGTAGTGCACCCTGACAAAATGGACCGCGGGGTATGTGCTGACAAGGGGGACGAGAGCATCCTGGATGGCGGCAGAGACGTCGGACTGTTGTGCCTGGTTAGCTCGGAGGAACCGACTGTACACTTGGGACGGGGGATACCAACCTGCGGATCGTAGACAAAGACAACCACCACCGTCTCCCTCCCGACCTTTTCTATTGCGTCGAGGTAGCCCAGGGCATCCACCTGGTCGAACCGGCCGTACAGTCGGATGCTTGGGCTTGTCCTCCTGTTCCGCACGGGATTCCTGCTCTCCTCTTCGAGCTCGCGCTTCCGGCTCTCCCGCCATTGACGGATAAACGCCTCCTCGTCAGGATCCTCGGCGCCGCTGCCGTCGCTATCAGCGTCGCTGCTGCCGGGTTCCTGCTGCCGGGCGGCGGCGGCGCCACCGTCCAGGCCAAACATGCTGCGGCGGGCGACGCTCACCCTGTCCTTCCACTTTGTGCGGCGGGCCGTCTCGTAGGACCTGGCGTCGGCGATGACGCCCTTCACGCCGGTGGAGCGGCCGCGGTCGAATGATGCTGGCGGGAGCCGGATCTCGTTGTGGGCGTCCATGGTGGGCATGCGCATGGCAGCGTCGATCTGGGTTGACCGGTACCGGTCTTCTTCGTCCTCGCTCTGCTCGTCGGAGGATCTCGCAAAGTCCCGATCTTCTGGGTGTATTCTGTCACGGTCTGAACGGTTGTTCTTGTCGAGGAACGCGGCGAACTCTTCCTGGGCGGGGGTGGGATCCGACATGGTGACGGGGGGCGGAGGATATGCGGCAGGTGGGCGGTGCGTCTTTAATAAAGGCTGCCTTGTTTCGAGACAAGGGACGAGGCCGGGGAACAGGGTTGGGTGACAAGGGGGGAGGGGCGGCTGCTGTGTACGGCGATCCCGGTTGACCGGTAGCGGGTAGCGGCGCGGGGGGGGGTGTTGAGACGAGTCGAGTAGGCTGCCGGCTATTGCTAGGTCTGGCCTGGCAACCGAGTGACTGGAGAACCGTGTCTTGTGTCAGGGACAGGTTTGGACGAGGATCTCTCCGGGTCGTGAAAGGAACCAAGCACGCCAAGTTCTGGGATGACAGAATCTAGGCCCGGGAAAGTCAAACACCAGGACTGAGGTTGTACTACCGTACACCCGTACAACCATACACAGCAGTATTAACCGGCTGCAGATGGGCACACCAGCTTGAGCCCCTGGAAATGCGTCAGAGAGTTTCAGAGGGGATGCCGAGTGCTACGTCAGCCGGATTGCGTAGTTGTAGTCTCCGATAACCGTCCTGTCAATCCAAGGCGGTATGACTGGGGAGAGCGCAGAAGAGGTCGACAAAACAGGTTGGGGCCGCGAGGGAACGGAAGGGAAGACGGATGTGGGACCTCGAAGTGCGATCAGCAAAAAGAAAGAAAGAAAGCGACGAGGGCGATGGCACGCTGCCTTGGAGATCGTCGCGTGGTCGACAGGGATTAGCGCAAGAAATAATGCGCAGCGGACAAGGGTTGTCGAATTCAACAAAAGCTTCGAGTCGCCTGCAAACCAAGAAAGGAGCAGAATGTCCCGAATTCAGCTCAGTCGCGAAGTTTCGTTGCCGGCGTGGAAGGCTACAGGCGGCGGCAAGCGAGGGGCTTGGAGGGGCACAAGCGGCGCTCTCGTCAACAGGGTCCACAGGCAGGGGTCGGTCTCTCCAGGTCCCCCCCGGCAGCCTGCGGACTTTATGCACTTGGCCAGACCTTTCTCGGGAATCAAGTCAAACGGCCAAAACCACCCGTTTGTTTGGTCTGCTCTACCATAAGGCGCCACCATACTCTGGGAAAACGGTCTTGGCGACAATCCCTAGATACTAACAGCGTTTTGTACCAAAGATTATCTTAGTATTGTTTTTAGCCGACCGAGTTTTGTACGTAAGATAGTCTTATACTACCTAGAGCATTTTCGAATTAATTAGATCTTACTAGCTAAGATAGTCTTGCTTACAAAACATCTTAATTAGCTAACTGTCTTTAACTATAAAAACAGTATTGCGTTCAAAACGCTTACCGCCTTACGTAACGGCCCTATCGGCTAAAACAGTTTTACTTGTAAGACTGCTAATATAGCTGTTTTAGCTAATAGAGGCTGTTTTCTAGAAGCAAAACGGTCCGTAGCTTGTAGGATCGTCTCTTTCTATAGAACTGTTTTTACACTAAAAGAATCTCTAGGTTAGAGACAGTGGTTGTAGTAGGAGACGTAATTAATAGATCGATCTAGCAATTACCGCCCGGGCGCGCGCCTGTACCCGCCCGCGCGCCTGTACCCGCCCGCGCACCCGCGCCCGCCCGCCCTCCTACCTAGCCTGGCTATAGAGAGGACGGTATATATATATCTAACTTGGTAATAGGGTAGTTGGACTAGTAGAAGTTAGAGTCGTATAGAGCTCGCTACGGTTCTAAGTTATATAGGTTTAGTTAGACAAGTCGGCGCGGTAGCAATTAGGATATTAACTTACTAAAATAGTACAATCCTCTAACGGCCTACCCTAGAAGCTAATGTTAGCGCTAGAGTATAAAAAGACCTTAAGGTAGGAAGATAGGTAGATAACTTACTTAACTACTAGGCGGAAACACTACTGCCGCTTAGTTCGGTTAGGATTATCGCTTAGCTAGGGAACTATAAAAATAAAATGTCAGTTTTTAACGCTACGAAGATTTCGTACGAGGGTAGGAGGACTTATTTGGTCTGTTGTTACGTAGGCGAAACCTATAAGCGTCGGGCGACAGGAGGACTGTTAGATCTAGTACGATTAGCTACGTTCGACCAGACCAGATGTGAAAATACTATACCTTTATACGACGTCGGGAAGGCATTTAGCGATAGGAGGATCGACAGATCTAGTATAATTAGCTACGTTCGACCAGACTAACTATGAAAATACTGCACCTTTATACGACGTCGGGAGTAGAATACTCAGCTAAATAAAGTAAATATTATAGTCGATATATATAAACGAGCCCTTCTTTGTCCGTAGAACCATCTAGATACGATCAATCCCGACACGCGGGAGCCCGATAATCTCACGCCGCTCTGTAATTTAGTAGATTAGGCATTCGAGAATGAATTCCTTCTATAGAAAGCTAGTTTTAGCCTCTATATAAGTAACTACTACGAAGAGATATATAGTGCTAGTAAGGAGGAATATAAAGATGCTATCGAGTTGTATAATCGCTATAGTGTCCCTGTTATAGCTAAGGATATAGATAAAATTGCTAACTATAAAAACCCTCCTAGTTAATGCTTCCTTAGGATATAATATTGATTAGCTTATTTTCGGTATATAAGAGGAATAGCTACCTACCTAATTCTAAACGATAGCTTTTCCGCCTATTAGAATTTGCTCCTCCCCTACGATATAACTAATAGCTAGTAGTAGTCTTTCGTAAGCGCTACCTAAAGTAGTTATAAAAAATGCTTGTCCTAGGTTAGGCTACGTACCTAAAGTAGAACATCCCTCTAGCTTTTAACGTATATTGTAGATAGATCGTATAGCGTAAGCGGTTATTAGTAAAGCGGATCAGTAGTAACTTCAAGCATTAAGCAATCCTCGTTAGTTTCTAGATCCTCGCTATAGTATAGGTTATATGTTGCGGCTAACGTAGGACAGTTACACTAGAGAGTGTAAAATGCGCGATGAATATCTAGAAATCGGTCTTTGAAGTAGCTAGCAAAGGCAAACGATACGGCCTGCCGTTCATTTTCTTAGTTAATAAGCGTCGGCGTAGGATCGCGATTATTCGTTACTAGAATATCGCGGATATAGTCCCTAAGTATGAAATTAGTAGGAGAATAATGACTTTAGTAGCGATTTCTCGATCGATTACTTATACTTCGTCTCGCTAGTAAATGTAAGTGTTAAACGACAGCTATATTTAGCGTCGTCCGCTAGCAAATGTAGAATTTAGTAGATATTTGGCAGGCCCTTTATCTTTAGGTACTTGTTAGACCTCTGCTTATACAACTTACGTTGTTAGGTTGTCGATATAATAGAAATCACTGACGGTAGCGGAGGTAGTAGGATTAAGGTCGCTAGAGCAACTGTGAAAACTAACTAGCTAGGAAATGCCGCCGACCTTGTAGCCGCTGCTAGTAGCGGAAGCCAACTCTTAGCCCTAAGCCTCTAAGTGTTGGTTTTCTATTTCTTTTCCTCGCTTCGGTTTACCACCTGTCTTTTCGCTTCGCTAAGGATATAGAAGAGGAACTATATAGCCTTTCGCCTATAGATAGTAACACTAGAGAACTGCTTTAATAGCTTAGTAACGTTTCTACTAAAGATTACAAGGACTAATAGTATAAAACTCCAGAATGCTGCAATGACCTAGTCAGACGCCTTAATAGTAGCTAAGTTATAGGAAAACCGGGTAGATATATCGAGGAATTAGGGCGCGAAGCGAACAAGAAGCTCGTGGAGATCGGGTCGGATATAATAAGGCTGAAGCTAGTAGCGGAGAATAATAGGCGTAAGAACTGAACTCCAGGTATGTTTATTTATCTTGTAAGAGCCTCGATATGTCTTAGGGTTCTATAGACTAGCCTATCTAGGAGGGAATGTAAAATTCTAATAGACTTTAGTAAGCTTATTTCGGGCTAACTCGAGGAGGAGGCTATCTAGTATAAATAGCGTGTCTAGCATTATACAGGCGATACTAGTAAATTTAGAATAGGCGGCGTTAATCGGCCGGGATCGAAGAATATCTAGAGCTAGGAAAAGTATAGTAAGGTTAGCTATTAGCTCTCTATTATAGATAATACTAAGCCTCTTCTCTACCTCTTCCTTTGCTCGTTTAGAGGAGAGCCTATAGACAAACGTAATGTTATCCAAATACTATATATAGTACCGGCTATTGTTAACAGTGTTATACTCTAGGTTCGACCGTTAGTCGACAGGGATATTGCAGTTCTAACAAGGGAGGAGTGCTTAGTAGCCTTTCGCGCTACTTAGCTTAGCCTAAAAGGGTATATTACCTATAATGTAGGCGACGAAGCTACAAACGAAGATATCGCGATTCCTAATTCGAAGCGTTCTCCTAGAGTCCAGGCTCCTTATATAAAATAACAAGCGGATAATATCGCTAAGATCGGTAGTATACGGTCCAAGTGTAAGTAGGAAAATTCCTTCCCTCCTCCTATAGAGCTATTCTTCGAAGAAAAGCCCTATAAGGTAAAATCCTATTGTTACCTAGTATATATTGTTATATAGACTAAACGCGTTGTAAAAGAGAGCCTAGGGCAAGGATAGCTTGTTAGGCCTAACGAAGTTGGTGATAATTATATCCTACCCTTAAGGTTAGCTTCTAATCTCGAGCTCGGCGCGATAAGGCGAAGTCAAGCGTACCGGTCTAGGTTTGCCAGTAGTAGCGTCGAAAACATACCGGATAACGAATAGGCTTATTAAAGGTTAGTAGTTAGAATCGGTAGTATTGAAGTTATAGTCGAGAACAACCCCAGGGATATAATAGGAAACGTTGCTTAGGTAGTATAAAAAATCATTGTTAACCTCCATTACTAACTCTACCGACTTAAGGCTAATACCGGCTAAAGTTATACTAGTTATTGCCGTATACTATTCGACTAGGAGCTTAGATGTCCGAAATACCCGCTGGATTTTCACAACTACGTTCTGAGGGTACCCTATAGTTCCGTCAACGCTACAATACCGCACTCTTCCTATATAGTAATGTCTATACCGGTCTAACATATAGGGATATACTAGCCTATTAGACGTATACCTCTAGTAGATAAAGTCTAACGGGAGTATCGGACTACTATTAGTATACTAAAGGAACCTCCTGCTAGTTAACTATACGCTTTCTCCCTACTACTACGCTTACTAGGGCTCGGTAACAGGGCCCTTAACGATTTAGGCAAACCTACAATATACCTTGTCCGAGATTCTAGCCGAGCTAAGGAGGTTTATAGCTAGATTCTCTATATTAAACGCTAATACTATTATATCCAGACAAGTCCTTAACCCTATCTAGATCTAATCTAACTTAACTGTCGATTGTCGTAGTAGGGACAAAGGGAGAACGTTTCTTAGCTATTGTAATAATATATCCTTCCGCCAGGGAATAGACTAAAAGTTATCTAAGGACATTATAAGCTAAAGGACCTCGAGGAGCTAGGAATAGGCGGCTCGAGATATATTATACTTCTTCTCCTACAACGTAAATGCAAGTATAAATAGGGATATATCGAGCCGCTTAGGCATATAGTAGATTAGTTGTAAAAACTCAGAATCTTCGTCTTCTAAGAGCTCTATCTAGTTAACACTATCGCCTTATAGCCCGGATCCTAGCTCTATCGGGTTATTAAACCCAATATCTTCTTATATCTCTAGCGGGGAGAGGTTTTCAAGGAGCTTAGAAGGAGGTTCATTAATCGGCAGTGCTATATACTCGCTGTACTTGGCTTCCGCAAGCTTATCCCGGATGTTTTTCATAGTTATTAAAGTATCGGAGATAGCTAACGGCTACTTGGCGATTCCGCTTAGTTCCTAGTTAACTAGAATGTCTAGTAGAAATTCGATTCTATCGTTAAACTTAGCATTATATAACCAATCTTCAACAGGGCTAATTCGCTCTGCTCGATCTTCTTCTTACGTCTATATCACCTTAGCTTTAGCATTAACTTCAGCTTTAGTATCCTTCCGGCGCTTCTAGGCAATAGCGAACTCGTTTAGATCCTTAGGTAGCTACTTAGGGACTTCTAGTCGCGATTTAAAAGAGCGGTCTTCGTCGGTAACGCGCTATATATTTTCTTTGTCACGGGTCTAGCCGTGACATATGGCCGTATGGCCATTGTGGAGCGGTTGTGCGATGTGGGGCCTACAGAGCCTGCAGCGTATGTGGAGCCCGCTGCAGGGCATATCCCCGGCGGGCTACACCCACTATCTTAAGTTCCTTGTACAACCATATCGAATATATACGTACCCCAACATTGGGCATTTACCACCTGTGATAGTTGGTTGTACCTTCTGTTCGTATGCGTAGACCTTCGTTGATTGATTACGACGAATTTGCGTTGCGCGAACTAACCGAAATCACAATTCGACCGCCCCGAACCTAAGAAACTAACAAGATAGTCGGTCCTAAAACGACAAGACAGTCCTAAGAACCAGAACCTAAGAAACCGAACCCCCGAACCTAAGAAACCGAACCCCCGAACCTAAGAAACCGAACCCCGAATAAAGAAGAACGAGCACTATAGACGTCGACGTAAGCTCCGCGGCCTAAGTGCCTATTCCTATTAAGGATATACGTAGCGAGGCCGCTATAGCCCTGAAGGAAGAGATATACCCGAAGCTGAAGGGTTATTTCGAAGGATACTACGGGCCGTTTATAGGTAACAACCTCCTACTTAAAGCGCTTAAGAGAACTAGAAAGGACAACACGACGGAGAGGATAATGGCGAACCTGGCCGAATATATCCTTAGGGGCACAACCGAGGAAATCCAGAGATAGATAGTTAGGGCGAACGAGGCGAACGAGAAGGCTATAGTACTATAAGCAGAGAATAACGTTTTAACGAGGCTAATCGAGTCTGGGAAGCTAGGCGGCGGCGGCGGCGGTGCTAGAGAGGGTAGTATGCTATACGTATCCGCGTTTTCGGGCTCTAAGCGGGACTTAGCGAAGCGAACTATACAATTCAGAATGTAGAAGACGCTAATCACGGCGCGATAGGCCGTAAGGCCGCTAGAATACGCGACCGAGAAAGCGAAGATCCTCTACGTAGCTTCGCTACTAGAGGGAATTGTAGCTGTAGGAATTAGCAACTATATCGATACTATTGTCGCGAATCTAGGCGATAAGCAAGCCTAGGTATAGACAACTACCGACGAGTTTATTAAGTTCCTTTCTAAGAAGTACGTAACGATAGATCTAGTAGCCGACGTAGAGAACAAGCTATGTAAGATAGCGTAGAAGGACAAGTACGCGAAATTTATAGACTTTATTACGGAGTTCTTGAACCTCTATAACCTAAGTAACTAGGATAACGCTACCTACGTACGTGCGCTAAGGGAGAAGCTTTTAAAGCCGATATAGGACCTGATCTTACTGTAGACGAACCTCCTAGCCCGGGATAACTTCCAGGGATAGGTTACTATAGCCTAAGCCTAGGCTAATAACCTTAAAATAGAGGAATACTTAAAGAAGGCTAACAAGCCGAACTACTATAACGGCTATAATACTAAGAAGGAAGGCAAGGACCCGAACGCTATAGACGTTAACTAGGTGACTACTACCGAGGACAAGGCGACTATATTACGACTCTCTAACTTAGAGAGGGAGTAGTATATAGCTATAGGTCTCTGTTTCCTCTATAGTATAAGGGGCTATATTGCGGCGAAATGTATAGAGAAAGGCAAGTAAGCCTAGAACAACCTAGGCGCTAGAGGTAGAGGGTAGCGGGGCGGCCGCGGCAACTATAGCGGATTCGGCAATAACGGTAGATTTAGTAACAACGGCGGATTCAACAATAATAGCGGCCCGAACTAGAATAACAATAGCGGCCCGAACTAGAATAACAATAGCGGCCCGAACTAGAACAATAACAACGGCGGATTCGGAGGCGGCGGAGGCTGCGGCGGCGGCGGATACCTATATCGATAGAACAACAATAACTAGAACTTCGGCAACAACAACCAGAACTTCGGCAATAACGGCGGAGGCGGCTGCGGCGCGTACCGCGTGCGATTTATAGACTAAGGCCGCGTTCTAGGAGAAGTCGGTTACGACGATACTAAGTACTACGAACCCGAATAGAGCACGGAAGACCTAGAATAGTAACAATAGTACTAGGGAAATGCCTAGCCTCTACGCGAAGACGCGCGTAGGGGCACGGAGGCTATTATAGGGGAGGTAGTAGCGATTTAGTTATTAGCGCTATTAGTTAGATAGCTAATTTAATCCTATTATCCTCCTACATTGTAATAAGCAAGCGTAAGATAGTGTATATAGCGCTTGTGGATTTAGGCTATATAGGTCTCGCCTTTATAGACTTTAGTTTCGCGGTACGTAATGATATGCTGCTAAGTAGACTAGAAATGAGGAAGCTACTCTACTTAGCTAATGGTGTACTGAAGTTATAGATCGAATGGAGTATGGTACTGGAACTAAGGATCGGCTAGTATAGGGAGAAGCTTCGGTTCTTTATTACTATACTAGCGAAAGACAATCCGATTATTCTAGGCCTCCTATAGCTAAGAAGATACGACCTAATAATCAACTGGGCGGACCTGAAGCTTACGTTTAGAGAGCGTTACCAAGAGCAACGTTACTTACTAGAATATACAACCGAGCTAACGGCACCGTAAGCGAAGCCTATAACTGCGGAACCTACAACCGTAGAACCTACAACTGTGAAAAACATAGCGAAATACTAAGCATCGGTCAAGGAAGTCCTAGATAAGGGAGAACTAGAGGATAGGGAGTATAACCAGGGTCTAGAGAACCTGCTAAAGAAGAGGAAGAGGAGGTTATCCCTATTGCAACGCTATTAGAGAGCGCTTGAGAACGGACCGCGGTAGACCTTATCCCCGCTAGGATCGAGAGCGGTAGTTATTCCGAATAAGCTTACGAGGAAGCTATAACTAGCGAAGAAGGTGAACGGGCGTAGGTACCTGTGGGCGCCGCTGCTACCGAAACGACTCCCGAAGCTACTACTACGTAACGAGGCGATTAATAAAAACGATATTAAGATGCTAAACGCGCTAAACTTTATACTTTTCTGCCGCTAGAAGGGCGTAACGGTAATGCGCGTAATAGTCGACTAACTAGAATAAGCAATACTAAACGAGAAGAAGGACGAGGAGAGGGCTACGCTCTATACCCTACTAGACGACTTTTACAAGCGGATGTTAAACCGCGAAGGCTTACTGGAGGACTATACTTTGGTACTCCTAGAACGGTACTACGAGTTTGTAAACGCCCTCTAGAGCAACGCGGAGACGATTTATAGGATTATAGAGGAGGATGCTTGGAAATTCTTCAAGAAGAGTAACAAACCCTAGCTAATAGTAGCGGATATCTTAAAACGCCTACTAGCGGAGTATCGCGATACGTTCGAGACTTTTCTTCCCTAGGAGGTAGATACGCTACTACCGTATAGATTATACGACTATAAAATCGAGCTAATACTAGGAAGTAAGCTACCGTTCTTAAGGAACAGACCGTTCTTACTAATGGAACTGCGCGTAGTTAAGCGCTAGCTAGATAACCACCTGACGAAAGGCTTTATCCGACTATTAAAATCAAGCACAGGAGCGCCTCTACTACTCGCCTAGAAGCTAGGAGGAGGAGTGTAGATTTGCGCTAACTTCTAAGGTCTAAACAACGTTTCGATGAAGAGTCGATATCTAATACTACTAATTAAGGAGATACTCGATTCTATCTGCAGAGCGTGGATCTTTACGAAGCTAGATATTATCGCGGCGTTTAATAGAGTCCGAGTAGCGGAAGGCTACGAATAGTTGACAGCGTTCGTAATACGATTCGGCCTTTACGAATCGCTGGTTATACCGTTCGGGCTATAGGGAGCGCCCGCTACGTTTCAGCACTACATTAACGATACGCTATACGATATACTAGACGTATACGCTATAGCTTACTTAGACGATATACTGATCTACTCTACGAACATAGCAGACTACGTCAAGCAGGTGAAGGAGGTACTAAAGAGACTATACTAGGCGGGCCTCTAGGTCGATATTAATAAGTGCGAATTCTATACTATAAGAACGAAATACCTAGGCCTGATTATTATACTAGGCGGTATCGATATGGACAAAGAGAAGGTAGTAGCGATCGTATCTTAGGAGCTGCTAACGACGAGACGGTAGTTACAACGTTTCCTAGGCTTCGCGAACTTCTACCGGCGATTTATTAAGAACTTCTTAGGAGTAGCGAGGCTACTTTACGACTTGACGAAGAAGATAACGAGCTAGGAATAGAGTAGACTATACTAATCTGCTTTTGAATAACTAAAAATATACTTTTCGATAGTACTAGCGCTAAGGATCTACGACTAGGACAAGCCTGTAGTTGTCGAAACTGACGCTTTAGACTAGTTAGTAGGCGGAACGCTACTGTAACAAGACGACAATAGCGACTAGTACCTAGTAGCCTACTTTAGCGCGAAGCACTTAGTATAGGAATGCAATTACAATATCTATAATAAGGAGCTGTTAGCGGTGATCAAGGTACTAGAGGAATAGCGACTAGAACTAGAGGGAGCAAACGGCCGGTTTGACATTATTACGGACTATAAGAACCTTCAGACCTTCGTAACGACGAAGCAACTGTCCCTAAGGTATATACGGTGGTCCGAATTCCTGTTACGATTTAACTTCCGTATTATCTACTAGCCGGGATTGGTAAACGCGATGCCGGATGCGCTGAGCCGTAAGCTAGAACATATGCTACAGGGCGTAGAGGATAACCGACTCTAGAACCGTAAGAGGCTACTGATCGACCCCGACCGGTTCGATCTAGAGACATTTAAACTACTAAGACTGTATGACGAGGCGATTACAGTCAACCAGTTGGACCTGTTAAGGTATATCGACAATCTGCTGAACGAGATATATACGAGCTTGGATCTGCTGAAGGCAACGCTTAAGGCGTTGGCAGACCCTAGAACCAGAGCGTAGCCAAAGGATATAAAAACGAAGCTTAGAGTACTATACGTAGAGTGCTAAGCTATCGCAGGCAAGGCTTACTACCGTAGGAGGATGCTTATCGACCTAGACAACGACGAAATATAGCTATAGCTAATCTACCGAACTTACGTATCGGGACCTAGGGGCTACCCTAGGAGGACCAAGACTATTAATCTAATAAACTGGAAATACTAGTGGACTAGGATAACCGGTACGATCCGCAACTACTGCAACGCCTGCTTGCTATATAACAAGACGAAAACGCCGAGGGCGCTACCGACGGGCTTTCTAAAGCTACTGCTAGTGCTACTCTCGCTATAGCGGGATATTTTGGTAGATTATATTATACTACTTCCGCTATATATAAGGAGAAACTATACCTTTAACTATATCGTAGTAGTAGTGGACCGACTAACGAAGATACGCTACTTTATCCCGATAGAGACCTTAGAAGTAGATAAGTTAACGGACCGCTTTGTAGAACGGGTCTATAGCCTATACGGCCTGCCCGAGACGATTATATTAGATAGAGGTATATAGTTCGTTTTAACGTTCTAGAGAACACTGTCGTTAAGATTAGCGGTAACTCTAAAACTATCATTGGCGTTCTATCCGTAGACGAACGGCTAGACTAAACGGATTAATATAGAGTTAGAGTAGTATTTGCGCCTTTTCGTCGACTAGGTATAAGATAACTAGGCGGATTAGGTACCGCTTGTAGAGTTCGTAGGGAATAACATATCGTTAGAGACAACGGGAGTATCGCCCTTCTTTACGAACTACGGTTTCTACCTACGTATAGGCGTAGAACCAAGCAGACTATACCTACTAGAACTCTCAGAAGCTTAGAAGAGGGAGTTTTTCTAGGCAATAGAGATATCTATACGCTTTAAAGCAGTACTAGATATAGCGAAGGCACTAGCAAGGCAAACGTAGGACCGTTATAAGATTAACGCAAACGCTAAACGTAGCGACGCCCCGGTCTATAGAATCGGCGATAAGGTAATGCTTAATATACGGTATTATAAGACAGGGCGCCTGACGAAGAAGCTCGAACTACGCTAGGAGGGACTATTCGAAGTTACTAAAGCGGCGTTACACGCGGTGACGCTACGCCTTCCAGCGAATATGAAGATATTCGATACGTTCTACGTATTACTGGTTCGGCTATAGCAGGGCGAGTAGGGAATCCTAGGGTAAGCCAACGCGTAGAGAGATGTGAGGGCGAACCGTGGTAGGGAAGTAAGGCGCTAAGACGACGGCGTCGAAGTAGTTGAATGGAGATTTGAGGAGATTCGAGACTTTAGGAAGGTAGAGAACGGGAGGTAGCAATACCTGGTCAAGTAGGAGGGCTACGCCTAGCCGACTTAGTAGCTAGTAACGGATCTACGTGGCTGCGATGATGCTATTTGGAAGTTCCACGATGCTAATCCGAACAAGCTAGGGCCCCTAGCGTAGGTGCCGAGAAGGAACTGAAGCCACGATTCGAGCGTTCGAACCGTGGGCTTGATTTGAAGAGGAGGCTTGTTTTGAGGGAGGGTAGTGTCACGGGTCTAGCCGTGACATATGGCCGTATGGCCATTGTGGAGCGGTTGTGCGATGTAGGGCCTGCAGAGCCTGCAGCGTATGTGGAGCCCGCCGCAGGGCATATCCCCGGCGGGCCACACCCACCATCTTGAGTTCCTCGTACAACCACATCGAATATATACGTACCCCAACATTGGGCATTTACCACCCGTGATATTCTTAATGTCGCCAGTTACAATGGAAAAATAAGGTTCGTGTTAAATTAGTAGAAGTTTTACAAAAGAGATCTTAGTTATATATAGGTTCGATATCTTAAAAATTTATCGCTCGCTCCTTCCTATATCGTTACTTACTCGCCTAGAATTACATCGCATTTTCGCATATCCTGCCTACTATAGTTCTTCTTTTTATACTCGATTAGATACCGCTACAATAGCAAAAACATACCAGGCCTCCTATTATTAACGACCGTAGCTATAAGTATAACCCTAGTAAATTTTACACTAAACCCGGAGTTAAAGGGCACGCTACCTAGCTCCTAAGTGTCTAGGATCATAGACATATAGGGCAATGATCAAGCTAGCGCTTAGGGTACCGCCCTAAGCGATATAAGAGGGGCCGGTAATAACAACGATAACGACGAGCTATTCGTTAGCAATAGGGCCGCGCCGGTTAGTAACAGGGCCTCGCTAGTTAGCAACGGGGCCTCGCCAGTTAGCAACGGGGCTACGCCAGTTAGCAATAGGGCCGCGCCGGTTAGTAACGGGGCCGCGCCGGATATAGTAACTACTATAGTTATATATATCCCCGACAAGATACCAGACCTTACTACATTTACGTAGTAGCTTTAGGTACTAAGAGACTACTTTTCGCCTTAACGAGCTAATAGCTAAATAATTTTTATAGTAGTAGCTCTAGACTGAAGCTAGAACGACGTAGCGAGTAGACGTCCTTATTAAAAAGCGTAAATATACACTAGCGCTATAGAAGGAAACGAAGCAGGCTATCTACGTACGTATAAAGTTAATCGAGTACTAACTATAGGTTACCTTCCTCCTTAACTTAATAGACAACGCTTAGGAAGAGCTTGTTAAGCATTACCTCTATAACATTAAAGGTAGCAATTCCGACTACGTCTACGAGTATACCGCCAAGAGGATTATAGGCAATTGCCGTAATTAGCAACTACGGAGCATTAATAACCTTATTGTAAGTGTAAAAAGCTACTTACTGTTTAGATATAGCTAACGTCCTTAGGCACTAAACAAGAAACTATATATAGAGAGTACTATATTCAAGAACTGCTATAACCTAAGGAGCATTAGGGACGAGATAAAGGAGAGGTATAGCCTATAGCTATTCGTTAAGGTATTCGACTTTGCCCGGGACTATATTAACGTAGGTAGGAGTAGCACGGATGTCTAGAAATAGTATAAAAGTAAGTTAACAAGTTAACTATAAAAAGCTTCTAGATATCTAACACCCTTAGTCCTGTTCGTTAAGCTTACAAGCCGCGCAAAGCTAGTTATCGACTACAAAGCCGATAAAAACTCAAAGCGACTATCTAACAACGACCGTCCGTTATTCATTAACTAGTATAAAAAGCTATATAACTCTAAGAATATCTAGCTACACCGGCCCGACCTAACTAATATCGTAGGATACATTAAGCTACAAGCCTCTAAGCGAGCTAAGAAGAACGAACGGGTATTTACCTATCCTAACGACGATAATAATATATATATCCTAACCGACTAAGACCTTACTATTAATTATACTATCGATATACTAGGCTTTAGGGAGGAGGTGAGTTCTATTATCGCAAGATGTTTTACTTCCGCTATCGCTAGCTAATCCAGAATCCAGGATATAGTATAAAACCTTAGGACCTTACTATAGCAATAATTTGCAACTACAGAGGATATCGGTGATTTATAGTAGCTATACTAGTACTATTGTATAATATAGCTTCTATATTAATAACCTGGCTTTTTACAATAGGACTAAACGAGAGATTTTTATTATCTAGCACTAGGTAAGAATCGATTATTCCTTCTCTATTCGTAGACTACTTTCTCTTAATTATAGTGCCCTAGATTCTCTATTCGTAGACCGACCACTTTCTCCCGACCACTTTCTCCCAACTACTTTCTCCCAACTACTTTCTCCTAACTACTTTCTCCCGACTACTTTCGCCTAACTACTTTCTCTTTAACACGCTACCTTAGATTCTCCATTTATATACTAATTTCTTCTTAACCTACTCTCTTTTTTTCTATACAGCAAGCTTCTTCTTTTATAGTTAAGCCCTAGGTAGGGAAACCTCTTTCGCTACTAGTAATTTCTAATTTGCTAACTTTTTAACACTTAGGATAGCTAAAAACAACAATATAGGGAGCAAGGCCACTAAGAGCAACAACAACAATAAATACGTAAGTAGGGAGAACTCGTTTAGTCGGTTATTTCGGACCTTAGTCAAAAAGTAGTACAATACTATAAAAAACCTACCTAACAGCGTAGCCGGACCTAGCATTAGAGACGTCGTAGGTAGTCCGATACTACAAGATGTTTATAGTTTTATACTCTCGCTTAAGAACTAGGATAAGGCGAATATCGGCGAGAATACAACAGGTAGAGCCTAGACTATATAGAAAGCCGCCTATCTAGAAGCAATAGAGGTAATAATGAGATTCTTAGCTAAGGTAGAGATAGAGGATAGCTAACGGATCACCCTATAAGACTTCGAGCCCCCTAAGAAATTATAGCTTTAACTAGTCGTTAAACTCCTAGCTAATAAGAGGGATGCTAACCCTAGTATTAGCGTTACTAAAAAGAGTATTTAAAGCTACTCGATAGTTAAGTTTTTATACTAGCTAATATTTACCCTAGGGAAACGCACGGTAGTAGAGACCTTAGAAGAAAACAACAAGGAACTAACAATCGCTAAACCAACTAAAGCGAAGCAAGCAAGTATAAAAAGCAAAGCGGCTTATAGTAGCTCGAGCAAGTCCAAGTTAAACCTACTAGATAAGCCTAGGTAACCCTTATTTACCTATTTTTCATAGTTACTAATACATTAAGGCATAGGGGCCTTAGATAGTAACTAGGAGCTAACCTAAGTAGTTACTAAATCTAGAAAAGCGAAGTAGCTAACTATAAAAAGTAGAATAACTTGTAGTAGCTTGAGGAAGCTTAAGTTAGACCTACTTAGTAAGCCTAGGCAACCCTTACTTACTTTTTACAGTTACTGATATATTATAGTAGTATAATATAGCAAGCTTACCCTCGATAAGCGTATCTAGCGTTCCTAGCGCAACTAGGACAAGGACAGTTAGAATAAGGATGTCTATAACAACCTAGACAACAAGGATAGCCCTATAGACCTAGATAGCAAGGACATCGAGGAAAGCTAGGATACCCTAGACACCAACAGCTAGAGCGACCTAGACTATACCAATATATAGGATATAGATACTAAAGCTTCGTTAGATAACGGTAAACTTAACGCCGACGATCTAGGTAATACTATTATAGAGATAGAGCTAGGAGACCTATAGCTTAAAGCTATTGACGGGTTCTTTAATAGAGACAAGTACTCAACTAAGGATATATACAACTTCTAGTATACTATATACAAGACACTATATACTATAGAGAAGACAAATCGGCCGGTTTTTATATAGCTACAAGCTATTTACTACGAGTTTTTCACTATAGACTCGGAGCGAGGATAATGCTAGAGGGGTATAGCGGACGGCAGTTGTAGTAGTTAAGTGCCTTTTATTTACATTACTTATATTTATCGCTAGTACCTTTCTTTTACTTTGCTTAAATTTATCGCCTTACGTTCTAACCTCGTAGCCAAATGCCAGTTGTAAAAAGTCTATAATTATAATATCCTCGACCCAATACAATATAAGATCGCCAGATATAGAAGACGGTCTACTATAGAAGACGGTCTACTATAGAAGACGGTCTACTATAGAAGACGGTCTACTACTAAGGGATCATTTCTAGGTATAGCAAACTCGTAGTTAAGATAAGCTTCGCGATACTAACTATCTTCTATTATAGAGACGATCTTAATACTATAAGACTGCTTAAAAGGTAAGACGATCTTCATTTCAAAATGGTTTAGAAGTCAGGGGCTGATTTTACATAACAACGGTTTTTCGGCGGAAAACGACTTTAGTGTAAAAACGCTCCAAAACGCTCTCTCGGTCCAAAACGATCTTCGAATAGGACCCACCTTACCACTTCAAAACAGTTTTCTGTGGAAAATGGCCGTGCGCTACAGAAATGGCCCTGGTGACCGTCCTGTACTGTGAAAATCGTCCCTCATTTCGAAGATCGGTTTGATTGGCCAAGACCATACCCAAGAACGTTTTCCCAGAGTAGGGTGGCGCCTTATAGTATTGAAGGCGAGACTGCACTAACTGCTGGGGTATAAACGGAAGGAAGTTTCCGGACCTTCTTTCTACAGACCCCAAGGCCCCGCCCGAGGGCCAGTTCCATCATAGCAGACGGCCGACGGCAGATTCCAAGCGCTGGGACAATGGAAGCAGTCTTCGATTCTTAGTCGGAGAACGCCGGCAACACAAAGGCGGGCCACTACCCGGACTGCGGTACCTACAAGACAGGTCATCCTCGACACTGTCTTGGTCACATCCCCCGGGGGCTGTCTCGTATTTTCTACAGGTCGTCATCACATCAGCAGGTGTTCAACAGAGCCCGCCACTGTACTGTTCCCCGTCAGCCCGTGTAAAGCAACAAGGTTCGGAGGTGCCATGCGCCCGGTCTGTCTTTGCATGTCGGCAGAACTCGAACCTGCAGAGCAGCGCCGAACAAGCCACCCTCTACCACACGACAGCAAGGCGCGGCCGGCAGACGCGCCTGCCACACGTTTCATGCCGTGTCGCCGTGTTTCATCGTCCCCTGGCAGAGCCATGACACCACATATCGTTGTTTCTGATACGCCTGCCTTTGACAGGGCCGGGTCGTCCCTTGTGCGGTGTACACTGTACAGTCTTTAGCGTGTTTCCCAAGCCCCGACTTCCCTGTAAAAACGTTTCCGCCTCGGCTTCCAGAAGGATTCCGTACATTGCAACCTCTTTGCACGGGCCACACCGGCGATGCCGAAGACAGTCAAAGGCCATCTCCACAAAGACATCATCGCCTTCAGAGCCGTTCTCTGCGACCCTACCGCTCACCTCCTTGCGTGAAACTTCGTGGTCACATTCTCACAGGGTTCTAACGACGTGGGTTCGTTCATCACTTTCCGAGAAGAACCCTTTTTACCGATCAGCCACGATACAATGATATACAAAGGCGCCTGGGATTGAGTATTCCAAGATTCTGGACACAGATCTCAACATAATCAATCCTTGATGGCGATGCAGCACAGGATGACGCTCATCATACCCATCCCAAGGCCACACAAATAACCTGGGAACCCGTGCCAGCCTCTTTCAAAACAAATTTGGTCTCAGTCGAACCAAGGACACACTCCAAACCAGGGTTAGTCAATTAGGCTTGAACAATTTGCATTGACGAGGTGAGTCATTGGACGTCAAAAGAAGAGTATATTCGAAGCCTCATGTCCCCCCCGTCTCGATATCCACGCAATCTGCCGCCGCTTTTGAAAACGTTTGACAACAACGTGATAGAAGATCGATCATGGGCACTGCAGAAGCGATCAGAAAAATGGACATGGCAGTCCGTCGCTCTTCCCTTGCCCACGAGTTCCCGCTCGGCAAGATAGCTGGTCCCCTCTACGCGGCCCGAGTCAGGGGTTCACCCTGCTGGATCTTGGCCGCGCCGTACTTCTCCAGCCGGATCGCCTGGATGGCAATGAAGCCACTGGCATCCTCCGGGCTGAAGCCCTCGAGGGTGTCCATGCTAGCCTGCTCCTCACTGTAGAGGTTGCTCTCAGGCGCGGACCGGGCAAGGACATGAGCCGCGCCCTTGTAGACCATCATGTCGACCTTGCCATGAACCTGCTTTTGGCTGAATACGATGGAGTTTTCTAGCGGGTATGGTCAGCGGGAATTGGACCAGCAGTGTCGAGGATGGATAGTTTCCAGACGTACCGAGAAGTTCGCGCTCAGGGGAGAAGTACATGCCTAAACCACATGTTAGAGAGGAAGACGAGAGCAAGACAGGCGACAAATACCGTTATAGAGGCACTGGGACCACTCGTTTCCAATCCAGGCCATGATGGACTTGACCTTGGAGTCGACAGTCATACCCTCGATATCAACGTGGGCGAGACGGAGCACAGTCAGAGCAGGGGAGTCGTAGCAGCCCCGCGACTTGAGCCCGATGAAACGAGACTCAACAATATCGACCCGTCCGACACCGTTGCTGCCGGCAATCTCATTGAGAGCCTTGAAGATCTCGAGCGAACCAGTGACGGTCTTGCCGCCCTCCACCTCGAGCTTGACAGGGATGCCCTCCCTGAACGTGACAGAGAACTTGGTCGGGACATCCGGGGCGTCGAGGGGGTCTAGATACCACAGGGGTCAGTTAATACCCACACCACACTACACCAAGTCCAATTAGGGGTAGTATAGGTGCACGCACCGACAGTCCGGGTCCAGACATTCTTGGGCGCCGGCAGATCGGGCTTCTCAAGGATTCCACTCTCGTAGCTGCAGTGTGCCAGGTTATCTAAACGAAGGTTAGAAAGACAAAGCCTTGTTGGACGTATAATTGGCTTTGCGACGCACCATCCTGCGACCAAGGCGCCTTGGGGGTGGACGAGACGGGGATGTTGTTCTCCGAGGCGAACTTCAGGAGGTCCTGTCGGCCCCTATGTTCGTATTAGAGATTGTCGAACAACATGTGATCACCAGAGCTCACTGGAAGCGGTTGAAGAACGATGGCATTCTCCAGGGAGCGATGACAGTGAGACTCTGGTACGACTTGATCAGTTTCCTTGTCGCGGATAGTTCGGCATGCGGGCTATACTAACAGGGTCGCATGCTTTCCAAGCTAGTTCGAAGCGGACCTGGCTGTGGTTTGTCAGTCTCCCTGACGGCTGGCCGGTGATATTCCGCAAGGACGTACTCATTCTACACAGCGTTAGCAGGGGCTTTGCAAAAGCTTCTGGGAGGAGTGACGTACGCCCTTGCCTGTGCAACCGTGGCTGAGAATCTTGCAGTTGTACTTGTGAGCGGCCCGGACTTGCGCCCGAGCAATGACCGGACGGGCAAGGCTGGTTCCCAGGAGATAGCTGATGGCATTGTAAGTTGCAGGTGGCCAAAGGAAGAGGGTCGGTGGGTAAAGCGAGTGGAGACAGGCGGCGCAGATGTCCCTTCCTAGCAGCGACGAGACCGTGGCACATGTGCCTCGATTCTCCCTCGCGAAGCCAAGCTCCGGGGTAGATGGAGGGGGGTGAAGTTGAACGACGAGGTGCTGTAGAGAATCAGACTCACCGGTCCTCATAGATCGCGTTGCCTGTTGTTCACTAGTGTCAGCCATATCCACTCGGAAACC
Organism: Trichocladium antarcticum; assembly: GCA_033297235.1. Taxonomy (NCBI): domain Eukaryota; kingdom Fungi; phylum Ascomycota; class Sordariomycetes; order Sordariales; family Chaetomiaceae; genus Trichocladium; species Trichocladium antarcticum. The sequence goes on from MU853402.1 coordinate 440,248, forward strand.
CCCGCTCACCACTGAGCCTGGACACGGGCTGGAACGAGGACATACATTGGATGGCGCGGAAGATGAGCTCATCGACAAACTCCTGCTGCAGGTTATCGATGACCATGCGCTCGGCACCGAGAGCCAGCGCCTTCTTCTCGACCTCGGCGAAATCCTCAATCTGGCCTACATCGGCGAGGAAGGCCTAGACGCGGGCTGGGTCAGCATTGGGTCGAGGTCGATTCGGACAATAGGAACATACGACGACGGTGTAGCCCTATGATGAAGAATACGTTAGCGAACAATTGATACAGGGCGAGACGGCTACGAGATGTTTACCTCGAGAATGAGCCATTTGAGGATCGTCGAGGTGTCGAGACCTGTGTGGCATTAGTACTCGAGGTCCATCGTGGGGCGCATGGGGGAGCTTCATCGGGCGGTTATCGGAGGGAGGGGCACGAGTGAGGGGCAGCGAATGGAGGGCGTACCTCCAGAGTAGGCACTGCAAGCAAAATTAGCCCGAGCCCTGGTATGGAGGAGTTTGGGATATCTCGTACAGGCAGACTCGCTTGTCGGAAGACATGATTGCAATTATTGTTGCAGCGCGTGAGGTGGGAAACGTGAAGTTGGATGTGGGATGTGTGACGTGCCTCGAGGACAAAAAATCCTTCTTATCCTCCCCGAGCCGCTGGTACGCGGGGCACAGGAGCTAAGGGCCAGAGTCGGGGCGGTCAGGCCGGCTCTAATTGGCGGAGCGGGCGACCCGGGTGGGGCGAGGCGGGACAGATAACGGAACGCTCGTCGGGATTACACAGTGAGTCAACTTACGCTTTTGGGAGGTACATGTATGTCGCCCGCCTACCTAGTTCTATGGACGGATGTGTATACGGAGTATGAGACTACAAATCAACGGATCCCTACCTGTGTGAAACAAATCCATGCCCTGCCTGGACTGCCAGCCATTTCGTAGCACCTCTGCCGATCTCCGGGACAGAGGGTTTGGTGTTTTCTCCTGTGCGTCTGTTTGAGCTATGTAGGATGCCGGGCCTAAACCAGGATCCTGGATATTCAAGACAAATTGGAAGAAAGCGGCGCAGGCTTCTTCAATTCTCGGTCCTGCGTGAGAGACACCTTGCATGGCACCCAAACAGCACACGACAGGCAGTCTCACTCTCACAGATGCAAAGGCAAACATGACCGAGAACCCATATTAGATCAACAAGCGTCCAGCTTAATTATAGTACAAACAAGACAGAAAGGTCACAAGGCTCCAGCCAAAACGGGCAGCAGCAGGGCAGGAAGGCAAACACAGCGCCGCCCAAGAGATGATATGACGAAGGAAAACGGAACAAAAAAGGCGCGAAGGAAACATGGGGAAAGGGAAACAGGGGAAATGGCCGACCACCCTCGCCCACTCCCCCCAGTTCTTTTCCATGCCAACCACAGGGCGAATCGTATCAACATTACAAGGAGGGCGTTCAGTAGGCCCAAACCTTGAGCTGTGCGGTTGTTAGCAACTGACTCTTGCATGGGGCCGGGATGGGGACTTACAAGAGCGTCCCAGGATCCCGTGCACAGACTTATGCCGTCGTTTGACACTCCCAAGCAGCTGACACGGTTCTCGTGGCCCACGAGGGAGCCAACCTTCTCGCCCCGGGTAACATCCCAAACCTGTTGTAGAACAGTCAGTACCAGCTTCGCGCGGGAAAATGATGGATCGGTCAAACCCACCTTGCACTCAAAGTCGTCGTAGCCTGCAAACAGCAAGCGCCCGGATACCGATGTAGCAACCGACGTGATGCCGCAAAGAATCGATTCCGACTAGAGGCTCACGCGTTAGAACAAGACAAATATTAGGATGCAGCGTGGGGGGGAGGGGGGGGGGGCGTACTCCATAGAAATTCAACTCGCGGTCTGCGCGGATGTCGAACAACCGGCAGGTCGCATCGTCCGAGCCTGTTACGAACGAGTGGCCGTCGGGGAAGAATTGGATGGCATTAATGTCGGACTCGTGGCCGGCGAAGGTCTGCACGGCCTTACCGGCACGGATATCCCAAAGCTTGGCGAAGGCGTCGCAGGCACCAGAGATAAAGGTGTTCTGGTTTGTCGGGTTGAGACTAATGCTCATGACGTCGCCCAGATGGTCGGCAAACTCGACGTCCTTGGTTCCGGTCTCGATATCCCACTTCATGCACGTCATGTCGCCCGACGAGGTGAGGATGCTGCGGTCGTTGATGAATCGGCAGCAGGAAAGGTAGCCGGCGTGGCCCGAGAGCTCCCTGGCCACTCGTGTGGGCCCCTCGCGGTTCTGGTTCAGGTTGTAGATCGAGCAGATGTTATCAAGACCACCACAGGCGACATAGTTGCCGCTCGGTGCATATGCGCAAGTCATGACCCATGAGGACCGGAGGGGGATGGCGTGGACTTTATTTGTTGTGTAGGCGTCCCAAATGATCAGCTTGCCGTCTTGTGATGCAGACACGAGATGCCTCCTGTCGGTCGACCAATGCATCGCATAAATCTTGGCGAGATGCCCCTTCAATGTCCTCTTTGTCCTCATCATCTGACCCTTGGGGATCGGCTCGTGGGCCTGGGCGGCAACAGCGCGGACTGGCGAGAGAACAAGACGTGTTAGCGGGCGATTCGCAACGCCATACAACTGCTGCGGCACTCACGCGTTGTGTCGGCAAGCTCCTCCTTCTTCCTCTTGATCCTGTCCTTCAGCGTCTCTGCTTCCCGACGTGCCTGCTGGATGCGAGCCTGCATCGCCTCGGGCGACACGTCGCTCGACCGGCCTGGATCCATTTCGGCGAATGCGCTGTGATCAATCAAGCCGCAATTGGCAGATGGTCGGGAGGGGCGCGAGATTTGGCGCGGGATTTGGCGGCGATGGGGATGATCGGGATTGAGCGCACAGGCGGCAGTTGGAGGTTAGGATGGTTGAATGCTGAATGGCCTGTGGTGGAAGAATGCGAGCTCCAGGGGTGTGGGTGCTGACCAGTAATACAGCTGTGCAGGTCGGGAAGGGTGCTGCAACGAAATGACGGTCGGAGCGCGGAGTGGAGAGCGGGGGAGGAGCGGCCTGGAACTCGAAGGGCGGACCTAGGATCTGGGTGGCTGATAATTCAAGAAAAGGATAATCGCCAAAACCCCGAACACGGCCGACGGCAATGGGTTTCCGGATTCAAGGGTGCGGGTTTAGGGGGGTGGGAAAGGTGAGAGGCAAGGGAAAGGAAAGATTTGGTGCTGCGGGCGCGCAAACGGTTGAGAGAGGCCGGGCAGATTTGCGAGCATTGCCTTTGCGCTACCTGGTTCGGGGATGGGTTGAGGGGGGGGTGCCTGGGCGACTGGGGTGGTTGATTCAAGGTTGCAACAAGCTGCGGGCTGCGGGTTGCCAGTTGCGAAATGTGGAATGTCCGCTGTCGGGTCAGGCGATGCTCGATGTGCGATGTTCGAGGCTCGGGAGCGACTGATGCAAAAACGCTGCCGCAAAGTCTTCGCCGGTGACTTTCACCGGACTGTCTCCCAGTGGTCCCGCAGGCTTGTCTTGGTCGGGTGGATTCCCGGCGGACAAGAGTGGAGGCTGCGGGATCGAATGTTGAAAAAAGGACTCCAGGAAGCAATGACCAGTAGGCCGGCCAGTGGGGCAAGGCGCCTACAGTCAACTTGGGCACGGACCATCATGAATGCCAAGACACTGAACCGGCAACCAAAGTGGAATTTCCGCACGGCAGAAGGGCAGCTCTTCGAATCAACTGGCCCTGATCCACGCTCCGCTGCGGGATTCGGGGATCCCTTGCTGCTAATCGATCGTACGAGCCGCGATGCAGAGATCAGCAATAAAAAAACAACTTTTTTTCCACATCTTCTTTCCTTCGCTTCGGAGGAGTGGACCGTGCATGCGCATATGCATTAATGTGGCGCCCACAGGAAGGAGAGCCGGGTCCGGCCGCTGGCCAAATTGCAGCCGTTCCTCCGGCTCTCGTCCCGATTCAGGAACAAGACGGCCTCGGCAGTGTGGCCGCCGCCAAGGCGCGCCCTGTATCAAGTGTGAGGCTCTCAGCTGAACCACCGTTAAGAGAGCCTAGAATAGAGACGAACGCATAGTTTTGGCAGGTGTTAGGACTCAGCTGGGACTTGCGACGACAGACGAAGGAACAGGCGCTCCAATCTCCCACCACCGTTCTATATTCAACAGTGATTGAACAGTACCGGGAGTCGGTGGGGTTGGAGTTGTGTTTGAGTTGTACTGTGCATCTGGGTGTGGGTTCGGGGGGTTTGAGGGGCAGTATGTTTTTTCCTTTTTTCTCGTCCTCCTTTTTGCTTCCCCCCGGGGTTGGCGTGTTATTGCGGATAGTCACTTTGGAGAGTGGTGGCAGGTTGAGGCGACTGTCGTGGTGTTGAGCCCAAGTCCGGCAGGCCAGAGGTTTGACCAGTTAGGAGGAGAAACGGAATCGCCATCAACTCGGACGCCGAGAGACGGCGACGTTGCCGAGTATGTTGTGGACACAGCAAGAGGTAGACTTGCGCACAGAATTGCCGAGTCGGTCTTCCGTTCTCTCGACCACAACCTTGAGGCGTTATAATATCTAGGAGAATACAAACGAGTGGAGTCTCGTGTGAATGGTTCCCAACAACCTTCTCCAACCAAAGCCAGGGGAATCATTCCAGCACCGGTTCCTCCCCAATTCCAGACACAAGGACGCCCGTGATGACCAACGGCCCAAACTGGATCTACTTACACCCAGCCACTTGCCATGCCATGTTGCTCATACTTGAAATCAAACCCCGCCAAACGCCAATACCAACGTGGCGGTATCTCCAAACCCCCCCGCCCCCTTTTTTAGTGACTGCCCTGCGATCCCGGGGGCGGCGCATCCAGATCCACCGTCTCGATCTGGTGGCGCTGGTGGGCGCTCCGCTGGACAAGGTTGGTGAAGTACTTGAGCGCGTCGTGGCTTTCCTTGCGCACCTTCATCGTCTCGTTCCGGCGGATGTCGAGCTGTTCGACGGAGCGCTGGAGGCCGACGCGCAGCGAGTTGGTCGGAATGAGCAGGACCTTGCGCACGGTGCTCGAGATGCGCGTGCTGTTGGTGTGGACATAGTCCATCGCCGCGAGCTGGGCCGAGATCTTGCTGTTGAGGCGGTGCGGGAGCGAGTGCGGGATCTGGTTGAGGATGTAGGCTGCTACCGCCACGGCTGCGATGTGTTGTTAGTATGTGGGAGAATTGGAAATACTCTTGGGACAGCGAGTGGCCTTACCTGCGGCGATTACACCGGGGATGATCATGCGGCGCAGGTTGTCACTCCCCAATACCTGGACAGCACGGAAGGCAATGTTCATCTGGCCGACGCTGCCAATCACGCCCGTGCCAACGACACCGGCGACTGTGAGAGCCATGCCGGCCTTCTCCTCCCGCTGAAGGAGCGTAGACCAATCGACAAAGTCCCAAAACTCGGTGGGGATATCGACCTGACGAGCCAGGGCATGCTTCTTGTGCTGGAACATGATGTCCGACTTGAAACTGAGGTTCTCGTAGTCATTCCCGAGATGGAGGATGCCGAGCTGCTTGATCATGTTGACACTCGCGACCGTCTCGGTGCGGGCGTGCTCCTCGCTCCGCACGACCGAGGCTGCAATCTGCGCCAGCATGGCCTCCTTGAGCTCGTCCGCGTACTGGAAGGCACCGAACAGCCCCGGGTACCGGATGCCGAGATCGCCATCGCCGGCGTGGGTGATCGCCGAGCTGATTGTCAAGCGAGAGTAATCGTAGATATCCTTGCAAGTTTCCTCGATGGTCTGATCGATCTTGTCGCTGATCTCGGTTCTTGCCTTCTTGCTGGATGCAAGCTGCGGCTCGATCTCCCGCAGCTCGTTGTTCACCCTGTCGAACTCGGACTGCGCGACCTCGGAGTTGACGGTAGCCAGCACATTGACATCGTTCAGGATGTTCGTGAGGTACGTCTTTGCTGGCGCCAGCTTGGAGCGGGCACGCTTCTCCAGGACGAATCTACGCAAGGACTGCTCCAGCGCTGAGAAGTCCCGCGCCTGCTCCTTCTTCTTGCCTTTCCCCTTTGGATCATCGTCCTCCGGATCGTCAAAGCCGCCGCCACCTGCGCTGCCAGACCCGCCTCCACCGGGGCCGCCAGGCGGGCCGGGCGCCATGGGAATGGCCGTGCTGGACACGAAATGGACCAGCTCGGCCGACTCTTTGTGCGTGGCCGGGCTGAGGGTGCTGATCTGGTTGAGGATCAACTTCTGGCACCGCTCCTTGTCCCTGATGGCGTCGTAGCCGTTTACCACGATGAAGAGATAGGCCTTCTCGGCTGCGGCCGCGCGGATGAACTCGGTCGAGGTCTGGGTAAAGTGGTTCATGGCGGAGACGACAAAGACGACAACGTCAATTTCTTCCTGGCGCGCGAAGATAGCCGTGGTCTTGGTGGTGTCCATGTTGAGCCCGGGGGCATCGATGAGCGCAATATCGACCACGCCATTGTTGAGCAGAGACTCGTCGATGGTCCGTACGTCCCTGACATAGACCTTGCACTGCGTGTACGTCATGTTGTCCACCACAATCCTTTCCAGCGCCTGGAGCGAGTAAACATCGTAGGTCGTTTCGTCGTGCCGGTCGTAGATCGCATCCTTGTGTACGGCATGGACTTCCTCGATACCGCAGTTCTCCCGCGCATCGAGGACCTCGCAAAAGATGCTCGTGCAGGGCTGCTGGTCTTCGGGGAGGATCTTGCGCCGCAGCAACGCGTTGCAGAAGGTCGATTTGCCGGCGTTCAAGTCGCCCGTCACCAGGACCTTGCTTGACGTGTCCTCTATCCGCTCCCGGAGCGACTGCAGATGCTTGATGCTTCCCTGTATCTTCCCGTCCAGCAGCGAAGCAATCGAGCCCTTCTCCAACGAATGCACGAGCTCCGTCTGGTGGACGGAGCCAAGCTTCAGGTCCAGCTTCAGCACCGAGAACTCCTGGGCGATCTGGGGTGTGACGAGCCGCGGCTCGAGGGTGGGCGTCCTGTTCTCGGCGGCTCTGCTGGATTCGGCCTCGGCGTCCTCGAGCGAGGTCATGGCCCGCCGGAGCATCGGGCCCGGCGCGGGGGCGGACGGCCCATTGGCGAGGTCGCCGGCGACCGAGTAGGACTGGTGGATGCCGGGCCTCGGGGCTACGGGCGATGGTGCGTCGAGTGCCGCGCGCTGAACCGAGGGGTAGTGGGCTGGCCATAACGCGTTCTTTTCCTGCAACTCCCGCAGGAGCTCCACTACCGTGCTGATGGCGCGGCCTAGAGTCGCGCGGTGCTGGTTGTACCAGAGCTGGTGGACAGCACTGGTCTGGGCGCGATAGTCGGGGGCGCCATGGCTCGAGGAGGGGGAAGACTGGGCTAGTCTTGGCCTGTCTTCGTGGATGGCAGAATCCCAGGCCGTCGCAGCGCGCGGGCCCGACATGGATGTGCGTACTTCGTCACTGGCGATGCTGCCGCCGTAACCAGAATCTTGTTCGAGCATCTCTTGCAGACGGGCGGCATGCTGGGATGTTGCGCCGTTGCCAACGGTCATATAGGCGGGCGCGGCCGGTGCAGCGGTCGCCACCGGGGCTCTTGGGGCCTGGCTCGAACTCGACGCGCGCGCAGATTCGCCTTCGCCTTCGTCGCTGCTGTCGGGCCTCGGCACGCTTTTGCCCTTGGGCGAAAAATATTCCTCGTTCATTGCGCGCGGGGCATCTATCGGGGATCGTTGGGCGGAATTGATGGAGATCCCCCGCTGGAACTCATAACGGGAATCTGGCTGTCGTATGGTTTCCGGTTTTCTTTCCTTCGTTTCCACATGATTCCGGACGAACTTTAGCCTGGCACGAACCACAACGTGCCCACTGCAGACCACGCTCCGCAGAAGTGGAGCCAGATTCAACCCACCACCCCATCAGTCGGTACATTCCCGCCTCGAAAGAGAACATTCTCGCCTATTTTATACATCTGCAAGGTTCAATCAGCTTCCGGACTGGAACCTGGAACTCCCTATTGCTGCGCCTGACCAAAGTTGGCCTGCAACACATTCGAGGCAGGTATGTACAAGGTGTTGTCGGCTGTGGGGCACAAGTCTCTATGATGAATTCTATGTACCGTCTTTGCCACACTGCTTCACACTGTGATTCGGTCGGCCACAGGGGGGCCACAGGGCCACTAGCGCTCCAGGGTCGCCGGCGCTGCCTGGTCGAATGCGCTGCCTTGGTCCGTGACGACTGACGAAGCGCATGGCGCAACAGGTCTGTGAACTTTCCAACACCCCAGCAACACAGCATTTTCTCTTCCTCTCAGGCGCCCGCTGATCAACCATCGATCCCGCAATCCGACAGCCTTTCTCAACATCAAGATGAATGTCAGTATCTCTATCAGGCCCCTGCAGCAGGGCCGCCAACGACCGAGGCTGACGACTCTAGATCTTGGAATGGGCCTTCGGCAAGCGCATGACGCCAGCGGAGCGTCTGCGCAAGAACCAGAGACTCCTCGACAAGGCGATTAGGGAGCTGGATCAGCAGCGGGTCAAACTCGAGAAGCAAGAGAAGACGCTCATAGCCCAGATTCGCACGAGTGCGCAGAAGGGGCAAATGGGCGCCTGCAAGGTCCAGGCCAAGGATCTGGTTCGCACGAGAAGGTGTGTCGCGCTCAACGCCCGGCCCCCCGACCCGGTGCTGATGTCCGTCAACCAGGTATATCGAGAAGTTCTACGGGATGAGGAGTCAACTGCAGAAGATATCGCTCCGCCTCCAGGTCAGTGTCCTCGATGCAGCGAGCCCTGGGCTTCCTCTCTGACACGGCTCCCATACAGACATACCGCACCAACGAGCAGATGATGCAAGCGATGAAGGGCGCAACGATGGCGCTCGGGAGCATGAACGCCACAATGAACCTCCCGTCCCTCCAACGTATTGCCATGGAATTCGAGCGCGAGAACGACGTCATGGAGCAGCGGCAGGAGATGATGGACGATGCCATCGACGACGCCATGGATGTCGGCGTCGAGGAGGAGGGCGACGAGGTGGTAGAGCAGGTCCTGGAGGAGATCGGCGTGGATCTAAGCCAATCGGTAGGTCCCCACCGTGCCACGTTTCTCCTGCAAAGCTGGTTGCTTATCTGTGTGTGCTCTAGCTCGGCGAGACCCCCTCGGGGCTGCAGTCCAATACGGTGGCGGAGCAAAAAGTCGCCCAGGCGGTTGGCGGCGGCGGCGGCGGGGCCGACCCGGGTGACGATGACCTCCAAGCACGCCTTGACAGCCTTAGACGATGATTGAAGCGCTTGCAGCTCAGTAAACGAGCCGCTGCCAGGATCACGCGCATATATATGCCCTCTCTGCACCCCGAGGGTCCTCGGGAGTTGGCTGTGATTCATGGGTCTCATCCTTCCGGTGGGCCGTGACACCCTCTACGTGGACTTACTGCGCCGAGATGCCACGTGAGGGCGCCTAGAAGCCACCTTGAGGACAATCTGTGGCTATCGTTTCGATGGGTGCCCGTGTCCCCCTCCCCATCATCGGGACGGATAGACCCCAGTAACCCAGTTGCATGGCGAGAGAGCATGAGACGCCTTGGGAGTTCAAGGCGTAGCTGATGTGTTGCGTTTCAGGCCGACAGTCCGTGGCTCAGATCATAAGTTGTCCCAATGTTGCAATGGCAGGGCGCTCTGGTAGAGGCTGCGGAGGGTTGGGAGGCGTGGATATCTACCCAAGGTCTGCAGAACAGGTATTCAGACTCAAAGCCTGGTCATTTGGCTGCCAAGCATGGTGGTTGCATCACCTTGCATACCTATACAATAAATACTGAAGTGACGAAATGCCTGTTGGCCACCGATCTGTCTGTGTGTATTGCGTTGTGTCCATCCGAGCCATCTTGCAGGCGATGTGCAAGCGCTCACAAACACGCATACAAACTCGGTAGTTTCGAGAAAGCGTTGCTCGAGGCCCGTCACCTGCTGTTAAACCACGATATCCGTACGAGTTCAGGCTCGGCGGCAGATTGATGACGACGATCGGTGATGATGCAGTGATTGATGACCCCCTCGAGATCCCTGCTGGACCCTTAGAAGTCGCCCCACCCAGCTGTGCGACCCGATCTCCCATCCCCAAGGCCCAAGGCGGAGGCGTGCACAGCGGGCCAGCTTGTCATTGCACCCCCCACTCCCCCCTGTCACTCTCCGCAACACTTAAACCCTACGGGCAAGTAATAGGCAGCTGCCAGCTGCTCCGGGACCCCGGCCACTGCCTCAGTGCTTCCTGATCGCATCGTCGTCAGCCCGAATCGCATCGTCAGACTGCGAGCATATTCTACTTTTTGCTACCTATCTATCATCAACAAACGCGCATAGCATTTCCTCGTTTCCCACTACTTCGCGCGCACGCTCTCGCAGTTGCCCGTCGCAACCATTGCTGCTCGGGCATTACATCATCCCCGCCTGCATCACAAAAGACCCCTCAATCAAAACCAGGCACCAACTCACCAACAAACAGACAACCTTGGGCCGCACCACATCAGTTGGCCATTGAATCCCGACGAACACATTCCCCGACGGCTTCCCTTCTTCAAACCAACTACCCGCCGCGGTTTGGGCAGAAAGCAGAGGCGGTTCAGCTGCGCTCTTCGTCGCACCAAGTACTACTCTGGCACAGCCAGTCGCGGTTCAGAAACTCACTTCCGACGGAGTTTGCGCGTTGGCCCCTCGCCGACTTCTTTCTACACGGTCTTCCGCAGACTAGCTTGCGCGGGCCATCTTGATTCCCACCTCTAGTATCTTTCTTCTCCACCAATCTGGCAGGCAACAAGCGACGCAGTCTCTCCTCGCAAGGAGGTCTGCTGAATAGGATGTTTGGAGTTGGCTCCGGCTCCGGAGGCTCCAAATCCGAGACGAACTCCATATCCGAGTCCGGCGGCACCGGCCAGAAGGAAAAGGCTTCCAGAAAGTCGCCGTCCCCGGCCAAGGACGCGGGCAGCGCCGACCGCTCGGCTCCGACCCCCGTCAAGTCCTCGGACCAGGCCGCGAGCGGTGAGAAGCGAAGCGGCAATGGTAGCCCTCCGAGCGTGGGCAGCTCGGCAGAGCAGAAGAAACGCCGGAGCACCGGGGTGAGCGGCCGAGCCAGCAACCTTATAGCCCAAGCCAAAAACACTCTCTTTACCCAAGTCGGGAGTAGTAGTCGTGCCAACAGCGATACGGGTGCTGACTCAAAGTCGTCTGACCAGACTCCTCTGCAGAAGCTTGGCAAGCAGGACCAGGCTCTCGCCGTTCCCCAGGGCCAGCACAACAATGCCGCTGGCGAGTCGCTTCCTGGGCCGCGATCGACCTTCCGAGTCGGCGTGTGGGAGGACCGCAACAAGAAATGCCGACGTACGATGGAAGACACCCATGCTTTCCTCTACAATTTCCTCCACACCCCGGCTCCCGCGTTCGTGTCGGCGAGTAGTGGTCAGGCATCGCAGAAGCCCATCGCTGGTGGAGTGGGGTTGGCCGATGCCGCCGAGTACGACATGACGGAGACCGACAATGGCTATTTCGCCATCTTTGACGGACATGCGGGTACCTTCGCCGCGGATTGGTGCGGAAAGAAGCTACACATCATCCTCGAGGAGATCATTAGGAAAAACCCGAATGCTCCTATACCGGAGTTACTCGACCATACCTTTACCGCCGTCGATACGCAGCTCGAGAAGCTGCCCCTGAAGAACAGCGGCTGCACGGCTGCCGTTGCCGTTCTTCGCTGGGAAGACCGCGTGCCGAGCAACATGTCGGCTACGGGGTCCCAGGCCATCGCGCCCGCTCTGGCCATGGCGGCCGGAGAGGCTTCCAAGCCTGAAGAGGTGTCGTCGCTGGCCACCCCAGATGTCTCGCAGGCAAAATTGAGGAATTCGGCAACCAGGCAGCGTGTCCTCTATACCGCCAACGTTGGCGACGCCCGTATCATCCTCTGTCGCCAGGGCCAGGCTCTCCGTCTGTCGTACGACCACAAGGGAAGCGATGAGAACGAGGGGAAGCGCATCACGAATGCCGGAGGGCTGATATTGAACAACCGTGTCAACGGTGTGCTCGCCGTCACTCGGGCCCTCGGCGACACTTATATGAAAGATCTCGTCACTGGGCACCCGTACACCACCGAGACTGTTATCCAACCGGATCTGGACGAGTTTGCGATCATCGCCTGCGATGGGGTAAGTGGCGAAAGTATCAGAAGAACAAGGAAATCCGTGCTAACATACTTCGGCAGCTCTGGGATGTGTGTTCGGACCAGGACGCAGTGGACCTCGTCCGCAATGTCCAAGACCCCGTCGCGGCTGCCAAAACCCTGGTTGACCACGCCCTCTCGCGCTTCAGCACCGACAACCTGTCGTGCATGATTGTCCGATTCGACAAGCAGGCGCTGCTCGAGAACCAGAACAACAAGGACAAGGCCATCGGCGTCGAGGGCGACTCCCTCACGGTCGCCGGCAACGTCAGCGAGGCGGAGAAGATTCTCAGCGCGACCAGGGCCATGATCGCCGAGGACCGGTCGTCTGCTGTGGGCGTCTCGGCGTGCAACAGCGGCCGGGGCCATGACCAGCTTGCCCCGGGTCCGGTGCTGGCTGAGGGTGCGGGCGACAAGGGGTTTACGCCGACGGTGATTGAGGGGCCGGTCGAGGAGGAACAGACCCCGATTGTGGAGGAGCCGGAGCTGATGGGCATGGCGAACTCGCCCGAGGCAATGCAGGTGGATGCGCCGCCGAGAAGCTCGTAGGGCTCGCCAGCGTCTTTCTCGACGCATCGTCGCGGTGTTGTTGGGGTTCTCGTTGTCTTTTGTATCACCCGGCACAGGGGGCGTGGGAGAGTCGAGAGTTCGGGCATTGCCTTTTTGCGATGAGGCTGGTTGGTCTCTGTGGGGGAGGGGGCGGCGGTACGCCCCTCGGCCTCGGGTAGCCGTCGAGCAGGGAGGGGGACACCTAGAGCGATGGGCTTGCGGCGCTCTTTGATATGTCTGTTTATCAGGCGATGTGTAGTAAATATGCGACGCGCGCATGGCTGCATCCTGATACTGATAGGGAACGGGCCTGACGTCGGTTGTCTGGACAATTATTTGCGAAACTGCGATGTTAGTGTTCTGTCATTGGAAGTTGCTATCATCTCGCCCACCAGCCTCCATTTCAAGCGGCATTGCATTCCCATCTACAGTCTCCTAGCAAGACTGCCAAGTCTTCTACATATGTGTGTGCCAAGTACCCGTCTCTCCGTCTATCTCAGAGTTGGGCTGGAGACTCAGCCATCTGCAAGTCTAACGCAATGGTTTGGCCGAATAGCAGGATTACTTTGTAACATTCAACATTCAGTGAATTGTGACTGAGACCAAAACAGAAAATGGTGTTGGAAGGAACATGCTTGGATCCTCACCCTTTCCGGAGCCAATGACAAGAGCTGCGAAAGCATATGCGGCACGTTTCACCGGCGAGCTTGCGCAGGGGTCGGGATGGGGTCCCCTTGCATTCCGGACTCCGGGCCACTGTCATGTCATGCGGCAGTGGGTTCGTTTCGACTTTCCAGAAGGAAAAAAGCTTCGAGAAATTAGGCAGGGATGCGGATACTTCGCCGACATTAATATTGCTGTTCGGGAGATTAACCCTGGAAGAATTCTATTCGAGAAAACGATCGGGCCGAAACTCGAAGCTGTTGAGGTCGCAATGGTACGCTCCAGAAATGGTTAGACCACCCGAGGGCCGTTTCGAGATGGAGATGCAGCAGTCTCGGGGGCCTTGGTGGGTGTGGACGTGATGCGCGGTATTATTTCCGGGACAAGTCGAGCGGTGGGTGGAAAGACGGCGAGGTCGGAGGGATCCTCACCGGAGATCCTCGACATCAGCGACTTGGATTAATGCGTGTTGGACTGTGGTGGAAAGTTTGTGGAATTCCGAAACTGGACAGCAAGCAAGCAAGACATTCATTGCCCCCTGCTCCGGCCCACCACCCCACCCTCCCGCGAGTCCATGCCATCAGGCCTCAATGAAGCAGCGCAGTGAGTGGTGAGTGAGTAAATGGACCCCTGAGACGCTAGTCGCTACACCCCCCCGCTTAACGGAGTACGGCCAATGGCATCATAAAATTATCTCAGCGAGGACAAGTGCGACTCCTTTCGAATGCACCAATCGCCCATGCACCCCCTCCCGCCCTTCCCCCTAACTTTTCTGCCGGTCCCCCTTTTGTCTGGTCAGCGAGCAGGTGCACCTTGAGGAACATACAGCCCTTGCTGTTGCCCCTCCCACCGCCAACGATCAACACATTCACTCATTCCGTACCGGTTCTTTTCTTGCTGGGCGTCTCTCTTTTGGCCCTTATTTCTTCGCTGGCGCAGTAGTTGAGCTTGGATACGTCCGTCTGCTACATACTTTCAGACGACACTGACAACGGTCCAAGCCCGGAGCTCCACCGTCCTCACACGATTGCCTCTTGTCTGTCTGCCTGTCTGCCTGCCCGGCCGCCCGCCTGCCCGACTCCGATACGAACCGAAGCAAGAGATTCGGCTGCAACTCCCCTGCGGACCCCGTTCCATGTTCTCGCGCGCCGCGGCCGCGCAGATTCCACGCCTTCTGACAGGCCGATTGCTCCATGTCGGCGCGGCTCGGCAAATTGTTCAGCCTCGCCCTCCGGCCCCGAAGCCGTGCTTGCACGACTAACACGCCACCACGCCTGCGTCGCCGTCGAGACATTTACCCGCCATCACCATCCATTTAGCCAGCCACCCGTCGCGGAAGAGGCACCGAGCTGGCGGCCCAGCCGGTAAACAGCCATGTCACTGAATGGGTTGGACGACGCACGGGTCAAGGAGGCGCACGACGTGGCTGTCGCGGAGCCGGGAGGATGGTATGTCCATGGCCGTTGATTTGCTGCTGCTTCTGAACCCTGCGTGCAACTCCTTGGCCGGGGCCTCGAGAAGCTCTAGCCTGCGCATCTCGTCGGCCCCGCTCGTGCTATTCCATATGTCTGAGCTGGTACTAACCGTGTTCCGTACTGAACAGGTTTCTGCTCAAGTATGCCAGTCGTGACGAGGTCGAGCTTCTAGGCCGCGGAAATGGCGGCATTGTCGAGATCCGCAATAACATTGCGCAATACGAGGACAAGTCGCCGCTCTACGGCTTCCTCCGATACAGACGTCGGAATGTCATTATCAAGTACCTACCCGAGGGCTGTTCCAGATTGATCCAAGGTCTGTCTTACCGCGCATATTTGCTTAGCCCGTATCTCTCCGGTAAGAGTGAAGCTAATTCGAAACCCATCCAGCCCGGGTTGCTGTCCACTTCGATGCCGTCTGTGACCGGTTCTCGCCTCACGATACCACCTTTTCCATAACCGAATCGAAGGAGCTCAAGGACACCAAGCTCTCGGCTGCGTGCTCTCTGCACACCGCATCCGACTCGATGTCTTCTTCGACAAGCTCGTTACGTCGGAGACGGTTGATGGAAATTGCCGAGGAGGAAGAAGAGGAAGAGCGCGAACGGAAGCGGCAGTCGATTGGCAAAGAGGATGAAGGCTGGAAACCACCTGCGGGGCCACTTTCTGAAACCCCCGTCAGATTGGATGCGGACCTTGCCCATTCACCAGACGCGTCGCGGTTTGCCAACGACCTCGACCCGCCTCAATTCATAGGGGTCCCGAGGCCTTCGTCGCCAACCAAATCCTTCGACGAAAGCTCGAGACGCTTGTCGTCACAGACCTCGCGATCCGACATCTATCCAACCACTTCTTATCCGTATTTGAAGCCACGAGTGAAGCTTGGTCCAAGGCCGTCGGCAGATACTGGTGGGCGGCCAAGGTCTTCAGCCGGAGGCGCGCCTCATAGACCTGTCTCAACAGTGCCCGCCGGTCTGAAATCATTCCACAAGGGCTCCAAAAAAGGCCGCTCTTCGTCACAGGACCAGGACGAGGAAGTGCCAGAATCCCCAATCAAGGAGGAGGCCGAAGCTGAAAATACCTTTTTGCCGGTCCTGCCAATCGCGGAAGCTGACCCTGGCGCGAAACCGACCGACAGCGAACTCGCCCAACCACAGATTGGCAACGACGACGAAATCTTAACCACTTCGACATCTGCGCCCCAAACCAACATGGCTGCGAACAAGCTAAACACGATGACGCCCGAGAAAGCGCGCCTGTTGAAGGCGATGAAGCTGAGAGAGAAGAAGAAAATGCTATCTTTGCAGCCAACACTGGACGTGCCCGCCGCCGATATACCGTCTGCACCTAGCACACCTGGCCTTCCGGATGAGAATCAAGACTTCGGGACACCAGAAAATGATTTGCCTGCTGTTTCCAAGGCCGACTCGGGCATCGAGATTGACGTCGGCACAGATCATGCGTCGGTTGATACCCGTACCGATTCTCACCCTCCCTCGCCGGTAGCCGCGTCGGATATTGACGATTCAACTCGGGCTTCATCGTTATCTGATTCGACAGACGAGACTGTTCTCGCCAAGGACGAAGATGTGAAGCTTGACAATGGGCTTAACGACAGCGAAGCATTGCCGACCAAGAGAAACATCGCTGGGCCGGACCTTGAGTCGCCTGATGGACAGCCAAAAACCCCTATCTCTGTGGCCCAAGAACCCGGTGGGGACAACGAACCCCGCGCGGCCATCGAGGACAAGACTAGACAGAATGAGGCTGCCATCTCGGATGTACCAGCAGAAGAGGGCCTTGTTACTCGACCGGTTTCAACACCTGCTGCGGTACCTCTTCCGCCTAGCCCACCAGAACAAGATGAAAGCAGGACAACACCACCCGAGACTGTCACACAACCGGAGCCAGCATCGGATACAGCGCAGACAGCCGCCACCGATATTGCCGAGGAGGAAAGGCCGCCGTCACCCCAGGTGCGGATCCCCGTTTCCAAGTTTGCCACCCAGGAAACAAAGTCTCCCACAGGCGCTGCTAGCCAAGACATCCCATCGAGGCGAAAGCTTCCTGAGCCAATCCAAACAAACCTCAATGGTCCAGAAAACGGCAAGCGGCGCTCGGTGATAAGCATCACGGAGAATGACGGGTTTATGGACGAGTTGCAATCGGCAACCGTGCAACAGGCAACACCGATCACTGTGTCAAAGTCCCCCATATCTCCCTTCTTCTCCGTTGATGCGGGCTCCAAGAGACCTCCTGGTGGGCCCGGGAACAGCGTGGTTGCGTCACGCTTTTCAAGAACCGTGTCGAATCCTGTCCGTAACTCTTTTCTGGCACCCGAACTGTCCACAGCCCCTGCCAGGTCGGTTTCGTCGGGCGCCTCCTACCTACAGAGGCTTTCCCAGCAGCAAGCAGCGGCAGATGCGCGGCCCAAGAGCTCCAAGCTGGGCTCAAGCATCTCGCAGCGGATCAAGGCACTGGAACAGCTGTCGGGCACACCAGGAGGCGCCGGGGCAGCGGCGGGCAAGGATCGGCCTTCTTCAACCTTCTTCGCCGTTCGCAAAGCTAGTACTCGGGAACCGTCGAGACCGTCGTCCGTGGCCAGCAGGGCCGGCTCAATGAGAGGGCGAAGCCCGTCCCCTCCGCCAACGAGGGATTCGTCCCCTGAAACTAGCAGGACCGTAAAGCGTGACAGGTCCGGCTCCCTGGTAAACCGTCTGTCCATGTTTGAAGGGGGCATGACACCCAGGGGCAGGCCCGAGTCCGTCCAGGTCACGGCGCGCATCGTCCGAGAGCCGAACCAGGCCTTCCCGAAAGCTTCCGACTCAAATGCCCCCCTGAGGCTGAAGCAGTCGCCGTTGGTGGTGGATGTTCAGAATCGGGTGCCCTCGCAGAGCCCTGCACGACCTCCCAGCTCTCTGTCGATGCGGCGGCAAGAGCAGATGCTGACTCAAAACAAACACGCCCTGTTTGAGCGACGGCAGTCACAGGAGTACAGCTCCCAGTCTCGGGGTCGGGACATGGAAGGTCCAGAGGTGACTCATCAAGTTCCCGAGGGACTTCGCCCGAGACGGCGATCGTCGCTATCGGTGGTAAAGGACTTCATCAAGGATCGCACCGATTCCCTCAAGGGCGCCATGTCTCCGTCCACGGATAATCTCGTTCTCCCCCCTGCGCCAGAAGGCCTTGTCTCTCCCTCGAACCCGGCGTCGCGGTCTCCGTCTCGTGCGCCGTCGGTGCACCAGGCTGGGTCTTTGGCCCGTCGTCTGAGCATCAGCAGCCGGCGCTCGTCAATGGAACAAAACACGCCTGCTGTTCCCACCACCACCACCTCCACGATCCTGACAGCTGCCCGCGCGGCCGATGCTGGCGCCGAGCCAGAGTCAGATGCTAAGAGCATCACCAGCTCGGGCCCCGCCAGCCCCAACCAGTCCAAAGCTAGCCGCACTTCTCGGTTCATGCGCCGCCTTTCCAGCACGCTCGTGGCCGGACGGACAAAGAATGGGGCCCCGTCAATCTCGCCCACTGTGGCCGAGGAAGACGCTGCCGAGGTCGAGGCCGCGTCCAAGGGCAGCACCGCGGCCGGTGCGGCAACCCAGTCCCAGCCCACCATCGTCGCGTTCATGGGCGATGTCAATGTCCAGTTCCCGGACAATCTCCTGTGGAAGCGCCGCAGCATCTGCCTCGACAGCCAGGGCTTCCTGATCCTGAGCGCTGTATCGGGCTCGCCCATGCTGCCCACCGCGATCCCGGGCAAGGACGGCAAGCATGGCGCCTTGCTCAAGCGGTACCACATGAGCGATTTCAGGCCTCCCTATGCGCCCGATGTCGAGCTGCAGGAGCTGCCCAACAGCGTTGTTCTCGACCTGGTGGCTGGCAGCGGACTGCAGATCGCCTGCGAGGATAGGGCCGGGCAGATGAGCATTCTGCACAGTGAGTGTTCCAATGTTGTCTGAAAAAGGGAACAAATGCTGACAAGCCGCACAGTCCTTGAGGAGGCCCATCAGAGCCATACCAGCTTTGGCCGTTAACCACATCCTACTTCTCCCAACGCCCGCGTCGGGCTTGTTTATTCATGAGCAAATCTCGCTCCACGGTCTGGCCACCACACCATCTCCTTTTCCGGGTCCACCAACCAACCCTTCACATTCCGAAACCATTTTCTCACCATACAGACACTTGTAACTCCTTTCACGACTCACCGTTCACCATCTGATACAACCTCCCGCCCCAGGGAGGCATTTCTTTTCCTTGACTCACAAACCACTACCTTTCTGTCCTCCATGATACCACTATTATCTATCTCACCGCAACGGCTTTCCAGCATTTTCATTATATTGTCGGATTTTTCTTGGCCTAAACGGCCTGCAAGGGAGGCACTCTACTTTTTCTTTACTTTGTTGGCGGTAGATAGAGGAGAGGGAAGTGAGGCGAGGCGCAGGCCCGGCCACTGGCCCAAACAGCTTAAGAATGGATGGTTGGCCCGTTTTGCGCTGTGTGCGTGTACAAAATAGTACGATCAGCGATACCTATGCGGTGTACTTATATTCGGGTCTATCCCATGGGGGACCGTGAGCCTTGGCCTGGCGACCTATGCTCTCACCTTGCACTTGTCCGGTATGGATCACAAGTCCTGCCACGGTGTTGACGCCATGTCGATTGCAGGGCTGAAACCAGAAAGATTCCATGTGCTGTCATGTCACCAGGCCCAAACCCCCGCATATATAAAGGAGTAGTAGTTGTACAGAACGGGCTTAGCAAACAAACTCCAACGGCCCGTCCGTAAGAGAGGAGAGTCGTGAAATAAGAAAAGCACAGATAGTCCCCAGCTTGCTCTCGACCCTGCATATACATGGGAAAACGAGATGACACCGACCGGGACTATTATGATTGACATTGGGCAGGGCCGTCCGGATTCCCGCCCTTTGCGATGATGCTGCCGCGGACGAGGCGGATGATTGAATACTATACAGGTACATGTAAGGAGACGGAGGTTGTTTGCGTGCGTGCGTGCGTGCGTGCGTGCGGCTGTCTGCTCCGTGGATGGATGTGGTCGGCTTCCCGGTTGATGCTGGTGGCGGGGCGGAGGCTCGCTGAAGGACTGTTGGGGTGGTCGCCGGCGCGACGACGGCCCAGTGCGCGAGCGTGGGTGGTTGGTTCGTTGATCGATTGGCCGGAACCGGGCGACAGGCAGGCAGCTTCCTCTGTCCTTCCATTCCCCAACCGCGGCCCCCGTCCCCCCATCTCCATCTTCGCCAACATCCCCCCCCCCCCCCCCCCCCCCCCCCCCCCCCCCCTTCCTCCCCCACCCCCCCCCCCCCCCCCCCCCCCAAATCCTTTCCTAATTACATAAAGAAAAAAAAGAAAAAGAGAAACAGCCCCAGCAACCCCAACCCGAACCCCAACCGCAGCAACAACAACAACAACAACCAAAAAAAATCCCCCCCCCTTTTGCTCAAAGCGCCGGCCGCGCCTCCGCCCGCCCCAGCGCCCCCGCAACCTCCCCAACACTCATCATGCCCGCCTTGTCCTCCCCGGCGGCGGCCCCACCACCGAGCACCTCGCCGCCGAGCTCGCGCATGTGCTGCTCCTGCTCCATGGCCGCATACTGCTGGTCCTCGCCGTAGGCGAGCGAGAAGGGCACGCCGACGAGCAGGGCGGTGACGGAGACGGCCCAGGCGGCGCGGCCGGCGAGGGCCAGCGACGCGCGCACGGCGGCCGTGGTGCGGTCGTACTGGTGCTGCAGCCAGCCGCGCGCGGTCGGCGGCACCATGTCGCGCAGGGCGTGCAGGCGGTCGGCGAGCGTCTCGTCGGCGGGGTCGTAGCGGGAGTCGGACGAGATTTCCGAGTCTGTTTTGTTGTTTGGTCTGGTTAGGGATGTTTTTTTTCTTCTTTTTTTTTGGGATTGGGGGAAAGGGAGGAGGAAGGGGGGGAGGGGCGGATGGTGCTTACCAGTGTCGGTAAAGTCCTCGTCGTCCTCCTCCGGGCCGGGCTGGCGCTCCTGGAAGTGCTCGTCCTCGACTTCGACAAGTTGCACCATCTTGGCGGATGTGGGTGTTGTGTTTGTGTGAGAGGTAGAAAGTGGTGGCGGGATGGATGATGGATGCTGGGCAGATGGCACCTGTAGCTGGTTGTGGTTGTGGATTCCAAGTGGGCGGGTATCCGACAAAGGGTTGATGTTGATGGAGTGAGGATTTCAGGTTTCGCGCTTCCCGAGTCCCTGGCCAGAAACGTCTTTTTTTCGCGGTCAAGGAGCATGACGGCTTTGCACGCGGCGCTAGGCCAAAGACGGGTTGGCGCAGGCGTGGGGCCCGAGGATCAAGCGGCCCAATGGCGTGTTATGGCGGTCTCCTTTTCCTTCACCATATCCGCCACGTTACGAGATGGGGGATGAAAAAAGGCCATTAAGTTCCACCAAAAGCTCGCCATCTCTGGCAGGGCAGAGAGTATCCTACGTCTATCTACCCAAAGGCAAAGACCGCTATCAATCGCTACTAATGCAATGACAAGACATCAAACCGCTCTCGCTGCACCACTCGTTGCGTGACTCCCCGTGGTGGATCAAGGTATCACGCACATTAACCAGCGCCAAACACGCCATGCCATGCCATGCCGTCGCCCGCCCGCCGCTCTCCCGAAAATATCATGGCCCTTCTCTGGTATCAGATACATCCGCAAACCGAATCGACTTCTTAAACGGCGGCACTCTGGGAGTGTTGTCATCATCGCTGTCATCATCCGCGCCCGGCCCCAGGGCAGCCTCTCTCCTCCACCGTTCCGCCGGTGTCTCGCTCGCGTCTTCATGGCCGCTCACACCCTGCAGAACAGCCAGTCGCCGGCCCCGCTCCACTTCCGTCTCCGCTGCTGTCGGCTGTCCCGGAGAGATCGACCTCGATCGCGGTTCGCTAGACACATCGTCGTCTTCCTGCGAGGCCGCATCCCTTGGTCTCGGACTGGCAACAGGTGAAATGGCAGACGCAGAGATTCCCGGCTGGGATGGCGGGTCGCCCGTTTGCGGCGACGTATCTTGTTTAGCCAGGGTCTTGACGGCATGTGACGCGTCGGACTTGTCAACAACCTCGCGCCGAGTGGTCCTGTCGTGCTTCTTCATCTCCGTAATGAAATCTTCCTTGGTCATCCGCCTGCCGACGCCGCCAATGGTGAAGCGGATATGCTTGTCGTCCTCGTCTTGTTGCGCTTCCACCACGCTCTTCTTGCGTGCTCTCTGCGCCGACGCCTCGCCACCGCCTTCGCCTTCAGCCGATGCCTCTGCCGCAGCCGCGTTTTTGTCCCCAACCCTGGCAAAGACCCCCTTCCCCATGTATTTCAGGCCTAGGCTCATCAGGTCGCCTTGGGGTTTCTGTTGCGCAGCCAAATCATATTTCTTGACAACTTCGCCGTCTTCATCCTCGACGATAATCTGCGCGCCGGGTTAGCTCTGACCGGTGATAGCGCAGCAGTAAATGGGACCAGGCATACCGTATTACCGAATTGGAAAGCCCAGGCCGGCTCACCCTTCCGCGCCGAGTTCTCCTTGCCCTTTCTCTTCGTCATCTCGCTCTCGCGCCAATTCATGACCCTCTTCTTCAGTGCGTCATAGGTCCAGCCAGAGGCTTCGGCATCGGCCTTGAGCTTGTGGGCGAGCTCCGTGGCTTGATCGGCTACATTCTCGTGGTGTATAGGTTGGACTGCCAGCACGTCGCCATCATGATTTTCGATTATAATATGGCTGCCCTCGTCGTACACTTCAAAGGGCCTCCCATCTGCTTCCGCCTCAATGCGGCTTTGGGGCGCTTCGGTGGCGGGTGAGGACTGATTGGCTTCCATGTCAATATGTATCTCATTGGGCGACACTTGTATGGACCCATGGCGAATATCACTGCTACCCCGCGGGAGTGATTCGCCTGGGGCGCGGCGCTGTGGGAAGATGGCCGATTGGCTGATGGGACCTCCGGGTCCGATGCCATCATCCCACTTCTTTTTCCGCCGTCGCGCAGCCTGCGAGGATGATCTACTCCCGCGCCCGGTGGTATCCTCTTCCTTCTGGCGGCGAAGGAAATTGCCAGGAACACCGACTGGGGGCAGAGTCCCTGGCGGAAACTCGGGCATTTTAAGCTCGTCATTGTCGGTATCAGACATTGCTCTTGCCTGAGAGCGCGACTGTGACGAGATGCGAGGTAGGCGGTTCATCCAGGTTGGGCCATCCTCGTTGGCCTGCGTGTATGACATGGTGATGGTGAGGGTATTGATATGCTTGCCCAGTGTAAACACCGCAATCGACGAACCATGGACAAGGATGGAGGCGACAACAATGAAGGAGACGATCGGCCAGACCGTCGCAATCAACGTGTAATGCTCCGTACCCTCTCTCGGCAACTCAGAACTAGGGACCGGGTCTCCGGTTTCCAACTCGGCCCGTGCCAGCATGGCGATAAAAATAGCGCCAACGCCGATGGGGCCGAAGTGGCCGGCGAAGAGGGCCTCACGCCACGTTTTGATGTCTGTTATCAACGGCTTCAAAGCCAGCATAACGGGAATCCGGCGGAAGAGGATGATGAAGATGGCGAGAACAGCCAGTCTCCAGGCCTGCAGGCCCAAATCGATGTCGTTGAAGGCCTTCCACGGAATAATAGTCCCAAAGTAGACAAAGTAGGCCAGATTGAGTAGCAGATCGATAACGTTGGAGACCGAAGACTCCTCCGTCTTGTGCGTAAACCAGCCGTCGTTCGAGAAGCCAACGCCAGCAGCGAACCCCACGAGCAAATCGTCCAGGCCCAGAATGCTCCCGGATCCGGCGCAGAACAGAGCCAGTACGAAGTAGAAGACCAGGAGACTCTCCCGGTCGATCAGGTCGCGCTTCTCGGCAAATTTGATGCCATGGCGGCCGAGGTAGCCGATCATGAAGCCATAGACGGCACCGAAAATGCACTCATAGAGGACTGTGTAGACGATCCAGTGAAACGACACGTCCTTGGCACTCTGCTTGTCGTGGATGAGGTACAGAGCCAGGTAGACGAAGGGGAAGGCCATGCCGTCGTTGCAGCCGGACTCGGCCGAGAGCAGATCGCGCAGATGTTTCGGCACCCTCTTGGCAAACTTGCCCTTGCCCACGACCGATGAGGCGAGAACGGGGTCGGTGGCAGTGACACAGGCGGCCACCACCAGACTCTCGAGGAAGTTCAGGGGCGTGATGAGCCACCAGACGAATAGGCCGGTGATCAGCCAACCAAAGGTCATGACGGGGATCAGCAAGACGGCGACCGATCTCCAATGCTTCTCCATATAGTACTTGGGCAGCTCGACGCCAATGGCGAAGCACTGCACGACCAGGACGATGCGGGAGAACTCGATGGTGACGATGTCGACGCTGCCCCATGTTTCCGGGTTGATGAGGTTGGCGGCATAGGGGCCAAAGATCACACCGCAGAGCGTGGCTACCGTGGCCTCGCCGATGTACATGCGCTCCTTGATGAAGGACGAGCACAGCATGAATAGAGTGGTGAACCCCCCCAAGATGATGTAGACCAGATGGGGGTCGGTGATGGAGAGATGGTCCCACGCCATGGTCTACTCCGGGGGCCGGCGCAAGGCCAGCGGAACCTAGGTATGTAGTCGGTAGGTGTGCAGTCGTGGTTGGTGCTCCAGCTTAGGTTGGGTCCGGAGATGCGGGAACGGTCTGGGTGGGAAAGAAAGAAAACAGCCGGTCGACGTCACTGGAAATACAGCAACAATCAACCGCCGTCCGCCAGACGCGGTTGTCCGGTGTCGGCTTCAGTCTCAGAATACCGAGGCACGGAGGGAATGTACGATGCGCCGATAGTAAGCAGACGGGGACGGTCCGGGACCCGGTTTAAAGAGCGAAGAGGAAAGAGTTTTTTTTTCGGCCGGGGGAAGAATTAGTAGGGAAGGAAGGAAAGAGAGTCGCATGCGGCGAGTCGGCGACGACCAGCGAGAGACGCAGCGAGGGCGATGTGCAATCCGGCAAAGCCAATGAATGGATCTGGATCAGACGGAGGCAGTCCGCTGCCATTGGGGGGATGAAACGCATCCATGGCGGTTTATATGGAAACCGGCTTTCCGAGCACCGCAGGGCGCTGAGGAAGCTGCCGTTCTAGCCTTGTCCATAATAGGGATCCTTGCTGCGGCAGCTCTTGGCGGCAACTGGCAACGGCGAACCGACAACCCGACCTGCGGTAGATAGAGGAGCCTAACCATTTTGTGCAAAACGTGTGCCTGTGGCTTCCGTGCCCACAGTCCTACGCAGAAAGTTGCTCGTTTGGCACCCGTTGAGTATCTCGTATCCGCTGTGGAACCGGCATCCGGTCAACTGGGTCTGCCCAGCGCTCCCAGTGAGCATACCCTGTGAGCCTGTCTCACACCGACAGTCTGGAAGGGTTATGTTGTGCCGTGGCCATCAACTTCACATACAACCCGTCTAGTATTCTGTTGTTTCAAGCTGTTGGGAATGCGATTGGCATGACAAACTGCCTGGTCTGCGGAACCAGATTTTTGCCATTGGAACCTGGCTCGTTTGGTTCGTCAATTTTGGTGTTCAACAGCCGCCAAGCCCGCCGAGATGCGCCCCGCCCTGCCCAGCGAATCTGATTGTCCCTCCAATGCTTGAGACGCCCAAGCTTTCAACAAGCTTTCTTGACTTTGGGTTGCCAAGGTCCAAGAAGGCCTCGACCATCTCCTCTGTACGGATATTCCGTATGCCAAGAGAATTGGAGTCAAACAGAACCAGCAACCAACTGCGAGCGGTGCAATCTCAAAGACAGAGTGTGGTTTGCTCGAATTGAATTGCAGGACGAGTCGTTGATTGGATAATAAGAGATGCGACTAATGTATCCTGGCCTCAAGCACCCAACCACGGCCCATGACGTCGGCACGGCCCCGGCTGGGTCCAGGGAGACAGGGCTCAGTTCCGCTTCCCGACTGATCCCGTGATGCGTTTGTCGAAGACAAAAATCGGAATTGACCGGGGACGAAACCCTAGAATCACACTGCTAGCTTGTTTCTTCTATGTGAATAGTAGTGGACGGCGTCAGGTGCATCATCGCCGAGTGCCAGAGGGGAGGTTGAGGGTATCGCGCCTTCAGAATCCACAAGACGCAATGATTGATCAGGTGCATGTAGCAAGCGGGACAAAATGCTCCGGCCGATGCGCTGCTATGTTCGTCTTGTGGAGGAGAGTCCCAATGGCGGGAGAAAACGAGGACGCACCGGGTTAGGGTTGTTGCTAGGTGACAGATAGTGTTGGAAAGAGCCGATACTGGGATTGGGCAAGGTGGCTCGGTATGCAACTGCGGGTGGCTCAGGCCGTACCCACCTAAGATTGGGTATGGTGGGCCTGGGCATTTATGGGGGTCTTGGGCATCCCCCCTGACTTGCGCCTGTAATCGACCAGAACAGAACACACGAGAGATCATCAGAATCAATCACTCTGCCAGCCTAGTGGTCAGATTGACCGCTGTGGTAACCTATACACTTTTCACACTTACGCGTGCGACTGTATACCATTTGTGGTATATCTAACAGTTACAACCCCGGTACGCATTTTGAGCTTCTAAGACAGTAGTCTATACGCTAGAAAACAACTCGAACAACCCGATCAAGACTATTTGAGGGCCCGTACGGCATAAGATTCAAGCTATTGGCTCCCTCCCTATTAGAATAGGAGGACCGACTCGTTCAGTATCTCTAAGCTAGCGATTCCCGACCTCTAAGAGCACTTACGGCATAAGATTTAAGCCGTCGCTTAGTTACAAATCACTAAGATCCGCTAACTTAGTAGCGCGGAAGAACCACTACAAGCTATAGCGTAGCTACAAAGGCTAAGATCGACTTAAGACCTTTCAAGGGCCCGTTCGGCTAGAACTAAGCCGTCGGTCCCCTCTCCTAAGACCTCTAAGAGCACGTATAGCTAGAACTAAGCTATTAGTACGCTCTCTCCCTATAAGAACAGGGGGACCGACTCGCTTAGTATCTCCAAGCTAGCGATTCCTACTTACCAAGACCATTCGAGAGCCTGTACGGCACCTCCAAGCCGTTAGTTCCCTCTCTACAAAACGCAAGAGCTTAGCTCCTTCGGTATAAGATCCAAGCCGTCGGAAACCTCTCTCCTAAGATCTCGAGCTCGTTCGGTACAATCTAAGCCGTTGACCTCCCCTCCCTTCGAAAAGCGAAGAGTACTAACTTATCCAACAATACCTAACCTATCGGTTCCCCTCCCGGTTCGATACCTAAGGATAACTTCAAACGCGAAGACCTAAAAGACCTCTTACAAGAAGGCAGAACCAACAGACTATTCAAGGGCCCGTTCGGCTAGATCTAAGCCGTCGG
>MU853402.1:467548-482971 GCA_033297235.1 Trichocladium antarcticum
TTCAAGGGCCCGTTCGGCTAGATCTAAGCCGTCGGCTCTCCCTCTTACAAGATACTCGTTTATATACTAGCTCGGCGACTCGCCGACCCTTTGCAACTTTGTAGGTATAAGATACCTATACCTAGCGACTCGGCTATACGCCGACCCTCGCTAGCAGAAAGAAACCTCTAGACCTAGATCGCTACTATTCAACGAAGCTACGGCACGTCGTTCAGGTAGTTCGGGCGACCAACAATATAAAGAAAGCAGATTCGAGGTAGGACTCCCTTATAGCGGGCCTCTAAACCTACTAATTTCGCGATAATAGTAGGACCATTGTCGTTAACTACAACTACACAGGAAGCATACTACGTATAAGATACGCGCAAGGAAAGCGCGTTAGCGGATTTCTAAGTATACTATTGCTTATAGTTTAAAGCTTTCCCTCTAGAATTTCTAGAACCTTACCTCTTAATATAGAGCTAACGATCTAGAGGAGCCTAAGATATAGGCATTCGGCTTAGCTAGACCCTTGCCTATCAGAGGCACCCGGTCGCTCGGCCACGCTAGACTTTGCCTATTTAAAGGGTATTCGGCGGTGCTAGACCCTCGCCGTTAGCAGGCATTCGGCACGCTAACAAACACCTAAGTATAGGCATTCGGCTCGGCCAGATATCGCCTAGCTACGAGCATTCGGCTTAAGAGTATTACGCCTAACACTTATAATTTAGGGTCGTTCGGCAAAAGGCTAGACCCTCGCCTATTAGTAGGCACCTAGTAGGAAGCTAGATGTAGCTATTAGAGGCTATCTAGCAGTACTAAACATTCGCCTATAGACAGGCATTTAGCACGCTAACAACCGCCCAAGTATAGGCATTCGGCTCGGCCAGATATCGCTAGCCACGAACCTTCGGCAGTGCTAGACACTCGCTGTAAGTAGACATTCGGCACGCTGACCTTTGCCCAATTGCAGGCACTAAAGCAATGGATACTCGGTAGTAGAAGCTAAGAACGGCAAACCAGATATCGCTAAGAGAGTCGCTCCCTAAGTATTCGCTATTCGATAGGTACCTAGCGGTACTTATATAGTTCTAAGCCGTTAAATCCAAAGATCTAGACAGAGCCTTCGCCTCCCGACGAACGCTCAGGGGATATCGTAACAAGAGCTCTCTCGATTCAACGCTTTCCCTCTAACTAACATTTTTCCCCTTCTTAATCTAAAGCACTTACCTAGATACAGGTATATAGCTCGGCTAGATATCGCTAGCTACGGAACCTTCGGCAGTGCTAGACCTCGCCGTAGGCAGGTATTCGGTACGTAAATCTATCACTAACTTGAAGGTCCTTCGGCCACGCTAGACTTCGCCTATCTACGGCTACTTAGTAGTACTAGACCTTCGCCCTTTAAAAGGTATCTAAGATCAAAGAACAACAATAACGCTTACCTATTTGCTAGTATTCAGCTCGGTTAGATATCGCCTAGCTACAACCTATTTAGCTCGGTTAGATATCGCCTAGCTACGATCCTCTAGTAGTACTAGACCCTTGCCGTTAGTAGGCATTCGGCACGCCAAACCATCGCCTAGTTCCAGGCAGTCGGATCGAACCATTATAACATCGCCTAGCTACGGGCACCTAGAACCTTTCGTTATAGCATTCGGATCAGAGCTACGCTAGACTTCGCCCATTTACAGCCACTTAGCAAAGCTAGATCCTCGCTTCCGAAAGGTATCCCGTCGGTAGTACTAGACCCTTACCGTTAGCAGGTATTTGGCACGCCGACTATAGCCTATTTACAGGTATTCGGCTCGGGCAGAACATCGCCTAGCCACGAATATTCGGCTTGGTCAGACTTCGCCTAGCTACGATCCTTTAGTAGTACTAGACCCTCGCCGTTAGCAGGCATTCGGCACGCCAAACAATCGCCCATTTAAAGGGCATTCAGCCACGCCAGACCTTGGCCATCAGAGGCCATCCGGCAGTGCCAAAACCTTCGCCTATTAACAGGCGTTCGGCACGCTAACAAACACCCAAGTATAGGCATTCGGCTCAGCTAGATATCGCCTAGCTAAGAGAATTCGGATCAGAAGCATCGCCCCTAGCACACGCCTATCAGAGGGTATCTAGCGGTCTCTCGGCTACACTAGACTTCGCCTATTTACGGCTATTCGGCAAGGCTAGATCCACGCCTAGTTATAGGCTCCCTTTAGCAAAAGCTAAACCATCGCCTAGTTCTAGGTAGTTAGAACGAACATTCGGTATATAGGCATTTGGCTTGGCTAGATATTACCTAGCTACAAGCACTTGGATCAAGAGTATTACGCCTAGCACTTGCAATTAAGGGTCGTTCGGCAATAGGCTAGACCCTCGCCTAATTATAGGCACTTAGCTTAGCTAGAAATCGCTAGCTACGAACTATTCGGTAGTGCCAGACCCTCGCCGTTAGTAGGCATTCGGCACGCCGACTATCGCCCAGATTGCAGGCACCTAGCAACGGCAAACTTCGCCTATTTACAGGTATTCGGCTCGGCCAGAACATCGCCTAGCACTCGCCTATTAGAGGGCATTCGGCAGCCGCTTAGCAGCCGCTTAGCAGAAGCTAAACCTTCGCCTCTTTTATAGGCATTTAAATAAAACCAGACCTTCGAGGAAGCGGACTGTACTAAGGGAAAACCAAGGCTTTAATACCTAGTTATTTTATAAAGAGTTTAGCGTAGAAGAGGGCTACGTTGCCCTATTAGGTTAGTGTAACGGTCGTATACAACAAGGTTGCACAATAGTGCAACCTTCGTAGGAGCTCGCGAGGGCTGAAGGCTCTGCGCGGCGAGCTCCACCTAGTGTAGAGCTACGCTTCTTTAGCTACAGGGTACTTAGCTAACCACATAGCATAGCATATAATATAGCATATAATACAGGCTGTACCTATAACACTACCCTCCCTCTCCAAACAAGCCCCCTATATAAAAATAGCTATCACAGGTGGTAAATGCCCAATGTTGGGGTACGTATATATTCGATGTGGTTGTACAAGGAACTCAAGATCGTGGGTGTGGCCCGCCGGGGATATGCCCTACGGCGGGCTCCATATGCTACAGGCTCTACAGGCCCCACATCGCACAACCGCTCCACAATGGCCATACGGCCCGCAATGGCCATACGGCCATATGTCACGGCTAGACCCGTGACACTACCCTCCCTCAAAACAAGCCTCCTCTTCAAATCAAGCCTACGGTTCGAACGCTCAAATCGTAGCTTCAGTTCCTTCTTGGCACCTACGCTAGGGGCCCTAGCTTGTTCGGATTAGTATCGTAGAACTTCCAAATAGCATTATCGTAGCTACGTAGATCCGTTACTAGCTGCTAAGTCGGCTAGGCGTAGCCCTCCTACTTAACTAGGTATTACTACCTCCCGTTCTCTACTTTCCTAAAGTCTCGAATCTCTTCAAATCTCTATTCAACTACTTTGACGCCGTCGTCCTAGCGCCTTACTTCCCTACTACAGTTCGCCCTTATATCTCTCTACGTATTAGCTTGCCCTAGGATTCCCTACTCGCCCTGCTATAGCCGAACTAGTAATACGTAGAACGTGTCGAATATCTTTATGTTCGCTAGAAGGCGTAGCGTCACCGCGTATAACGCCGCTTTAGTAACTTCGAATAGTCCCTCCCAGCGTAGTTCGAGCTTCTTCGTTAGGCGCCCTGTCTTATAATACTATATATTAAGCATTACCTTGTCGCCGATTCTATAGACTAGGGCGTCGCTACGTTTAGCGTTCGCGTTAATCTTGTAACGGTCCTACGCTTGCCTCGCTAGTACCTTCGCTATATCTAGCACTACTTTAAAGCGTATAGATATCTCTATCGCCTGGAAAAACTCCCTCTTCTAAGCTTCCGAGAGTTCTGGTAGGTATAGTCTGCTTGGTTCTACGCCTATACGTAGGTAGAAACCGTAGTTTACGAAGAAGGGTAACACTCCCGTTGTCTCTAACGATATATTGTTCCCTACGAACTCTACAAGCGGTATCTAATCCGCCTAGTTATCCTATACCTAGTCGACGAAAAGGTATAAATACTGCTCTAACTCTACGTTAATCCGTTTAGTCTAGCTGTTCGTTTATAGGTAGAACGCTAATAATAGTTTCAGAGTTACCGCTAATCTCAACGATAGTGTTCTCTAGAACGTTAAAACGAACTATATACCTCTATCTAATATAATCGTCTCGGGCAGGCTATATAGGCTATAGACCCGTTCTACAAAGTAGTCCGTTAACTTATCTACTTCTAAGGTCTCTATTAGGATAAAGTGGCGCATTTTCGTTAGTCGGTCTACTACTACTACGATATAGTTAAAGGTTTGGTTTCTCCTTGTATATAGCGGTAGTAGTATAATGTAATCTACTAATATATCCCGCTATAGCGAGAGTAGTACTAGCAGCGGCTTTAGAAAGCCCGTTAGCAGCGCCCTCGGCGTTTTCGTCTTGTTATATAGCAAGCAGGCGTTATAGTAATCGCGAATAGTACTAGTCATCCCGGTCCACCAGTATTTCCGATTTATCAGGTTAATAGTCTTGGTTCTTCCCGGGTAGCCCCTAGGTCCCGATACGTAGGTTCGGTAAATTAGTTACAGTTATATCTTGTCGTTGTCTAGGTCGATGAGCATTCTCCTACGGTAATATACCTTACCTGCGATAGTATGGCACTCCGCGTATAGCACTTTGAGCCTTGTTTTAATATCCTTTGGCCAAGCTCTGGTCCCAGGGTCTACTAGCGCCCTAAGCGTTACCTTCAGTAGATCTAAGCTCGTATACATTTCGTTTAGTAGATTGTCGATATATCTTAATAGGTCCAACTGGTTAACTGTAATCGCCTCGTTATATAGTCTTAGTAGTTCAAATGTCTCTAGATCGAACCGGTTAGGGTTAATTAGTAGCCTCTTACGGTTCTAGAGTCGGTTATCCTCTATGCCCTATAGTATATGTTCTAGCTTGCGGCTTAGTGTATCCGGCATCGCGTTTGCCGATCCTAGCCGGTAGATAATATAGAAGTTGAATTGTAATAGGAATTCGGACTACCGTATATACCTTAGGGACAGTTGCTTCGTTATTACGAAGGTCTAAAGGTTCTTATAGTCCGTAATAATGTTAAACCGGCCGTTTGCTCCCTCTAGTTCTGGTCGCTATTCCTCTAGTGCCTTAATTACCGCTAATAGCTCCTTGTTATAGATGTTGTAATTGCATTCCTATACTAAGTGCTTCGCGCTAAAGTAGGCTACTAGGTGCTAGTCGCCGTTGTCGTCTTGTTATAGTAGCGTTCCGCCTACTAACTAGTCTAAAGCGTTAGTTTCGACAACTATAGGCTTATCCTAGTTGTAGATCCTTAGCGCTAGTGCTATCGAAAAGTATGTTTTTAGTTATTCGAAAGTAGATTAGTATAGTCTGCTCTATTCCTAGCTTGTTATCTTCTTCGTAAGGTTGTAAAGTAGCTATACTACTCCTAAGAAGTTCTTAATAAATCGTTGGTAGAAGTTCGCGAAGCCTAAGAACCGTTGTAGCTGCTGCCTTGTTATTAGCGGTTCCTAGGATATAATAGCTACTACCTTCTCTTTATCTATATCGATACCGCCCGGCGTAATGATTAGGCCTAGGTATTTCGTTCTTATAGTATAGAACTCGCACTTATTAATATCGACCTGGAGCCCTGCCTGGTGTAGTCTCTTTAGTACCTCCTTCACTTGTTTGATATAGTCTACTATATTCGTAGAGTAGATTAGTATATTGTCTAGGTACGCTATAGCGCATACGTCTAGTATATCGTATAGCGTGTTATTAATATAGTACTAAAACGTAGCGGGCGCTCCCTATAGCCCGAACGGTATAACTAGCGATTCGTAGAGGCCGAATTATATTACGAACGCTATTAACCATTCGTGGCCTTCCGCTACTCGGACTCTGTTAAACGCCGCGATAACATCTAGCTTCGTAAAGATCCGCGCTCTATAGATAGAATCAAGTGTCTCCTTGATTAGTAGTATTAGATATCGACTCTTTATCGAAACGTTGTTTAGACTTTGGAAGTTAGTGCAAATCCGTACTCTACCTCCTAGCTTCTAGGCGAGTAGTAGAGGCGCTCCCGTACTTAATTTTAATAGTCGGATAAAGCCTTTCGTTAGGTGGTTATCTAGCTAGCGCTTAACTACGCGTAGTTCTATTAGTAAGAACAGTCTGTTCCTTAAGAATAGTAGCTTACTTCCTGGTATTAGCTCGATTTTATAGTTGTATAATCTATACGGTAGTAGCGTATCCGCCTCCTAGGGAAGAAAAGTCTCGAACGTATCGCGATACTCCGCTAGTAGGCGTTTTAAAATATCCGCTACCGTTAGCTAGGGTTTATTACTCTTCTCGAAGAATTTCTAAGCGTCCTCCTCTATAATCCTATAAATCGTCTCCGCGTCGCTCTAAAGGGCGTTTATAAACTTGTAGTACCGTTCTAGGAGTACCGAAGTATAGTCCTCTAGCAAGCCTTTGCGGTTTAACATCCGCTTGTAAAAGTCGTCTAGTAGGGCGTAGAGCGCGGCCCTCTTCTCGTCCTTCTTCTTATTTAGTATTGCTTGTTCTAGTTAGTCGACCGTTACGTATATTACCGTTACGCCCTTCTAGTAGTAGAAAAGTATAAAGTTTAGCGCGTTTAGTATCTTAATATCGTTTTTGTTAATCGCCTTGTTATACGGTAGTAGCTTCGGGAGTCGTTTCGGTAGTAGCGGCGCCTACAGGTGCCTACGCCCGTTCACCTTCTTCGCTAGTTATAGCCTCCTTATAAGCTTATTTGGAATAACTACCGCTTTTGATCCTAGCGGGGATAAGGTCTACCGCGGTCCGTTCTTAAGCGCTCTCTAATAGCGTTACAATAGGGATAACTTCCTCTTCTTCTTCTTTTATAGGTTCTCTAGGCCCTGGTTATACTCCCTATCCTCTAGTTCTCCCTTATCCGGGACTTCCTCGACCGATACTTAGTATTTCGCTGTGTTTTTTATAGTTGTAGGTTCTACGGTCGTAGGTTCCGTAGTTATAGGCTTCGCTTATAGTGCCGTTAGCTCGGTTATATATTCTGGTAAGTAACGTTACTCTTGGTAACGCTTCCTAAACGTAAGCTTTAGGTCCGCCTAGTTGATTGTTAGGTCGTGTCTTCTTAGCTATAGGAGGCCTAGAATAATCGGATTGTCTTTCGCTAGTATAGTAATAAAGAACCGAAGCTTCTCCCTATACTAGCCGATCCTTAGTTCTAGCACTGTGCTCTATTCGATCTATAACTTTAGTATACTATCGGCTAAGTAAAGTAGCTTCCTCGTTTCTAGTCTGCTTAGCGGTATATCGTTACGTACCGCGAAACTAAAGTCTATAAAGGCGAGACCTGTGTAGCCTGAATCTACAAGCGCTATATATACTATCTTACGCTTGCTTATTATAATATAGGAGGATAATAGGATTGAATTAGCTATCTAACTAACAGCGCTAATAACTAAATCGCTACTACCTCCTCTATAATAGCCTCTGTACCCCTACGCGCGTCTTCGCGTAGAGGCTAGGTATTTCCCTAGTACTATTATTACTATTCTAGGTCTTCTATGCTCTATTTAGGTTCGTAGCGCTTGGTATCGTTGTAATCGACTTCTCCTAGAACGCGGCCTTAGTCTATGAATCGCACGTAGTACGTGCCGCGGCCTCCGCCGTTATTACCGAAGTTCTAGTTGTTACTATTCTGTCGATATAGGTATCCGCCGCCGCTGTAGCCTCCGCTACCTCCGAATCCTCCGTTATTGCTGAATCCGCCGTTATAGTTATTCCAGTTTGGGCTGCTATTATTGTTCTAGTTCAGGCCGCTACTATTGTTACTAAATCCGCCGTTATTGCCGAATCCGCCGTAGTTGCTGTAGCCGCCCCGCTACCCTCTACCTCTAGCGCCTAGGTTATTCTGGGCTTACTTGCCTTTCTCTATGCATTTCGCTACGATATAGCCCCTTGTGCTATAGAGGAAACAGAGACCTGTAGCTATATACTACTCCTTCTCTAAGTCAGAGAGTTGTAAGATAGTCGCCTTATCTTTAGTAGTAGTTACCTAGTTAACGTCTATAGCGTTCGGGTCCCTGCCTTCCTTCTTAGTATTGTAGCTGTTATAGTAGTTTAGCTTGTTAGCCTTCTTTAAGTATTCCTCTATTTTAAGGTTATTAGCCTAGGCTTAGGCTATAGTAACCTATCCCTGGAAGTTATCCCGGGCCGGGAGGTTCGTCTACGGTAGGATCAGGTCCCGCATCGGCTTCGAAAGCTTCTCTCTTAGCGCGCGTACGTAGGTAGCGTCATCCTAGTTGCTTAGGTCGTAGAGGTTCAAGAACTCCGTAATAAAGTCTATAAACTTTGCGTACTTGTCCTTCTACGCTATCTTACGTAGCTTATTCTCTACGTCAGCTACTAGATCTATTATTATATACTTCTTAGAAAGGAACTTAATAAACTCGTCGGTAGTCGTCTATACCTAGGCTTGCTTATCGCCTAGATTCGCGACAATAGTATCGATATAGTTGCTAATTCCTATAGCTACGATTCCCTCTAGTAGCGAAGCTATATAAAGGATCTTCGCTTTCTCGGTCGTATATTCCAGTAGCTATACGGCCTATCGCGCCGTGATTAGCGTCTTCTACATTCTAAATTGTATAGTTCGCTTCGCTAAGTCCCGCTTGGAGCCCGAGAACGTAGAGGCGTATAGTATACTGCCCTCCCTAGCGCCGCCGCCGCCGCCTAGCTTCCTAGACTCGATTAGCCTTGTTAAAACGTTATTCTCTGCTTGTAGTACTACAGCCTTCTCGTTTGCCTTGTTCGCCCTAACTATCTATCTCTAGATTTCCTCGGTCGCGCCCCTAAGGATATATTCGGTAAGGTTTACTATTATCCTTTCCATTGTATTGTCCTTTCTAGCTCTCTTAAGCGCTTTAAGTAGGAGGTTGTTACCTATAAACGGCCCGTAGTATCCTTCGAAATAACCCTTTAGTTTCGGGTATACCTCTTCCTTTAGGGCCGCGGCGGCCTTGCTATATATATCCTTAATAGGAATAGGCACTTAGGCCGCGGAGCTTGCGTTAACGTCTATAGTACTTATTATCTTCTCTATTTAGGTTTCTTAGGTTTAGGTTCTTAGGTTTAGGGGTTCGGTTTCTTAGGTTCAGGGGTTCGGTTTCTTAGGTTCGGGGGTTCGGTTTCTTAGGTTCAGGATCTTAGGCTTAGGTATCGGACTATCTTATCGTTTCGGGACCGACTATCTTATCGGTTTCTTAGGTTCGGGGCGGTCAAATTGTGATTTCGGTTGGTTCGCGCAACGTAAATTCGTCGTAATCAATCGACGAAGGTCTGCGCACACGAACAGAAGGTACAACCAACTATCACAGGTGGTAAATGCCCAATGTTAGGGTATATATATATTCGATATAGTTGTACGAGGAACTTAAGATCGTAGGTATAGCCCGCCGGGGATATGCCCTACGGCGGGCTCCATATGCTACAGGCTCTACAGGCCCTACATCGCACAACCGCTCCACAATGGCCATACGGCCCGCAATGGCCATACAGCCATATGTCACGGCTAGACCCGTGACAATAGCCCCCTATCCTAGGTGCTTGTATCCGGAGTTAGAGTTATCTTAGCGCCTACCCTAGCGCTGCGCCTTCCTTCTCCGCGTCTACAATAGCGGGCCCGGAAGCTCGGGGTATATATCGTAGAACTCCTAGATAGCGTCCTTAGCGCCTACCCTAGCGCTGCGCCTTCCTTCTCCGCGTCTACAATAGCGGGCCTAGAAGCTTAGGGTACGTATTATAGAACTCCTAGATAGCGTTATTATAGCTGTATAGATCCGTTATAGGTTACTAAGTTAGGTTGTTATAACCTTCCTACTTAACTTAGTATTACTAGCGACTGTTCGCCGCCTTGCCGAACCCTACGATCCTCTCGAACCTTTACTCTACTACGTCTTCGTCTTCGTTAGTCCGTGTAACTATACGCCCGCGGTTAGCGCTTATATCGTCGTTAACCCTCTCTTAGCTAGCTAGCCCCTACCTTAGGTAGCGCCTTACTCTTAAGACGTAGAACGTAAAGAAGATTGTTATATTCGCTAGGAGCTTTAGAGTTACTACGTATAACGAGGCCTTTATAACCTCGAACGGGCCCTCCTACTATAGCGTAAGCTTTATAGTTGGCCTACTAGTCTTATAGTTCTATATATTAAGTATTGCCCTATTACTAACGCGGTACTACGGCGTATCCTCCCTATAGCGGTTCGCGTTCTGTTTGTAGCGGTCCTATAACTGCTTTACTAGCGCTATAACCTTCCTAAGGATCGCCCTAAAGCGGTCCGTAAGCTTAGATACCTAGAAAAACTCCCGCTTCTACTACTCTAAGATGTTCGGTAGGTACAGCTTCGACAGCTCTACGCCTATCCTAGGGTTAAAGCTGTAATTCGCGAAGAACGGTAATATACCTGTTGTCTTGGAGACTATATTATTCCCTATAAATTCCACTAATAGGAGCTAGTTAACCTAGTTATCCTACGCCTAGTTAATATATAGCTATAGGTACTACTTTAGTTCCGCGTTAATCCGCTCTATCTAGCTGTTTGTCTAGGGGTAGAACGCTAATAAGGGTTTTAGGGTAATCGTAAGGCGCGCCGATAGCGCCTTCTAGAACCCTAAAACGAACTACGTACCTTTATCCGATATAATCGTCTCTAGTATACTATAGAGCGAGTATACGCGCTTAATAAACTAGTTAGCTAGCTCGTTAGCCTCTAGTATTGCTATTGTAATAAAGTAGCGTATCTTCGTAAGCTAGTTAACTACTACTACTATATACCTAAACTCCTACCCTCTCTGTTTATATAGTAGGAGTAGCGTAATATAGTCTACTAATATATCTTACTATAGCGCTAATAGTAGCGGGAGCGGCTTAAGGAACCCTACAGGCTTTAAGTAGGGGTTCTTTGTCTTAAAGTATAGCGTATAGGCTCCTACGAACGTCCTTACTAATACGCTTATCCCTAGCTACTAGTAGACCCTATTCATTAGGTTAAGCGTCTTTGTCCTCCCTAGGTACCTGCTAGGCCCTAACGTATATATCTAGTAGATAAGCTACAAATAGAGCTCTGTATCGCCTAGGTTAATTATTAGCCTACTATAGTAGAACGCCCTACCTAAGACTAACTTATACTTAGCGAACGGTACTCTTAGCTCCTACTTGATCTTGCTTAGCTAGGTACGTACCTCCTAGTCGCTAAGCGCCTCTACTACGTCTACTATAAACGGCAAGGTCGTATAGCTCTCTATAATAAGGTCGTTAGTGTAGCGCGAAACGCTAAGGCTAAAGAGCTCTAGTATCTCGCCTAGTAGCTTAGCGTTATATTTACTACTAAAGGTCTCTAGGTTGAACTTGCTTAGGTCGATTAGAGGGCGCCGCCTATTCTATAGCCTATTATCTTTAACGTCTTTTAGTATAAACTCTAGCTTCCTACTAAGCGTGTTGGGGCGGCCGTTTACTATACCTAGGTAGTAGGTAATCTAGAAGTTAAAGTGTAATAAGAACTCTAACTAGTGTATATAGCGTAGCGACAGCTACTTCGTTATACTAAAGGTCTATAGGTTCTTATAATCTATAATAATATCGAACCTTTTAGCTATACCTTCGAGCTTAGGGCGCTATTCCTCGAGCGCTTTAACGATTATAAGGAGCTCCTTATTATAGATATTGTAGTTACACTTAGCTATAGTATACTTCGCTAAGAAGTAAGTAACTAGATGTAACTTACTATTATCCCCCTCCTATAGTAGCGCTCTACCTACCGACTAGTCTAACGTATTAACTTCTACTACCGCTTGCTTCTCCTAGTTATATATCTATAGTGCTAGTGCTATAATAAAGCACACCTTTAGGCGCTAGAAAGCCGCCTTATACTACTCGGACTACTCCTAGTCTACCGTCTTCTTTATAAGCTTATATAGCGGCTATACGTAGCTCGAAAAACCTTATATAAATCGGTAGTAGAAGTTCGCGAACCCTAAGAACCGCTAGAGGTACCTCCTTATCTCTAGAGCCTCCTAATTACGTACCGCTTTGACCTTATCTAGGTCTATCTTAATGCCCCTAGGCGTAATAATAAACCCTAGGTACTTCGTCCGCTTTATATAGAATTCGCACTTATCGATATCTACCTATAGGCCTATGTCGATTATACGCTTTAGCACCTCCCTAACTTGCTTAATATACTCCTTGAGCGTACTAGAGTAGACTAGGATATTATCTAGGTACGCCGTTACGTAGTTATCTAGAGCGTTGTAAAGGATGTTATTAACGTAATGCTAGAAGGTAGCGGGCGCGCCCTATAGGCCGAACGGCGTAACTAGCGTTTCGTATAGGCCGAATCTTATAATAAACGCTATAAGCTACTTATAGCCTAGCGCTATACGCACTTGGTTAAACGCTGCAATTACATCAAGCTTTATAAAGATCTTCGCCTTATAGATAGAGTCTAGGGTCTCCCGGATTAGTAGGATAGAGTACCGGCTCTTTAGCGTCGCGTTATTAATACCGCGGTAGTTAACGTAGATTCTAATACCTCCGCCTAGCTTCTACGCTATTAGGATAGGCAATAAGGCGCTTAATTATAAAGGCTGGATAAACCCTTTTATAAGGTTATTAACAAGCTAGTACTTTAGTATACGCAGCTCTATTAGCGATATCGGGCGATTCCTTGAATATAGGACTACGCTCCTTAGGAGCAGCTCGATCCTATAGTTATACGTACGGTAGAGAGGTAAGATATTAGTATCTTATAGGATAAAAGCGGCTACTAAGTCTTGGTATTTCTTCGGTAGGCGCGTCTTAATCTCGTCTAGGGTAGGCGCTAGTCTATCCGCTTTATCGAAGAACTTCTTAGAATCCTCCTCTATAATCTTGTTAAGCTTCTTATCCCCTTTAGCAAGCGCGTTGATAAAGCTATAGAACCTTGCTAGGAGTATTAACTTCGTATACTCTAGTATACTCTCTTAACTTAGTAGGTCCTTAAAGAACTACTCGGGTAGAACTAGTATATAGTCTCTCTTCTTAGCTTCTACCGCTCTCTCTAGTTTATCTATTATAGTCTATATAACTACTACGCCCTTCTATTAGTATACTACTAGGAAGCTCGCTCCGTTTAGGATCTTCGTATTATCCTAGCGGATCTTCCCTCGCGCTTAACTAAGCAAGGGCAGGGTAGTAGGGGGGGGGGACTAGGGTCTAGGGGGTAGTCTCCTAGCGCCTGCTACTACCTCTACTAGCCTTAGTAATATAAGGGGCGGCGCTTCGACTAGAACGCCTATCGCTCCTAGCGGTACGAGCGTCCCCTATAGGTCGGCCTATACGTCTCCCTAGGACGCGGATCTCTACTATCTATAGGCCCGTCTCCGCCTATTAGACCGCCTAGCCCTCTTGTAGTCGGATAGCTTGCTCGTAGCGATAGCGACCTCGTTGTCGTTACTAGAGGTACTAGAGTCGTTATCTTTAGGTACGTCCTCTACCGTTATATAGTACCGCCCGCTACTCTCTAGGGGTAGGGGTACTACCTCTAGCTAGCCTACTTACTAAGCGACCTAGCTTCTAATATACTCTAGAAGGTACCTCCTATAGCAGTGCTCTATAAATTCAAGCTATAGGGTCTCCTAGTCGATCCGTAGGTTATACTTCTGTAGCTATAGGAGGCCTAAGATTACTAGGGTCTCTTTTACAAGCGTTATAACGAAGTATACTAAGGTCTCCTAGTAGTCGCTAACGACTATTGTAAGCGCCGCTAAGTGCTCGATCTAGTATAAGAACCCTCTATTAGCTAGAAATAGTAGCCGCTATACCGCTAGCCTCTCTAGTAGTAGTCTATTTATAACTATAAAGCTAAAATCTACAAACGCTAAGCCTATATAACCTAAGTCTACAAGTGCTATATACTCTACATTGCGCCTACTAACCGCTAGGTACGATAATAAGAGAATAGATTTAGCGCTACTACCTACTGCACTAATAACTAAACTATCTCCCTATCCCTCCTACAGCTAGCGGTACCCCTCTTATAAGCGACAGTTTATAGGAGCTCCTTGTTTCCCTAGTCGTTATATAAGAAGCTAAAGCTAAGGGGTTGCTCTACTATAGACTAGTAAGCGCCGTGCTCCTCCTACTTATCTACCTCTCTAATAATAAAACCGCTCTAGTTAGGGGTGTCCGTAAAGCGTATAGCAAGCCCGCCTTAACCCCTCTAGTAGGCCCTAGCGCAGCCGCTTACGCCGCTATAAGCTAGAAAGCCCCTAGAGGGAGCTTGCCTAAAGCCTAGGAACCCGCCTTAGCTATAGCCTTATTACGTAGTCTACTACTATCCCTAGGTAGGCTGCTACTATCCTTACGTGTTACTACTGAAACTAGGTCCTCTACCGAAACTAGATCCTCTACCGCCTTAGGCGCCCCTACGCTATAACTACCTAGCGCTACAGGCGTTACCGCGGTCCCCTCGGCCTCCGTAGCCTACTTGGCACGCCCTTGCGATATAGTCGGCCCCGCTGTACTTATAGTATAAGCTACTCGCTCTACGCTATTCCTTCTCCTAGGGGGTAAGCGCCGCGAACGTTACTACGTCGATCTCTATTATATCGGGGTATCTGCCTCCGCCGTTGTTGTTACTACTGCCCCTAGTTCCGCCGCTCCTAGTTCCGCCGCGTAGCTTCCGCCTAAAGTCCTCTCCCTTTAAGTTAGTTATAAGCTAGCTAGCTAGTGTAGCCTAGAGCTTAAAGTTATTAGCTAGTAGGAGCACTACCTACGTAACTATAGCGCTTAAAAGGTAAAGGGAGATCTTAAGCTAGAGTATCTAGACCTTCGTTACGTTATCGACACTAGTAGTATCGGCTAGGGTAGTAAATTCGGTAAGGAAGTTGTTAAACGTTACAAACTTGTTCTTCTATACTAGTAGTTCTAGCTTGTTACTTACTATAGCAACTACGTTATACGTTATATACTAGGTATAGAGGGTCTTTAGGAGGTTGGACCTAGTCTTCTATAGCTATACTACCGCGCTATATAGGTTCTCCTTAACCTACTCGAGCTTCGCTGTAACTACCTGGCGCGCGCTACCGCCTAGTATAGCCTTTATATATAGGATCTTAGTATACTTGTCTAGGAACTCCCGCGGGCGTA
Organism: Trichocladium antarcticum; assembly: GCA_033297235.1. Lineage (NCBI taxonomy): Eukaryota > Fungi > Ascomycota > Sordariomycetes > Sordariales > Chaetomiaceae > Trichocladium > Trichocladium antarcticum. The sequence continues at coordinate 482,769 of MU853402.1, forward strand.
TTCGCTAGTAGCTACGTACCTTATCCTCCTAGTCTTTAAAGAGCAAGGTACGCTTAACGGTATCCTTCTCTTCTCTAGTAAACGGATTAGGGTAGGAGAGGGAGATCAATACGCTATAGCCGCTACTAGCGCTACTACCGCGAGCCTAGTCTAGGGCTATCGCTATTAGCGTCCTCTAGTTCGTAAGTAGCAACTTATACTCC
>MU853402.1:483396-508330 GCA_033297235.1 Trichocladium antarcticum
CTACAACCCGGATCTACAACGGATCTACCCGGCGCCGGCCCTAATAGCCTATACCGGACCTAGTATAGAGGTTAATAGCGACCTCCCCCCCCCTACCCCCGCTACTAGGAGTACCCTACCCGCCCTAAGAGGCCTATCTAAGTCCCGGTATAACGGACCCGAACCCCCCTACGGAGCGCCCCTAAGCGGCCCCTGCAACTACTAGCAGACCTACCGCTAACCCTCCCGTTAACACTAATAGTAGTAGCACTAACCCCCCCCCCGCTAGGAACAACGTAGATTAGGCGATATTAAGGCTATGCTCAATAGTATAGTCGCCCTAGTTAGCCTAAACAAGAAGAACATTGCCTAGGGAGTAGCAAGAGAGATCTTAGCCTAGGTATAGAGCGCTATTAACTAGCTGCAAAGCGCTAAAGGAGGCCTAGAAGGCCTTAACTATATAACTATAAGGAAGATCGTCGCTAAGGAAGTACAGGCTGCGCTTATAAGCGCCCTAGCTACTACGAGCGTAGGACAGGGTCCTAACCGCTCCTAGGTAACGATCGTAGTAGGAGCCCTAGCGCCCTAAGCGTAACCTACAAAGGCGATCCCCTAAAGGATCGCCAAGGAAATCCTTGTCTAAGGTAACGGCCTACTAGCTAACCTTATAAAGAGAACCCTTCTAGAGATTATCTAGGCGATTAACAACTAGTCTATATAAAAGGGAGTAGTTGCTATAAGGAAGCTCTTTAGTAAGGACACTATTATTACCTTTAGGGATGAAGCAGCGAAGGAATAGTATACTAAGAATAACTAGTAGATCTACTAAGCGTTTAGGGAATAGGTAAAGGAAGCCTATAGGACCTTCGCGGTGCTCCTAAAGGGTCTAACAAGGTTAGAGATCTAGGGAGTTACTAAAGCGGAGTTTACCTAGGGACTAGATTTCTATACGGTAAACATAGTCAAGTTCAGGATCCCTAGTAAGCCGGAGCTTATAAGAATAACGGTACTAGTAACCTTTAAGAGCTAAGACAAGGTAAGGGCGGTATATAACTTTAGAGTTATCTAGGACGCCTAAGTACTAGACTATAAACCGTACTAGGTAGCGCTTAAGCTAAAGTAGTGCTTTAAGTACTAGAAGTAGGGATATATCTAGAGGTACTACCCGAAGGAACCCCTATACGGAAGATATAGGGTAAGGGCCTATAGAGCAGGAGGAAAGGAAGGGGAGGCCTAGTACCCTACCTACAAGGGCTACCTCCTACTAAGGTACCTAGCGTATAGCGGAAAGCACACTAGGTAGTCGAAGGAGTATAGGGAGAGGGTAAAAGCGCAGGAGGGGGCTAAGGAAGCGTACTAATATAGGCCTAGAACATTCGAACCTACTAGACCGGAGCCCGCGAAGCTACTATTCGCGTTTATACGCTAAGGCGTAGAGGAGGAGGATAGGGAGGGATACTAGAGGGTCGGAGCGAAAAGGCCTAGGTTCTTAACACTAAAAGGCCGCCCTACCGTAGTAAGCAAGGATATGTTGTAGAGCCGACTATAGTTTAGCCTAGCTATAGCCCTATTCGCGTCGGGACCGCCGCTACCGTAGCAATAGCGCCAGGGATCCTAAGGATCCTAGGCGGAACCCCTAAGCACCTAGGAAGTATCTAACATATAGGCTACTAGTATCCTAAGTATATAGAACACCTAGCCCTAGGGTCTACTAGTAGCAACAACTATCCCCCTAACCTAAAACAAGCTGGAGGATAAAGGTATAGCTAGTAGAAAGGATAATCTTTAAAACTATACTCTAGAACACTAGAGGTATAAAGCAGAATATAGAGATCCTACTAGAAGAGGCGGAGTTCGATATAATTATAGTCTAGGAACTATAGCTTAGTAAGCAAGGGGTAGCCTACTGCCTCTGGAGCTTACGGTACTACCTGGTTTATATATAATAGGGAAAAGCGGCAATATATATATATAAGAAGTTTAATATCGGATAGTAGGAATATAAGGCGAGCGTATAGTAGTATAGGGTATAGTTCCTAGAGCTAGGGAGGAGGGGTCTAGAGCTCTAGTTAGTATATAATAACTATATAGTAGATAAGACTATCCTAAAGAGCCTCCTAGCCTATTAGGGCCCGGCCTACGCTATAATCCTAGCGGGAGACTTTAACCTCTAGAACCTAGTCTAGGACAAGTTCGGGCAATATAAAAGGAAGTCTAAGGAGCTCCTTAAGCTAGCTTATAAATAGGACCTAAGCCTATAAACCCTATAGAGTATAGTTACAAGAACCCCTATAGGAGAGCAAAGGGGCAAGACGTTAACGATCGACTATATCTAGGCCTTAATAGACCTAACGATAACGTATTTAAGGAAGAAGATTAGGGGAGGGTCGGACTACTACCTATAGGTGCTCGAAGTAAAGCTCGACGGCCTATTCCTAAGGGGGAAGGCGCTAGAAGGGTAGAACTAGAAGAAGGTCTTGGAGAAGATAATAAAGGTAGAGGTAGTATACTTGCCGCTAAGGATATAGCTTGACGATAGAGGACTAGAGGGGCTAAAGGTAAGGATCAAGACGAGAAAGGGGCTAGAGGAGGTGTTCGAAGAGCTAGCTATAGAGCTAATAGCTATCGCCTACGCGATAGCCCCTAGGAGGAAGGAATCAAAGGGGAGGAGCTCCCTATAGTAGATAGGTAAGGTAGAGGAAGCGTCGAAGGTAGCGAAGGAAGTAAAGAGGGATGTTACAGGCACAGCCTGTGTCATGTGCCATGTCATGTGCCATGCTATATAGTTGGCTAAGCACCCTGTAGCTAGAGGAGCGTGGCTCTACACTAGGTAGAGCTCGCTGCGTAGAGCCTTTAGCCCTTGCAAGCTCCCACGAAGGTTGCACTATTGTATAACCTTGTTGTATATGACCGTTATAGTAGGTTGCACCTTCAACTCGCGCGTGTAGCTAAGTCGTCTGCTCTAGAATAGAGAGCGTACTAGACTAACTAGAACGCTTCTTTTCCTAACGTACTAGGCTTTATTTTCATTTCTTAACTACCTACGTAGTACAAGTTAACTACTAGGACAAGCATCCTATATACAATAGTAGTCCGCCGAATAGGACTATAAGACTCTAACGAATAGGACTATAGTATTCTAACGAACCGGACAACGCTTTTACGAAGATAAACGCGAAGATAATAAGCGGCGCCGACCTTATAGCATCGCTACCGCCGAGACTTATAGCGCTACGTATAGCGCTAAGAGAACAATAGTAGAACAAGGTCTCTAATACTATACCCGCTTTTATAGTATCGATCGATAACAATAGAGGGTATAACCTCTTAGGGTTTGCTATAGCTATAAATACGATAGTCAGCGAGCTAAAGAGAAAGCTCGATAAGTCTATTAGGAGGTTCAAGGCGTCTATTGTAGCTAGTACGGCGCTTAAGAAGGAGCTCGAAGAGTATAAGTTGCTACTTGCGAACTAGAGGACGCTAATAGCGATAGCCCTAGACTAGGCTTACGGTAGTAGCGCTAGTAGCGGCTATAGCGTATCGATCTCCCTCCCCTACCCTAATCCGTTTACTAGAGAAGAGAAGGATACTATTAAACGTACCTTGCTCTTCGAAAACTAGGAGGACAAGGTACGTAGCCGCTAGCAAATACGCCTATAGGAGTTCCTAGACAAGTATACTAAGATCCTATACGTAAAGGCTATACTAGGTAGCAGCGCGTGCCGGGCAGTCGCGGCGAAGCTCAAGTAGGTTAAGGAGAACCTATATAGTATAGTAGTATAGCTATAGAAGACTAGGTCCGACCTCCTAAAGACCCTCCGTACCTAGTATATAACGTACAATATAGTTACTATAGCGAGCAACAAGTTGGAACTACTAGCGTAGAAGAACGAGTTTGTAGCGTTTAACGACTTCCTTACTGAATTTACTACCCTAGCCAACACCGCTAGCGTCGATAACGTAATAAAGGTCCAGATACTCTAGCTTAAGATCTCCCCCTACCTTTCAAGCGCTATAGTTATATAGGTAATGCTCCCGCTAGCTAATAACTTTAAGCTCTAGGCTATACTAGCTAGCTAGCTTACAACTAACCTAGAGGGAGAGGACTTTAGGTAGAAGCTACGTAGCGGAACTAGGAGCGGCGGAACCGGGAGCGGTAGCAATAATAACGGTAGAGGTAGATACCCTAACGCGATAGAGATCGACGCGGTAACGCTCGCGGCACTTACCCCCTAGGAGAAGGAACGGTGTAGAGCGAGTAGCTTGTACTATAAGTACGGCGGGGCCAACTATATCGTAAGGGCGTGCCAAGCAGGCCGCGGAGGCTAAGGGGACCGCGGTAACGCCTACGGCGCCAGGCAGTTGTAGCGCGGGGGCGCCTAAGGCAGTAGAGGATCTGGTTTCGGTAGAGGACCTAGTTTCGGTAGTAACGCGCAAGGATAGTAGTAGCCTACCTAGGGATAGTAGCAGCCTGTATAACAAGGCTATAGCTAAGGCAGGTTCCTAGGCTTTAGGCAAGCTCCCTCTAGGGGCCTTCTAGCTCGTAGCAGCGTAAGCGGCTACGCTAGGGCCTACTAGAGGGGTTAAGGCGGGCTCGCTATACGCTTTGCAGATACCCCTAACTAGAGCGGTTTTATCGTTAGAGAGGTAGACGAGCAGGAGGAGTATAGCGCTTACTAGTCTATAGTAGAGTAACCCCCTAGCTTTAGCTTCTTATATAATAACTAGGGAAACAAGGAGCTCCTATAAACTATCGCTTATAGGAGGGGTACCGCTAGCTATAGGAGGGATAGGGAGATAGTTTAGTTATTAGTATAGTAGGTAGTAGCGCTAAATCTATTCTCTTGTTATTGTACCTAGTAGTTAGTAGGCGTAATATAAAGTATATAGTACTTATAGACTTAGGTTATATAGGTTTAGCGTTTGTGGATTTTAGCTTTATAGTTACAAATAGACTGCTACTAGAGAGGCTAGCGGTATAGCGGCCGCTATTTCTAGCCGATAGAGGGTTCTTACGCTAGATCGAGCACTTAGCGGCGCTTACGCTAGTTGTTAGCGACTACTAGAAGACCCTAGTATACTTCGTTACAACGCTTGTAAAAGAGACCCTAGTAATCTTAGGCCTCCTATAGCTACGGAAGTATAACCTACGGATCAACTAGGAGACCCTATAGCTCGAATTTACGGAGCATTGCCGTAGGAGGTACCTTCTAGAGTATATTAGAAGCTAGGTCGCTTGGCAGGTAGGCTAGCTAGAGGTAGCGCCCCTACCCCTAGAGAGTAGTAGGCGGTACTATGTAACGGTAGAGGATATACCTAAAGATAACGACTCTAGTACCTCTAGTAACAATAATAAGGTTGCTATTGCTATAAGTAAGCTATCTAACTATAAGAGGGCTAGGCGGTCCGATAGGTAGAGACGGGCCTATAGATAGTAGAGATCTATATCCTAGGGAAACGTATAGGCTAACCTACAGGGGATGCTTGTACCGCTAGGAGCGATAGACGTTCCAGTCAAAGCGCCGCCCCCTATATTACTAAAGCTAGTAGAGGTAGTAGCGGGCGCTAGGAGACTACCCCCTAGACCCTAGTCCCCCCTCCCTACTACCCTACCCCTACTTAGTTAAGCGTAGGGGAAGATCCGCTAGGATAACGCGAAGATCCTAAACGGAGCGAGCTTCCTGGTAGTATACCGATAGAAGGGCGTAGTAGTTATACGGACTATAATAGGTAAACTAGAGAGAGTAGTAGAAGCTAAGAAGAGAGACTATATACTAGTTCTACCTAAGTAGTTCTTTAAGGACCTACTAAGTTAAGAGAGTATACTAGAGTATATAAAGTCAATGCTCCTAGCAAGGTTCTATAGCTTTATTAACGCGTTTGCCAAAGGGGATAAGAAGCTTAATAAGATTATGGAGGAGGATTCTAAGAAGTTCTTCGACAAAGCGGATAGACTAGCGCCTACCCTAGACAAGATTAAGGCGCGCCTACTAAAGGAATACTAAGACTTAGTAGCCGCTTTCGTCCTATAAGACGCTAATATCTTACCCCCCTACCGTACGTATAACTATAGGATCGAGCTGCTCTTAGGGAGTGTAGTCCTATATTCGAGGAATCGCCCGATATTGCCAATAAAGCTATATATACTAAAGCGCTAGCTCGACGATAACCTCGCGAAGGGGTTTATCTAGCCCTTACGATGGAGCGCCTTGTCGCCTATCCTAATAGCGTAGAAGCTAGGCGGAGGCATTAGAATCTACGTTAACTACTATGGTATTAACAACGCAACGCTAAAGAGCCGGTACCCTATCCTACTAATCTAGGAGACCCTAGACTCTATCTATAAAGTAAAGATCTTTACAAAGCTCGACGTAATTGTAGCGTTCAACTAAGTATATATAGCGCCAGGCTATAAGTAGCTTATAGCGTTTATTATAAGATTTAGCCTATACGAAACGCTAGTTACACTGTTCGGCCTATAGGGTACGCCCGCTACCTTCTAGTATTACGTTAACGATATCCTCTATAATACTCTAGATAATTACGTAATAGTATACCTAGACGATATCCTAGTCTACTTAGGTACGCTCGAGGAGTATATTAAGTAGGTTAGGGAGGTGCTAAAGCGTATAATCGACGTAGGTCTATAGGTAGATATCGACAAGTACGAATTCTATATAAAGCGGACGAAGTACCTAGGGCTTATTATTACGCCTAGGGGTATCGAGATAGACCTAGATAAGGTTGAAGCGGTATATAATTAGGAGGCTCTAGAGATAAGGAGGTACTTCTAGTAGTTCTTAGGGTTCGCGAACTTCTACTACCGATTTATACAAGGTTTTTCGAGCTATATATAGCCGCTATACGAGCTTACAAAGAAGATAGTAGACTAGGAGTAGTCCAAGCAGTACGAAGCGGCTTTCTAGCGCCTAAAGGTGTGCTTTGTTACAGCACTAGCATTGCGGATATATAACTAGGAGAAGCACGCTATAGTAGAAGTTAATACGTTAGACTAGTTAGTAGGTAGAGCGTTACTATAGGAAGGGGATAACGGCAAGTTATATCTGGTTGTTTATTTCTTAGCGAAGTATACTATAGCCGAGTATAACTACAATATCTATAACAAGGAGCTCCTTACGATCGTTAAGGCGCTTAAAGAATAGCGCCCTAAGCTCGAAGGCGTAGCCGAAAGGTTCAATATTATCACGGACTATAAGAACCTATAGACCTTCGGTATAACAAAGCAGTTGTCGCTACGCTATATACGCTAGTTAGAGTTCTTATTGCGTTTCGACTTCTAGATTATCTACCGCCTAGGTATAGCAAACGGCTACCCTAACGCGCTAAGCAGGAAGCTAGAGTTTATACCGAAGGACGTTAAAGATAATAGGCTATAGAATAGGCAGCGCCCCCTGATCGACCCAAGCAAGTTTAACCTAGAGACCTTTAGTAGCAAGTACAACTCTAAGCTACTAGGCGAGATACTAGAGCTCTTTAGCCTCGACGTTTCGCGCTATACTAACGACCTTATTGTAGAGAGCTACGCGAGCTCGCTATTTATAGTAGATATAGTAGAGGCGCTTAGTAACTAGGAGGTACGCGCTTAGCTAAGTAAGATTAAGCGGGAGCTAAGAGTGCCGTTTGTAGAGTATAAGTTAGTCTCGGGTAGGGCGTTCTACTATAGTAGGCTAATGATCGACCTAGGCAATACGGAGCTCTATTTATAGCTTATCTACTGGATATACGCGTTAGGGCCTAGCGGGTACCTAGGGAGGACGAAGACGCTTAACCTAATAAATAAGGTCTACTAGTAGCTAGGGATAAGTATGTTAGTAAGGACGTTCGTTAAAGCCTATATTCTATACTTTAAGACGAAGAACCCCCGCTCGAAGCCTATAAGGTTCCTTAAGCTACTCCCGCTACCGTTAGCGCCGTAGCGAGATATATTGGTAGACTATATTACGCTACTCCTACTATATAACTAGAGGGGGTAGGAGTTCAGGTACGTAGTAGTAGTAGTTAACCGGCTTATAAAGATACGCTACTTTATTACAACGGCGATACTAGAGGCTAACGAGCTAGCTAACTAGTTTATTAAGCGTATATACTTGCTCTATAGTATACTAGAGACGATTGTATTAGATAGAGGCACGTAGTTCGTTTTAGGGTTCTAGAGGGCGCTATTAGCGCGCCTTGCGATTACCCTAAGACCCTCGTTAGCGTTCTACCCCTAGACAAACGGCTAGATAGAGCGGATTAACACGGAACTAAAGCAGTATCTATAGCTATATATCGACTAGGCGTAGGATAACTAGGTTAACTAGCTCCCCCTAGTAGAGTTTATAGGGAATAATATAGTCTCTAAGACGACGGGCGTGTTACTGTTCTTCGCGAATTATAGCTTTAACCTAAGGATAGGCGTAGAGCCGTCGAAGCTATACCTACCGAATATCTTAGAGTAGTAGAAGCAGGAGTTTTTCTAGGCATTAGAGCTCGCGGACCGCTTTAGGGCGATCCTTAGGAAGGTTATAGCGCTAGTAAAGTAGTTATAGGACCGCTATAAGCAGAACGCGAACCGCTATAGGGAGGACGTACCGTAGTACCGCGTTAGCAATATAGCAATGCTCGATATATAGAACTATAAGACTAGTAGGCCGACTATAAAGCTCGCGCTATAGTAGGAGGGCCCGTTTAAAGTTACGAAGGCCTTGTTATACGTAGTAACTCTAAAGCTCCTGGTAAATATAACGATCTTCCCTACGTTCTACGTCTTAAGAGTAAGGCGCTACCTAAGGTAGGGGCTAGCTAGCTAAGAGAGGGTTGACAATAACGTAAGCGCTAACTGTAGGCGCGTAGTTACACGGACTAACGAGGGCGAAGACGTAGTAGAGTAGAGGTTCAAGAAGATCGTAGGGTTCGGCAAGGCGGCGAACAGCCGCTAGTAGTACCAAGTCAAGTAGGAAGGTTATAACAACCCGACTTAGCAACTAGCAACGGATCTGCGGGGCTATAATAACGCTATCTAGGAGTTCTACGACGTATACCCTGAGCTCCTAGGGCCGCTATCGTAGACGCGAAGAAGGAAGGCGTAGCGGCAGGAAGCAAGGCGCTAAGCAAAAGGAACAGGCTATAGATACAAGCATCCAAAATCGAGCGTATAGAATAGGATAGGCTCTAGATACGAGCATCTAAAATCGGGTGTTTTAGGAGCGTTCAAGATAGCTCTAGAGGCGAGTATCTAGAATTAAACGGTTAGGATAGCTCTAGATACAAGCATCCAAAATAGGGGCTATTTTTATATAGGGGGGGCTTATTTAGAGAGGGAGGGTAGTGTTACAGGCACAGCCTGTATCATATACCATGTCATGTGCCATACTATGTGGTTGGCTGAGCACCCTGTAGCTAGAAGAGCGTAGCTCTATACTAGGTAGAGCTCGCCGCGTAGAGCCTTCAGCCCTCGCGAGCTCCCACGAAGGTTGCACTGTTGTGCAACCTTATTGTATACGACCGTTACAAGGGAGCTCTAGAGGACCTTTACGTAGTTCTATAAGGAGAAGCTTAATAAGAAGCAAAGAGAGCTAGTAACGGAAATAGCGGAAGAAAAGAGGCGCTCCTAAAGGAAGACGATCGAAGAAGCTAGGGAGGAGACCCTATAGTAGCTCGAGCAATAGGCAAGGCTTAGGAGCTTCCTCCCCCCTAAGCTACTAAAACTCCTGGCCCTAAAGGGCCTAGACGGTAGCCTAGATCTAACAACGTACTAGAATAAGGCGGAGGCGCTTACGAAGAAGTTCTTCCTAAGCCTAGGGGTAGACCTTAGCGATATCTAGGACCCGGACCTTAAGGAGGAGTAGGAACAGGGGTTCGAGGTCTAGGAGCTTGTAAGCTTCCTAGTAATAGAAGCGGTATAGGATAAAGCGAGCCTATAGAAGGCCCTAGGGGAGGATATACTCCTGATAGGATTCCTAAAGGCGTACGGCTAACCGCTAAGCCAGATCCTTACGGCCCTGACTACAAGGTGCCTGTAGCTAGTATAGTTCCTAGCTACGTTCAAGAGAGCTAAGACAGTAGTCCTACAGAAGCTAGGAAAGACACCTAACATATACCGTACCCTAGGAGGTTACCGCCTTATTACGCTACTCCTAACTATAGGGAAGGTAATTAAAGTAGTAGTAACAAGAAGGATTATAGTAGCGGCGGAGGTCTATAGGCTGCTCCCTACCGAGTAGATAGGTAACTAGGCAAGTAGATCGACCGAGCTAGCGGTCTAACTAGTTGTAGCCTAGGTCTAGGAGGTATAGTACTAAGGCGCCTCGGCATCCCTCCTATAACTAGATATCGCTAGAGCCTTCGATATAGTTAACTACGTTAGACTACTAGCTATACTCTAGGAGCTTAGCTACCTAAAGTAGATAGTACTTTAGGTATAGGAATAGCTAATAGATAGGGTCGCGATCCTCTACTTCGACAGGAAGGCAATAGATAATATCCTAGTTATAGCGGGGGTACCCTAGGGGTCCCCCCTATTACCTGTCCTATTTATCTTATATATTGTATTACTATATAAGGACCTAAGGAGAGAGTACCTATACCTTAGTATAGCGGGCTTCGCTGACAATACGAACCTACTAGTGTTCGGAAAGTCGGCCGAGATAAACATCCGCTAACTCGAGCGAGTATAAGGAACCTACTTAAAGTAGGCGGGAACGTAGGGAATAGTATTCGTAGCGTAGAAGTATAAACTAATCTACTTTAATAAGAACCGAAGGTAGTAGCTAGACCTAGCTAAGCTCGCCCTCCTGGATAGAGGTAGGTATATAGATATTAAACTAGTTAAGTCCGCTAGGTTCTTTAGGGTCTAGCTAGACTAGAAGCTCTTATAGCAAGCGCACCGCGGCGCAGTCAAGAAGAAGCTCGCTACCTAGGAGTTCGCGCTAACAAGGATCGCGGCGAAGATATAGGGCCCGAGCCTCGCGAAGGCCTAGGAGGTATATATAAAGTATATAAGGAGCGTAGTAGTATATAGAGTAGCGAGCTACTATGTCCTAACTAAGGTTAGTAAGAGGAGCGAGCTAAAGGGGATAGCTAAGAAGCTAGTAAAGGACTAGAGTAGGGGCCTCTATATAGTAGCAGGAGGCTATAGGACTACGCTAATTAAGTACCTAGAGACGGAGGCCTAGGTCCTACTAGTAGACCTCTACCTAAATAAGTAGCTAGCTAACTTCGAAGCTAGGATATACAAACTACTCCTCTAGTTAGAGGAGGGACTAGGGCGCCCCCTAGTTATAGTAGCGAGCTTAATCTAGGAGGTATATACTAAGCTATTTAGAAGGTTCTAGAAAAGGAGCAGGAGGATATAAAGGAGGAAGCCTAGGCTAGGCCTATAGAGGCTAATAGTAGTTAAGAGAGTAGTAGCTATAGCAAACAAGTAGGCTAAGTAAAAGTAGAAGATAGGGAAGCTAAAGAATAAGACCCTCGATATAGATAGAGTAGTAGAACTCGCCTAGTAGAAGCGCGAGATAGCAGCCTAGGAGAGGCGCGCCGCGCTTATAACGAGAGCAAGAAGACCTACGCACCGCTTGGCAGACAAGGACCCCCCGATATAACTATTTACAGACCTCGCCCTTAAGAGACACAAGGGTCTAAGCAAGGCTTAGAGCTCCCTACTTGCCTAGGCGCGTAGTAGGGACATCGGCCTCTAGGAGTACCTAAACAGGGTGAACGTCCTAGAGATCACTACGCTATACTACAAGTATAGCAAGGGCAAAGAAACGATCGAACACCTAGTAGTATAGTATAAAGATCTACCGAAGTATAGAACCTAGGAAGAGTTACAAATACAGTTATAACAGGATCTGTAGCTTGTCTTGTAACGAGCTATATAGCTATATAAAAGCTTAGCAAAGGTAGTTATTAGCTAGTTAATAGATTCGGGGCGCCTAACGGAGTATAGCGTAGCTCGTAGGCTACAACTAGAAGCTACAATAGCTATAAAAGCGGCTAAGAGTAGCAGAGAGGGTACAGGAAGTGCCGAATCGAGCCGCTAAGGGAGACAGGGGCTACCTTTTATACGTAGTTCGATAGATTCAAAGCGCTAAAGCAGAAGCGTAGGCAGGGGTTTTTACCCGGCCCCCTGTTCAGGGGGTACGGTTTCCTTTGTATATAAACTAGTAGCAGGACCAGCGCGCCGTAAGGCATATCGGAGTACGAATAAATAAATAATAATATTAGAGACCTCGTTCTGCTATTGTTCTCTTAGCGCTACGCGCAGCGCTACAAGTCTTAGTAGCAGCGATGCTATAAGGTCGGCGCTACTTATTATCTTCGCGCTTATCTTCGTAGGAGCGTTGTCCGGTTCGTTAGAATACTATAGTCCTGTTCGTTAGAGTCTTATAGTCCTGTTTGGCGGACTACTATTATATGTAGGATGCTCGTCCTAGTAGTTAACTTGTACTACGTAGGTAGTTAAGAAAATGAAAACAAAGCCTAGTACATTAGGAAAAGAAGCGTTCTAGTTAGTCTAGTACGCTCTCTATTCTAGAGCAGACGACTTAGCTACGCGCGCGAGTTGAAGGTACAACCTACTATAACGGTCGTATATAACAAGGTTATATAATAGTGTAACCTTCGTAGGAGCTCGCGAGGGCTAAAGGCTCTACGCAGCGAGCTCCACCTAGTATAGAGCCACGCTCCTCTAGCTACAGGGTGCTTAGCTAACCACATAGTATAGCATATGACATGGCACATAACACAGGCTGTGCCTGTGACAGTTAGAAAGACCTAGACGAAGCCGCTTATAAAGAGCTTAGCGTAGAAGAGGGCTACGCTATCCTATCTAGTTAGAAAGACCTAGACGAAGTAATGCTAGACGCGCATAACGATAACGATCGCTATAGCGTAGCGCTACAAAAAAGCTCCCTACCTAGACTAGCCCTCTAAGGAGATAGTAGAAGCGCCAAGCGTACCTAAACAGCTAGGAATAACGTAGTTACTACTAGTTATAATACTAGCAGAGGAGATAGTTAGCGAGAAGCGGGAAGTTAAAACCTTTGATAGTAGATTCCTATAGTACTAACCGACCTTCGTAAACGAATAGCAGTTAGTTTTCTACGCTTTAAGTTAGCGGGAAGTAGGAAGAAACCTTTAATAGTAGATTCCTATAGTACTAACCGACCTTCGTAATCGAATAGGTGTAACGGTCGTATACAACAAGGTTACACAACAGTGCAACCTTCGTAGGAGCTCGCGAGGGCTGAAGGCTCTACGCAGCGAGCTCCACCTAGTATGGAGCCACGCTCCTCTAGCTACAGGGTACTCAGCCAACCATATAGCATAGCACATAATATAGCACATGACACAGGCTGTGCCTGTGACACTACCCTCCCTCTCCAAACAAGCCCCCCTATACAAAAATAGCCCCTATTTTAGATACTCGCATCCAGAGCTATCCCAACCGTTCAATTCTAGATACTCGCCTCTAGAGCCATCTCAAACGCTCCTAAAATACCCGATTTTAAATGCTTGTATCCAGAGCCTATCCTATTCCACACGCTCGATTTTAGATACTCGCATCTATAGCCCGTTCCTTTTACTTAGCGCCTTACCTCCTACCGCTACACCCTCCTTCTTCGCGTCTATAATAGCAGCCCCGGGAGCTCGGGGTACGCGTCGTAGAACTCCTAGATAGCGTTATTATAGCCCCGCAGATCCGTTATAGGTTACTAAGTCGGGTTATCGTAACCTTCCTACTTAACTTGGTACTACTAGCGGCTATTCGCCGCCTTGCCGAACCCTACGATCTTCTCGAACCTCTATTCCACTACGTCTTCGCCCTTGTTAGTCCACGTAACCACGCGCCTACGGTTAGCGCTTACGTCGTCGTTAACCCTCTCTTAGCTAGCTAGCCCCTACCCTAGGTAGCGCCTTACTCTCGAGACGTAGAACGTAGGGAAGATCGTCATATTCGCCGGGAGCTTCAGAGTTACTATGTATAACGAGGCCTTTATAACCTTGAACGGGCCCTCCTACTATAGCGCGAGCTTCGCGGTCGGCCTACTAGTCTTATAGTTCTATATATCGAGCATCGCTATATCGCTAACGCGGTACTATAGCGCGTCCTCCCTATAGCGGTTCGCGTTCTACTTATAGCGGTCCTGTAACTACTTTGCTAGCGCTATAACCTTCCTAAGGATCGCCCCGAAGCAGTCTGTAAGCTCTAATACCTGGAAAAACTCCCGCTTCTACTACTCTAAGATGTTCGGTAGGTACAGCTTCGACGGCTCTACGCCTATCCTTAGGTTAAAGCCGTAATTCGCGAAGAACGGTAACACGCCCGTTATCTCGGAGACTATATTATTCCCCGCAAACTCCGCTAGGGGGAGCCAGTCAACCTAGTTATCCTACGCCTAGTCGATATATAGCTATAGGTACTACTTTAGTTCCGTATTAATCCGCTCTATCTAGCCGTTTATCTAGGGGTAGAACGCTAACAAGGGTCTTAGGGTAATTGCAAGGCGCGCTAACAGCGCCCTCTAGAACCCTAAAACGAACTACGTACCTCTGTCCGATATAATCGTCTCTAGTATACTATAGAGCAAGTATACGCGCTTAATAAACTAGTTAGCTAGCTCGTTAGCCTCTAGTATCGCCGTTGCAATAAAGTAACGTATCTTCGTAAGCCGGTTAACTACTACTACTATATACCTAAACTCCTACCCCCTCTAGTTATATAGTAGGAGCGGCGTAATATAGTCTACCGATATATCTCGCTATAGCGCTAACGGTAGTAGGAGCGGCTTAAGGAACCCTACGGGCTTTAAGCGGGGGTTCTTCGTCTTAAAGTATAGAATATAGGCTTTAACGAACGTCCTTACTAATACGCTTATCCCTAGCTACTAGTAGACCCTGTTTATTAGGTTGAGCGTCTTCGTCCTCCCTAGGTACCTACTAGGCCCTAACGCGTATATCTAGTAGATAAGCTACAAATAGAGCTCTATATCGCCTAGGTCGATCATTAGCCTACCGTAGTAGAACGCCCTACCTAAGACTAACTTGCACTTAGCGAACGGCACTCTTAGCTCCCGCTTGATCTTGCTTAGCTAGGCACGTACCTCCTAGTCGCTAAGCGCCTCTACTACGTCTACTATAAATAGCAAGCTCGTATAGCTCTCCGCGATAAGGTCGTTAGCGTAGCGCGAAACGTCAAGGCTAAAGAGCTCTAGTGTCTCGCCTAGTAGCTTAGAGTTGTACTTACTACTAAAGGTCTCTAGGTCGAACTTACTTAGGTTAATTAGAGGGCGCCGCCTGTTCTATAGCCTATTATCTTTAACGTCCTTTGGTATAAACTCTAGCTTCTTGCTTAGCGCGTTAGGGCAGCCGTTTACCGTGCCCGGGCAGTAGATAATCTAGAAGTTAAAGCGTAACAAGAACTCCGACTAGCGTATATAGCGTAGCAATAGCTACTTCGTTATACTAAAGGTCTATAGGTTCTTATAGTCCGTGATAATATCGAACCTCTTAGCTACGCCTTTAAGCTCGGGGCGCTATTCTTCGAGCGCCTTAACAATCGTAAGGAGCTCCTTATCGTAGATGTCGTAGTTGCACTCGGCCGCGGTGTACTTCGCCGAGAAATAAGTAACTAGATACAACTTGCTGTTATCCCCTTCCTATAGTAGCGCTCTACCCGCCAACTAGTCTAACGTATTAACTTCTACTATAGCGCGCTTCTCCTAGTTATATATCCGTAGTACTAGTGCTATAATAAAGTATACCTTTAGGCGCTAGAAAGCCGCTTCGTACTACTCGGACTACTCCTAGTCTACTATCTTCTTTGTAAGCTCGTATAGCGGCTGTACGTAGCTCGAAAAACCTCGTATAAATCGGCGGTAGAAGTTCACGAACCTTAAGAACCGCTAAAGGTGCCTCCTTATCTCTAGAGCCTCCTAATTACATACCGCTTCGACCTTATCTAGGTCTATCTCGATGCCCCCAGGCGTAATAATAAGCCCTAGGTACTTCGTCCGCTTTATATAGAATTCGCACTTGTTAATATCTACCTATAGACCTACGTCGATTATACGCTTTAGCACCTCCCTAACCTGCTTAATATACTCCTTAAGCGTACCTAAGTAGACTAGGATATCGTCTAGGTACGCTGTTACGTAGTTATCCAGAGCATTATAGAGGATATCGTTAATATAATACTAGAAGGTAGCAGGCGCGCCCTATAGGCCGAACGGCGTAACTAGCGTTTCGTACAGGCCGAATCTCGTAATGAACGCTATAAGCTACTCGCAGCCTAGCGCTACGTATACTTAGTTAAACGCCGCAATTACGTCGAGCTTCGTAAAGATCTTCGCCTTGTAGATAGAGTCTAGGGTCTCCTAGATTAGCAGGATAGGGTACCGGCTCTTTAGCGTTGCGTTATTAATACTATAGTAGTTAACGTAGATTCTAATACCTCTACCTAGCTTCTATACTATTAGGATAGGCGACAAGGCGCTTAATCGCAAGGGCCGGATAAACCCCTTTGTAAGGTTGTCGTTAAGCTAGCGCTTTAATATACGTAGCTCTATTAGCGATATCGGGCGATTCCTTAAATATAGGACTATACTCCCTAGGAGTAGCTCGATCCTATAGTTATATATATAGTAGGGGGGTAAGATATTAGCGTCTTATAGGACGAAAGTAGCTACTAAGTCTTGGTATTCCTTTAGTAGGTACGCCTTAATCTTATCTAGGGTAGGCGCTAGTCTATCCGCTTTATCGAAGAACTTCTTAGAATCCTCCTCTATAATCTTATTAAGCTTCTTATCCCCTTTAGCGAACGCGTCGATAAAGCTATAGAACCTTGCTAGGAGCATTGACTTCGTATACTTTAGTGTACTCTCTTGACTTAGTAGGTTCTTAAAGAACTGCTTAGGTAGAACTAGTATATAGTCTCTCTTCTTAGCTTCTACCGCTCTCTCTAGTTTACCTATTATAGTCCCTATAACTACTATGCCCTTCTATTGGTATATCGCTAGGAAGCTCGCTCCGTTCAGGATCTTCGCGTTGTCCTAGCAGATCTTCCCCTGTGCTTAACTAAGCAGGGGCAGGGTAGTAGGGGGGGGGGACTAGGGTCTAGGGGGTAGTCTCCTAGCGCCCGCTACTACCTCTACTAGCCTTGGTAATGTAGGGGGCGGCGCTTCGACCGGAACGCCTATCGCTCCTAGCGGTATAAGCGTCCCCTGCGGGTCGGCCTATATGTCTCCCCGGGACGTAGATCTCTACCGTCTATAGGCCCGTCTCCGCCTATCGGACCGCCTAGCCCTCTTATAGTTAAACAGCTTGCTCGTAGCGATAGCGACCTCGTTGTCGTCACCGGAGGTACTAGAGTCATCGTCTTCGGGTACGTCCTCTACCGTTATATAGTACCGCCTGCTACTCTCTAGGGGTAAGGGTGCCGCCTCTAGCTAGCCTACCTGCCAAGCGACCTAGCTTCCGATATACTCTAGAAGGTACTTCCTACGGTAGTACTCTATAAATTCGAGCTATAGGGTCTCCTAGTCGATCCGTAGGTTATACTTCCGTAGCTACAGGAGGCCTAAGATTACTAGGGTCTCTTTTACAAGCGTCGTAACAAAGTATACTAGGGTCTCCTAGTAGTTGCTAACGACTAGCGTAAGCGCCGCTAAGTGCTCGATCTAGCGTAAGAACCCTCTATTAGCTAGAAATAGCGGCCGCTATACCGCTAGCCTCTCTAGTAGTAGTCCATTTGCAACCGCAAAGCCAAAATCCACAAACGCTAAACCTGTATAACCCGAGTCTACAAGTACTATATACTCTATATTGCGCCTACTAACCGCTAGGTACAATAATAAGAGAATAGATTTAGCGCTACTACCTACTACACTAATAACTAAACTATCTCCCTATCCCTCCTATAGCTAGCGGTACCCCTCCTATAAGCGATAGTTTATAGGAGCTCCTCGTTTCCTTAGTCGTTATACAAGAAGCCGAAGCTAGGGGGTTACTCTACTATAGGCTAGTAAGCGCTATGCTCCTCCTACTCGTCCACCTCTCTAATGACAAAACCGCTCTAGTTAGGGGTATCCGCAAAGCGTATAGCAAGCCCGCCTTAACCCCTCTAGTAGGCCCTAGCGTAGCCGCTTACGCCGCCGCAAGCCGGAAGGCCCCTAGAGGGAGCTTGCCCAAAGCCTAGGAACCTACCTTGGCTGTAGCCTTATTATATAGGCTGCTACTATCCCTAGGTAGGCTGCTACTATCCTTACGCGTTACTACCGAAACCTCTACCGAAACTAGATCCTTTACCGCCTTAGGCGCCCCCGCGCTACAACTACCTGGCGCCGCGGGCGTTACCGCGGTCCCCTCGGCCTCCGCGGCCTACTCGGCACGCCCTTACGATATAGTCGGCCCCGCCGCACTTATAGCACAAGCCACTCGCTTTACGCCGTTCCTTCTCCTAGGGGGTAAGCGCCGCAAGCGTTACCGCGTTAATCTCTATCGCGTTAGGGTATCTGCCTCTACTATTATTGTTGCTACTACCCCCGGTTCCGCCGCTCCTAGTTCCGCCGTATAGCTTCTACCTAAAGTCCTCTCCCTCTAGGTTAGTCGTAAGCTAGCCGGCTAGCGTAGCCTAGAGCTTAAAGTTATTAGCTAGTAGGAGCACTACCTACGTAACTATAGCGCTCGAAAGGCGGGGGGAGATCTTAAGCCGGAGTATCCAGACCCTCGTTACGTTATTAACGCTAGCGGTGTCGGCTAGGGTAGTAAATTCGGTAAGGAAGTCGTTAAACGCTACGAACTCGTTCTTCTATACTAGTAGTTCTAGCTTATTGCTCGCCGTAGCAACTACGTTATACGTTATATACTAGGTATAGAGGGTCTTTAGGAGGTTGGACCTGGTCTTCTATAGCTACACTACTATACTATATAGGTTCTCCTTAACCTGCTCGAGCTTCGCCGCAACTACCTAGCGCACGCTACTACCTAGTATAGCCTTTATATATAGGATCTTAGTATACTCGTCTAGGAACTCCTATAGGCGTATTCGCTAGCGGCTACGCACCTTGTCCTCCTAGTCTTCGAAGAGTAGGGTATGCTTAACGGTATCCTTCTCTTCTTTAGTAAACGGATTAGGGTAGGGGAGGGAGATCGACACGCTATAGCCGCTACTAGCGCTACTACCGCGAGCCTAGTCTAGGGCTATCGCTATTAGCGTCCTCTAGTTCGTAAGTAGTAACTTATACTCCTTAAGCTCCTTCTTAAGCGCCGTACTAGCTACGATAGACGCCTCGAACCTCCCGATAAACTTATCAAGCTTTCTCTTTAGCTCGCTAACTATTGCATTTATAGCTATAGCAAACCCTAAGAGGTTATACCCTCTATCGTCGTCGATCGATACTATAAAAGCAGGTATAGTATTAGAGACCTTGTTCTACTATTGTTCTCTTAGCGCTACGCGCAGCGCTACAAGTCTTAGCGGCAGCGATACCGCAAGGTCGGCGCTGCTTATTATCTTCGTGCTTATCTTCGTAGGAGCGTTGTCCGGTTCGTCGGAATACTATAGTCCTGTTCGTCGGAGTCTTATAGTCCTGTTTAGCGGACTGCTATTATACGTAGGATGCTTGTCCTAGTAGTTAACTTGTACTACGTAGGTAGTTAAGAAATAAAAACAAAGCCTAGTACGTCGGGAAAAGAAGCGTTCTAGTTAGTCTAGTACGCTCTCTATTCTAGAGTAGACGACTTAGCTACACGCGCGAGTTAAAGGTGCAACCTACTATAACGGTCGTATATAACAAGGTTACACAATAGTGCAACCTTCGTAGGAGCTCGCAAGGGCTGAAGGCTCTACGCGGCGAGCTCTACCTAGTATGGAGCTACGCTCCTCTAGCTACAGGGTGCTTAGCTAACCACATAGCATGGCACATAACATGGCACATGACACAGGCTGTGCCTGTGACAATAGGAGTCGGTTTTCTACGCCTTAACAAGAGAAGGTCAAGCTATAGATAGAAAATTCCTATATACTAATACGAGAGACGAAGTCTAGAAGACTCTCTCGAAGACCGCTATTGAGCGAAGACCGCTATTGCGCGGAGACCGCTATCGAGCGGAGATTAAAGGTATAAGTTATATAGACAATACTACTAGAACCCTATAATTGTTATAAAGACCTTCGCTAATTACCTAATAGGCTAGTATAATAAAATACCCGGCCGATGCGACTACGCCCCTAGCGAAGATACTAGCGTTAGCAACAGTTAGTACGAAGCAATAGATCCGTAGGTATATAGACCTAGACTATTAGAGAGTCGCTATACAAGCCGACTAATCGAGGAAGAAGGCGTTGCCCTAACAGACAACTCGGATCGTTACGGCCAAGATCGCTAACCTTAAGACAATTTGCGGATCGCTATAGCCAAGATAGCTAACTGCTAGCTGTAACAAGAAGACCTAGAATAGCACAATCGCGAGCAAATACAACAAGAGCAAGAGCAGGATAACGGACAGCCGCGCGCCCCTAGAAGCGTAGCTTAAAACGACCGATTCGAGGTACAACGATATACCTACCGGTACTAGAGCGCTAATCAAAGTAACGGCTCCGTGCCTACAAGATCCGCTGAAAATACAACTGTTTCGCGCCCTCGAGAGCGCTGCTTAGAGCGATAGCTTAGTACTGTCTGCTCAACGCGATCGAGAGCGCTACTTAGAGCAATAGCTTAGCGCCGTCGGCTCAATACGATCGAAAGCGCTACTTAGAGCGATAGCATAGTCCCCTCTGCTCAACTCGATCGAGAGCGCTACTCAGAGCGAGTAGCTTGTTGCCCTCTGCTTAATACGATCGAGAGCGCTGCTTAGAGCGATAGCTTGGTGCCGTTGGCTTAATACGATCGAGAGCGCTGCTTAGAGCGATAGCTTAGCGCCGTCGGCTCAATGCGATCGAGAGCGCTGCTTAGAGCGATGGCTTAATGCCCTCTGCTTATCTCGAAAGCGCTGCTTAGAGCGATAGCTTAGCGCTATCTGCTCAACTCGAAAGCGCTGCTTAGAGCGATAGCTTAGCGCTATCTGCTCAACTCGAAAGCGCTGCTCAGAGCGATAGCTTGTTACCCTCTGCTCAACGCGATGGCTTAACGCGATAGATACGAAACCGCTGTTCAAAGCGAAGGATTCGCGCCTACGA
Source organism: Trichocladium antarcticum (assembly GCA_033297235.1). Classification (NCBI taxonomy): domain Eukaryota; kingdom Fungi; phylum Ascomycota; class Sordariomycetes; order Sordariales; family Chaetomiaceae; genus Trichocladium; species Trichocladium antarcticum. The sequence continues at coordinate 504,557 of MU853402.1, forward strand.
GATCGCTACCGAGCTGACTGTTTTCGTCGCTCAACGATATAGATAGTAGCTAATAGCTTCGCGCTCACAAAACGAAGAGCGCTGTTTGAAGCATCGTGGCACAATTAGGAATAGCAGTTACTAAATATAAACAGATATAGGAGAAGCAAGTAGGAAGATAGAAGATAGCTCTAAAGACCTTAGAAAACTACGTAGTTATATACCCGGATACCCTTGTTAGTAGGAAGTTATAAGAGCCTATAGGTTAGATAGCCTAGGTTAGAAGGTACAGAATAGAAGGACAATACCACAGATTTAATCACTACTTCGTTAGCTCTGCCTTGGCGGCAGATCTAAGGGGGTATGTTAGAAAGAGCCGAATCTAGGATTGGGCAAGGTGGCTCGGTATATAACTGCGGGTAGCTCAGGCCGTACCCACCTAAGATTGGGTGTAGTGGGCCTGGGCATTTATAGGGGTCTTGGGCATCCCCCCTGACTTGCGCCTGTAATCGACCAGAACAGAACACACGAGAGATCATCAGAATCAATCACTCTGCCAGCCCAGTGGTCAGATTGACCGCTGTGGCAACCCACACACTTTTCACACTTACGCGTGCGACTGCATACCATTTGTGGTATATCCAACAGATAGCCGGATGTCTTGGCGCCATTTACCCGCACGGACGCCCTGCGTTTTTGGGGCTGCGCAACGCGATTTTCTCGAGGCAGACGCGACCGACGTTGTGCTACAAGAGGTTGGGGATCGATCACAGGACAAGTTCACATCCGCACCCACGAGAGCCCCACAACTTACCCTCAGCGGCCACGACCCTGCATGACTGGGATTTCCAGTCAGGTCCTCCGTCGAGCCGTCGTTTCCCTCGAGAGGAACGCTTTCCGCCCTGCAGACCGTTCAGATGTGCACACCCTCGTCCGATTGAGTCCCAGTCTCCATCCTCGCCCAATGTTCAGCAGAGCCGTCGAAAAGGGCGTGGCGGGGGGGCAGCCGGCTCGCCCGCCCGCCAAAGCCCCTCTCGAGAAGCAGCTCTTCCCCTCGAGCAGCCCAAGTCCGGCACCGAATACTATTGCCAGCATGCTGGCCAGGCCCCGCGCCCCTGCGGGTTCGGGCGTATCGAGAACAGCAGCTGCGGCAGAGCCACTGCAAACCCGGCCGCCCAATGTTTCCCGACCTCCCCGCCACAGCACCACCGGCAAGCCGATCGCGTCACTGCACAATTCGAACTCGTTCAGGGAAGAGCCCGAGGTGGTCAACCTCGTGGATGACAGCCCTCGTCCAACACGCCCCTCCCAGACACACAATATAACCTCGGTGTATTTCGCCGACGACGATCTCAGCGACGATGACAACTTCGACTTGGAATTCCAAGCTGTTTCCGCCCTACCCGCCCTTACTCGTTCTCAGGCACCTCCCGCCGCCCGGGGAAACAATGAACCTCCTCCCGCGAGCAACACAAGCACGGTCTCCTGGCCACAATCCTCCCCGTCGCATCATCAGCATCCCCGTTTCCAGAAGATGCCGCCACATAACACAGCGAAACGGGCATCACAGGACGATGGCGAACCTGCTCCGCCAGCGACCAAGAAACCCAGGCGGGTACTGCCTTGGCCACTCGGCAAGAGCGAGGATGTCGAACGGGTCTATCGGGGTGCTGCCGCCACACCAGCACCCAAAAAAACAGCGTTCTGGGATACCAGTGCTAGCGCGGTCAAGGCACAGAGGAAGCAGTTTAAAACACAGCTCAAGGGACCCGGGAAAGCGGAGGCATCTGCCGAAGACATGCACGAGGCCGTCAAGTCGCATACCGTGAAGGGGAAGGCAGCGGCTATTACGCTCAGCAACGAGCAGCGTCATGTCAAGAGCCTGGTCGTCGAAAAGGGACAGAGCGTCTTCTTCACCGGCCCTGCCGGTACGGGCAAATCGGTTCTGATGCGAGCCATCATCCAGGAGCTCAAGAAGAAGCATGTCCGCGATCCGGAGCGGGTCGCCGTCACAGCCTCGACGGGCTTGGCCGCGTGCAACATCGGCGGCATGACGCTGCACAGCTTCTCGGGCATCGGCCTCGGAAAGGAGGACGCCAACACGCTGGTCAAGAAGATTCGACGCAACCCCAAGGCGAAGAACCGGTGGCTCAAGACCAAGACGCTCATTCTTGACGAAGTCTCGATGGTGGACGCCGAGCTCTTTGACAAACTGTCCCAGATAGGCAGGACAATCCGGAACAATGGGCGGCCATGGGGCGGCATCCAGCTGGTCATCACGGGGGACTTTTTCCAGCTCCCGCCCGTGCCGGACGCGCAAAAAGAGTCCAAGTTTGCATTTGATGCGGCGACCTGGAGCATGTCGATCGACCATACCATCGGCCTGACGGAGGTGTTTCGGCAGAAGGATCCTGGTAGGTCGGATGTCCAGTGGAAGGGTCCTTCTTACAGCGAATGCTAAACAATGTTGCAGAGTTTGCCGACATGCTCAACGAGATGCGCCTGGGCATCATTGGCGACAAGACTATCCGGAGCTTCCAGGCTCTCAGCAGGGAACTGCGATTCAACGACGGTCTCGAGGTCACCGAACTGTTGGTCCACATGCTCCCAGCTTGAGGGGGGAAAACCCCACTAATTCCCCGTGTCAGATTTTCCACCAGATACGAGGTCGAAAACTCGAACCAGAAGCGTCTCCGGGCTCTGACCGGCAAGTCGTACCGCTATGATGCCATCGACACGGGCGACCTCAAGTTCCGGGAGAAGCTCCTGTCGAACATGATGGCCCCGCCGACCCTCGAGCTGAAGAAGGGCGCGCAGGTCATGCTGATCAAGAACATGGACGAAACGCTCGTCAATGGTTCGCTGGGCACCGTGACGGGCTTCATGACAGAGACGACGTTTGAGATCAAGGGCGGGGGCGACGATGCCGACCCCGACACAGACGCGAAGAAGCGGGTCCGCGCCTTCACCAACGCCCTCTCGGAAAAGACGGACAACAGGGAGTACCCGATCGTCTGCTTCCACGCCGTCGACGGCACGCAACGGCAGCTGCTCTGCGTGCCCGAGGACTGGAAGGTGGAGCTCCCGACGGGCGAGGTGCAGGCGTCGCGCAAGCAGCTCCCGCTGATCCTGGCGTGGGCGCTCTCGATCCACAAGGCCCAGGGCCAGACGCTGGAGCGTGTCAAGGTCGATCTCGGCAAGGTGTTTGAGAAGGGGCAGGCCTACGTCGCGCTCAGCCGTGCCACCACGCAAGAGGGTCTCCAGGTGCTCAACTTTGCGAAGTCGAAGGTCATGGCCCATGACCGCGTCATCCAGTTCTACAATAAGCTGTATAGTGCTGAGTCGGCGGTCAAGAAGAAGGCGCAGGGGTCAATCACCAGCTTCGTCAAGAAGGAGGAGCCGCCACGGGCACGGGCGGCTGTGTCTGCGCCTGCGCCTGCGCTGCGGCCACATGACCCGCTGTTTGACGCGGACGAGGAAGAGGCGATGGCAGCGTATGGATGAACGGCGGGCTGGCGGGGGACCAACGGGACTGCATTGTATGGTGTTGTGGGTGGTAGGTGGTACCAGCTGGCGTCAGGGGAGCAGGCACGGGGCAGTCTTTTTAGTGTACCTAACTTTATTCCCTTCCATAAGGCGCCACCCTACTCTGGGAAAACGGTCTTGGGTATAGTCTTGGCCAATCAAACCGATCTTCGAAATGAGGGGCGATTTTCACAGTACATGACAGTCACCAGGGCCATTTCTACAGGGCACGGCCATTTTCTATAGAAAACTGTTTTGAAGTAGTAAGGT
>MU853402.1:514329-584326 GCA_033297235.1 Trichocladium antarcticum
GGGGGTCTGGGACGTCTCCGTTTGGGTCGGCGCCGTCGGGCCCCCAGGACGGCGTCCAGAGGCCGCCCTCGTTGAGGATCACCTTGGCGGTGATGAAGGCGTCGAGCGCGTCCTTCATCTCGGCCGGGCAGAAGATGTCGGGCGGGTCGGCGCGGCTGACATAGGCGGGCGTCAGGAGCGTGTGGTCGCTATGGCCGTGCGTGAGGAAGATGTGCTTGGGCCGCGACTTGTTGACGCAGAGGCCGGCGTCGAGCAGCAGGTTGAGCTGCGGGACGACGAACGACGTGTGCCATGCCGCGCGCGACCGCCCCGTCAGCGTGAGGTTGTGGTATGGCTTGGGAAAGCGCCACTCGAGAATGTCGGAGCGCGGCGATTGCGGGAGCGGGGTTGCGAAGGTCAAGGTCGGTGATGTCGCCATGTTGACTTGCCGATCATCCAGGAGACGAGCGGCGGCAATGCAAGAAACGAGCATTCAGCGGCAAAACATCGGCCCCGTTGGCGAGAAACCAAACCAGCCCATAGCTGCAAAGCATGAGTTGTGTGAAGTGAGGATCCCGTCCTTTGGATGGAAAGCTCGCCTCAACCGAGACGGCAAGCCCATTGGATTGGCCTTGATATCATGACACGCGCAAATGGGTCTAGTCTAACATATAGCATCCCCGTAACCCCCCTCTACGTGTATATGGCACCCGCGCTCAAGCCGCAGCAACTGTTCCAGCCTCCGCGGCCTCAGTTGTATTCGCCGCCGGAGCAGGGCGCAGCGGCAGCGTGGTGGGCGCCTGGCCCGCCTGGCCCGCCTTCTTGGCCTTCTTCTTCTCCTTGTCCTTCAGCCTTGCAAGTTTCTTGGCGGCCGCCTTCTCGGCCTCGGCCTCCTTCTGCTTGCGGAGCTCCTCCCCCCCGTAGGCGTCCCGCCACTCGTCGATCTTGGCCGCGGGGATGTTGGTGAACAGGAGCTCGGGCGTGCCAACGGCATGGCCTGGCCGGAGCGCGTTCGCCTCCCAGACATCCGGGATTTGCACCGGGACCGCCTGGCCCTCACGCGGACCCTTCACTCCAAGCTGCCTCAGGATGGACTGCGACTTCTCGGGCATGTACGGCGAGAGGAGGTTGGCCAAGAGGTGGATGTGGTTGAGCGCGATGCCAATGACGGCATTGCAGCGGTCGGGCTCCTCGGCAATCAGCTGGTTGCTGAGCTTGTTGTCCTGCAGCAGCTTGTTGCCCAGCCCGGAGATGCTGTCTCGCCGTCAGCACACGCCCGGGGAAGAGGGTAGCTGACCACATCGGCAGGAAACATACCTCATGATGATGGACAACCCCGACCTCAGCTTGACGGCCTTGAGCGTTGCGATGTACTCCTGGAGCAGCCTGTTCACGTCCGCCTTGTGTTGCTGGAGAGCCGGGAACGCCGAGAGGTCGTACTCGGGAATCACACCGTCCATCTTGGCCTGGCAGAACTTGATGACGCGCTGGCACAGATTGCCCAGGTTTTTGAGCAGATCATTGTTGTTGGCATCCACGAATTCCCTGTGACAAGTCAGCCCACCACGCAAGGTTGGCGTCATGGTCCGGCACACTCACTCCCATTTGAATTCGGCGTCGCTGGTTTCGGGCCGCCTCGACAAGAGGTAGTACCGCCAGATATCGGGATCGATCCCAGTGTCCCGCGCGTTGGTTCCGAAGACGCCGACACCCTTGGATTTGCTGAACTTGCCGCCCTCATAGTTGAGGTACTCGGTCGTGGACAAGTTCTTGACCTTGGTCCACTTCTCCCTGGAGCCGATCTGGGAGGCAGGGAAGATGATGGTGTGGAATCTATGTTGGCAATCGTTAGCATCGGGCCAATTTCCAGGACGCGGGGAGCCACGTACGGCACGTTGTCTTTCCCCATGAACTGATAGAGGGACACGTCCTCTGGGTTCTTCCACCACTTCTCCCAGTCTGCCCCGTCGGGCTTGCCGGGGTCGGTGTAGGTCTTGGTGATGGAGGGATATCCGACTGCGCGGGTCAGCATGTGAGTGAGGTCAAGTCTGGCGGGGGCGGCACATACTGCAGGCATCGAACCACACATAGAAGACCTTCTTGGCGTAGTCTTCCTCGGAGAGGCCGTCAAGACCGGTGGGGACTGCGCAACACAAGGTCAATCAATACCCGGGTTCGGGGGACGGATGGCATCCGCGTACTTGGCACACCCCATTTGAGATCTCGGGTGATGCCGCGGGGCTTCAGCCCCTTGTCGAGCCACGAGTGGGTGATGGAGATGCAGTTGGCGCTCCAGCCCTTCTCGGCCGACGCAAGCCACGTCCGGAGCTCCTCCTGCAGGGCGTTGAGGCGGAGGTAGAGGTGCTTCGTCTGGCGCTTTTCCGGGACGGCGCCGTCCAGCTTGCAGCGGGGGTTGATGAGCCAGCCGGTGGCCTTGGCCTCGTCGCTCACCACGGCGTCCCCCACTTCCCGGTCCGGCTCCAGGGGGTCGAGGAGGTTGCCGCAGGCGTCACACTGCAGAACGAACCGTTAGCGGCGCCGTACACTGCGAGTTGATCGACAAGCCAGACCTGGTCGCCGCGCGCGCCCTTGTCGTGGCAGATGCTGCACTCGCCCTCGACGTAGCGGTCGGCCAGGAAGGACGAGTGGGTCGGGCAGTACGCCTGCGTGGTCTCGCGCTGCTCGATGAAGCCGTTGTCCCAGAGACGCGCGAACATGGACTGGACGATGGCGGTGTGCTCATCGGTCGGCGTGCGGCCAAAGACATCAAAGTCGATCCGGAACCAGTCGTAGATGTCCTTGTGGATCGCGTGATACTTGGCGCACAGTGTGGCCGGGTCCACGCCCTCGGAGAGCGCCTTGGTCTCAGTCGCGGTGCCATACTGATCGGATCCGCAGACGTAGATGGTGGGCAGACCGCGTGCGCGGCAGAAGCGGGCAAAGACGTCGGCAGACTAGAGAGACGGGGTGAATTAGCGACCACGATATGCTACGCCGACCCCCCGGGGGCCTGCGGGGGAGGGGGGCAGGGGTGCTGCATGGCCGCCGAGCCCGCTGGGCAGCGCCGCGGGGTGGAAAAGCGTTCGGCACAGGGTGGAGGGTGGAATTTACCAGGACACTGCCAATAATGTTGCCTAGATGCGGCACATTGTTGACGTACGGCAGCGCACTGGTGACCAGGATGTTTTCCTTGCCCGGCACGGGGAGCGTGGGTTCTCGGGATGCGACCATCGCGACTGCAAACTCGGCGTCTTGTTTCCAGGTTGCAGCGGCAGAAAGCTGAGGAGGGGTCTCGCGGTTGCTTCAGGTCGCTCCAGGTCGCAAGTCCCTGAGAAAGGTGGGGTGAGTCATGGCAGTCGCTGGGGGGCCCACGCACGCGACGTCGGTTAAACCCCGGAAGTTGCTCTTTTGCGACAGAGTTTCCAAGTGGCATGCACAGAAAAAGTGACGGCAGGATCAAAGCGACCGAAGAACACAATGAAAGATAGGTACACGACGCCATGCATTCCCCAGTGTCTCTAGCCCTAGTGCTCGATCTGTGGCCAGGTAATGGGTGCCTCAATCATAATAACGATGAAAGCCAACTGCGCCGCACAGCCGTCCAGGGTTATGCAGCAAGTGTATTGATGTCGCCTAGGTGTTGGCCGGAAGAATTGAACAAGGCGTTTCACAAGAGCGGTTCCAAGAACCGGATAGCTGGTACTTATGGTATACCGCCCGACAACCTCCTACTTGCAAACCGCCCCCGCAAACACCCCACCCCACCTCACCCCCCCCGCAACCGCCACAAAAGCCGCCAACCCGCCCACCACACTCGCCCCGCCATACACATAAGCATGCCTCCTCCGCAAGACAGCCAACTCCCCCACCCAGGTCGACACCGTGGTCAAGCACCCACAGAACCCATCCACCACCCCGCCCAGCAAGACCTGACACCCCGGCACCCCGCCCCCAACCCCCTCCCCCGCATGGGCCAGGTCCCAGGCCATGGCCAGCACGGCCGTCCCGAGCACATTCGCGACAAACGTCCCGACCGGGAACCCCACCACCTTCCCATTCAGCCACAGGCTGACGGCGAACCGCGCCAAGCACCCCAGCGGCGCAAAGACCAGCGCAAAGGTCACGGCGCCGCGCCAGTCGGCGTGGCCCGCCGGAGGCAGGACCGACAGGAGCACGGCGCCGAGCCAGCAGCCGCACCCCAGCACGACCGCAAGACCGTCGAGGAGCCTTCGTGTCGCGGGGGTGAGGCAGGGGGTGATGGGCGCGACGAGGATGGCGACGTGGGCGCCGACGAAGAGGGCCGCGAGGGAGACGGCGACGGAGGTGATGGGGACGGCGAGGACGGCGAGGACCGAGTACCCCGCGTTCCGCGGCGCTGAGGCGGCGGCGGAGGGGAGGTCGTTGGCGAGGGCGGAGAAGGTGTCGCGGATGAGGGCGGAGAAGGAGGTGAAGGAGCCGCAGAAGCCGGTGGCGAGGCCGATGTAGAGGGGGATGGTCTTCTTGTGGGCGGCGGCAGCGGCAGCGGCGGCCGGGGTGGGAGGGCCCCCGGGGGTTTCTTCGTCGGCCCGGGGCTGGGATGGGGGGGAGGGCGAGGGGCTGGATTCTTCGTCGTCGTCTTCCTCGTCCTCGTCCTCGTCCTCTTGGCGGAACAGCATTCGATCCTCGGAGAGGAAGCCCATAATCAGGCTGCCGGCAAAATTCGGCCAGATGGAGGGGAAGATGACGGGGGTTCCCGGGTACGTGGTGAGTGCGGTGAGGCCGACGCGGGCGAGTGTGCCCAGGATGGAAAACAGGATCAAGTACGAGATGGTGTAGAGCTGTGTTGCCAGCCGGGACACCTCATGCTTGGGCACCTCGGGCTTCTCCTCTGGTTGCACGCCTGCAGTAAGAGACTGGCGCCTCTGGAGCTTCTGCTCGCGGACGAATTCCTGCTCCCGGCTCCTGATCTGCTCTAGACTCCGGAAGCGGCGAATGGGCTCCTCATATGGGTTCTGCACGGGCGAGACGTCTGCCGTCTCGCCCAAGTTCGCATACGCTTCCGGAACGTCGTAGTCGGGACGGGAACCAGTCGATGTTCGTCGAGACAAAGTAGACATGCGTCGCGAAGAAGCCGACAGGCGTCGAGAAGCTGTAGACATGCGCCGCGGGTGGGAGTGGTGCCCCGGGTCGCCGTCGGCTGAGTTTCTAGGGTCGACAGCGTTGTCAAGATTGCGGTAGGATTCGGGAGAGTTGTACTCCCTCGGAGGCGTTGAGGAATGACGGCCATCTTGGGTGTGGGGTGTGGTCGGTTCCGCTGCCTCCGCCTCCGGGTAGTCCTCGAGACGGTAGCCGTCGAGATGGTGTCCCTCGGGATGGTTGTGGTCCTGTGCCATGGTAACCTGAATGTCGTGGCAGCAACGGTCACACGATTCTATCCCAAGGCTTGGCTCTTTCCACTTTTAGTAGTGTCATGGCTGTTGATGGGCTAGCCGCTGATTGCTGTTGCTCACGGTTCATCATCTTGATGCATGTCGTTGAAGTCGGGAGCTATCCGGATTTAGTCCGGGGGTTACCAAAGCACCTTGTGGGTTCGATAAGCAGAGGGTTGCACTTGCAAGGAACCCATGGCGGTCAAATCTCTTATCTTATCTACCTGCGGGTCCTGATCCTGAGCTCCCCGCCTTCCGCACCTGTGCACCGTCATAGGCGGTCACGCGCACAGCGGCAGGTACGGATCCGTACAGGTCCAGCGGGAGGTTGGCCCTTCCGTCTTGTCAAACACCGCCCTCCAGGATGGCAAGGCCGCTCCCCGATTCGTCGGCTGGCTGGCTGTCTGAGCCTGTCTCGGAGACCGGCGGGAACCCTGTGTCCAGCCTGGCGTATCGGCGCCCTGCTAAGCACACAGCGAATCAAGCTCCGGCACGACGCTCTGCAGACGGCAGTGTCGGTCCAGCTTGATCTTGACGCCTTATAAGAGCTGGAGGCCAGACGCGGTCAGAATATTCCGGCCTGGCTCGCATCCCGTCACCACACTCCGTCCATCCCTCGTCCATACTCCCCAACCTGGAGCAGGCCACAACCACCACCACCACCATGTCCGGCCTACCCTCCAACGCGCACGTCTCGCAGCACCCCTGTCTGCTCGCAAAGCTCAGCCAGCTGCGGTCACAATCCACGCCCGCCAAAGATGTCAAGACGCTGATACACGACATTTCGCTGATTGTGGGCTGCGAGGCGCTGGGCAAGGCGCTCACCACCCGTCCAGGCCCGACGGTCCGCTGGCCCCTCTCCCATTCCGAGCCAGCTCCCGTCCCTAACACCCCAGCCGCAGGACACAACCCCCCTCGGCTTCGAGTTCCAGACCACCCACGTCGAACCCGGCACCATCTCGCTGGTGCCCATCCTCCGCTCCGGCCTGGGCATGGTTGAAGGTACCTACCTATCTCCCAGCCCGCGTCACCATCTCGGAAGCCCAACCATAAACTGACCAACCCCACCACAGCAATGCAAACCCTCCTCCCGGCCCCCGTCCCCGTCCACCACCTCGGCCTCTTCCGCGAGCCGACCACGCTCGCGCCCGTCGAGTACTACAACAACCTGCCGAACCACCTCGCAGGCTCGGGGTCGGCGGGCGCGCGCGCGTCCAGCCTCGCCATCGTGCTCGACCCCATCATCGCCACGGGCGGCACCTGCGCGGCCGCCATCGCGACGCTGCGCGAGTGGGGCGCCCAGCGCATCGTCGTCGTCGCCGTGCTCGGCGCCGTGGCAGGCGTCGCGGCCGCCGCGGCCGAGTGGCCCGAGGGTGTCGAGATCTGGCTGGCGGGCGTGGATGACGAGCTGACGGAGCGCGGGATGCTGAAGCCGGGGCTGGGGGATGTCGGGGATAGGCTGTTTCTGACGATTGGGAAGTAGAGTAGTGCTGTAGAGGAATGAGATCGATCACGTTGCGAAAGAGCATGGCATTTGCTCACTCCTCGTCCAGACAAGAAGATGATACATCTGTGCTTTGGGCATTGTGAATTGCAGACAGATATCACCACTGGCGCGGCGCATACTCTTCCTCCTCCACCAGCGTGCCCTCCCGCCAGCAATCCTCAACCCACTTCGCCGTGACGATCCGCGGCACCGCTCTCCTCGAGCTGACCTTGTACCTCACATCGGCCGCCACCACCCGCTCCGACACGGCCGTGTCCTTTCCCCCGCCAACGACAACCACATGCGTGATCCCCTGATCCTCCAAGTCCCCCACCACCTCCCCGCCGCCAAACCGAACATAAGTCCCCAGCTTGCGCGCCGTGATCGCGGACACTTCTGCTCCAGACGCAAAGCACACGCGGCACCGCCTGAACATGAAGCTCCGCAGATCATCCAGGCCCTGGCCGTGCGCCTCGAGCTGGTCCAGGAACGTGCCGACATCAAACGCCCCGCTGTCGGGTATGGCCATCCCGTCCAGGATCGCCCTCAGCTCGTCGACGCCCACGTCCCGCGCGTAGCTGTCGCCGTACTCGTCCGTGCTCTCCGCGGCCACTCGCTTCAGATCCTCGGTGGCATGCAGCAGATGGCACGCCTCGAACGGGAGCAGATAGCCCTCTCCGCGGCTCTGGCCCAGACAGTCCAGCACCCACCGGGGCCGCACAATGTCGGCATCGCCCGCCTTCTTAAGGCTGGCCACCCGCACGACGTTCTTGTCCGCCAGGATGATCATGCCCGACCCCTTGTCCACCGTCTGGTGGATCCGTCCGCCGTTCTCCTTGATCAGCTTCTCGAGGTTGGGCTTGGTCATCTTCCTGGGCCGGAGCGCCTCCGACAGGACACAAAAGTCCAGCCCCCGGAACAGATCGCCGCCGCGCGACGGCGACCCGGCCGCAAACTCTGCGGCCGGCCCCGCACCCGCACCCGCAATGACCAGCTCCCGCTTCTGCCGCTTGGCGGGCTTCCGCTTGCGGCTCTCCATCTCCATCGCCCTGCGCTCCGTCTCCTCCTGCTTGGCCTTGGTGCGCAGGGCCTCGAACTCGTCCATGTCCAGGCCCGCATCCCACGCCTTGTCGAGCCGCAGCGTGCGGAGGCGCGGGAACCGCAGCGTCCAGCCCATGGCGAACTGGTCCGACGGCGCAAACGACGCGGCCTTGACCGAGATGACGACGGACTCGCTCGGGCGGATCCACACGTCGGGCCGCTCGGCCTGCACCCGCTCGCCGCCGCCGAGCTCGATGAACTCGGACGGCGGCCTGGCAGCGTCCCAGTCCGTCCACTTGCCCTCGGTGTGGTGCCGGACCGCGCCATAGTCCTCGGCCTTGAACCCGCCGCCGACCTTGCAGAAGCTGAGGCACTTTTCGCGGCTGGCGGCGCCGCCGGACCGGACTAGGTTCTCGCTGACGCGGAGGCCGCACAGGAAGCTCGACAGCGTGCCGCCGCGCCGGCCCGAGCCGTAGTAGCCCGCGATGACGACCAGGTCGAGCGACTCGCCGTACTCGGACATGTACTCGGGCTTGACCTTGATCCAGTCGTTGTTGCGGCTGTTGAGCTGGTAGCGCGAGCGCGGGTTCTTGAGGACCAGGCCCTCGGACGCCTCGGCCACGACCTTGCGGAGCAGGGGCTCGATCGCGTCGGCCGAGGTGGCGGGCTCGTACGGGTGGATTTCGAGCCGGCGGTGCGCCCCCTTGACCGCGCGCTCGAGGGCCCCGCGGCGGTCGGCCAGCGTGTATTCCGTCAGGCACTTGTCGTTGAGCAGCATCATGTCGAACACGCGATACAGGGGCCGCGGCCCGTTTTGGAACGGGTTCTTTTGCTGGTCCAGGGCGGCTGTTTTGAGCGTGCCAAAGGGCATGATCTTGTCGATGTCGGGGTCCCAGGTGATCATCTCGCCGTCGAGGATCAGGTTGCGCACGCCGCTGTCAAACGCCTTGTTGAGATGCCGGGTGAGTGCCGACTGGTCGTCCTCCAGCCCGCTGCCGTACAGATACGTATACTCCTTCGCCTTGCGCGACCAAAACGCGAACCTGTACCCGCCCGGCACCGTGGCGTCCTCCTGCATGTGCATCTGCATCCGCTCCCCATCCAGCTTCTCCTCGATCCAAAACTCCTGGTTCTCCTCCGTCACCCCCAAGTTGCCCACCAACTTGGCGAACGTCGTCGTCATCTGAAACTGCGCCAGCTGCGGCTGGAAGCACGACATCAGCGTCACGCCCGTCTCCTGCTGCTCCAGCCGAAACGCGGGATCATACAGCTCCCAGCACACCCGCCGCAAGCTGCTCGACACGCTGAACAGCGCCTCGGCGTCGGGATGCCACAGCCCCAGGAAAGTCCGCTCCGTCGCCCCAACCTTCATCTCCTTCAGCACAATCCGCACCAGCCACATCATCTCCTCGGCACACATCCCCTGGTAAAACTCCTCCCACACCCGCAGCTGCGCCGCCTCCCCGCTCGCCGCGGCCAGCCGATCCAGCATCACATTGACCTCGGCCACCGTCAACCCCCCCGGCTCGCTCCGCATCGCGCGCTTGCCCACAATCTCATAGCACCGCCCCGCAAAGTCGCCCGCACTCCCACGATCCAGCCGGCGGCCCCCTCCCCCACCGGGAAGCTTCCAGTGCATCAGCGCGTAGCCGTCCTCGCTGCGGCGGTCGATCTTCATGGCGCGGACCAGCAGCTTCCCGACCGAGTTCTCCTTCAGGCCGTAGACGGCGCGGTCGCGGTCCCTGTCCGGCAGGATCAGGCGCAGCGCCGGGTACAGGTCCGGGCCGACGTCGGCGCGCCACCGCGCCAGGAAGCGCTCGATTATGTGGCGGCGCTGCTCGTGGTACGAGAGCCGGGACGGCGCTCCGGCGGCGGCCGGGTGGCGCCTGGCGGGCTTGGCGGCCGCCGCCGCCGGTTGCGGCTTGCATTCCATGAGCGGGTTGAAGAGGGCTGTGTAGAGGGCGGAGAAGGGGAGGGTCTTGGAGTGGTTCCGGGGGCGGTGGGGGAACCTTTGTGGGGTGGTGGTTAGGACTGAGGTAGAGGGGAGGACGGAAGGGGGCGGGGGCCGTACTGCTTGTCGAGCTCCTGGAGGGAGAGCGGGCCGCCGGCGCCGTACTGTGCCTCATCTTCCTCGATTGCGTCGACGTCGGGGGACTTTTCCCGCTTGTTCCTGGTGCTCATCGTGACGCGAATAGTTGTGGTAAATTGAGATGAATCGAGATGGGGTTGAGTGACGCGATTGGGTCGTTATTACTTCAGCATCAAATCTCCTGCCAGAACATGTCAACCGTTGATCCGATCAGTGGGCAGCCGATGGGCTGGAACATGTGAGGTGAAGGAGAATCCAGATCTAGGTGAGGTGAGTTGGCGATGGAAAGTGACAAGGGTAGTTGTTGCCTGCGGACTTGGACAAACCTCTAGGCAGCAGGCCACATCCAGCCCTAACCCTCAGATTCCGCCGACGTCTATGGTCCGTTCTCTTTGTAAGTTGACAATGGCCCCGTCGACACTCGACAGTATGCACGAAGATATGAGCTCGGAACCCAGTTCCATAGTATATCGGTCCCGTACATTTCCCAGCCAAAACGCCAAAAGCACTTTTGCCTCGCGGCCACCCACTGCTCTCCCTCCCTCCCACACACTGGCACCATGACCACCCACATCACCAGTTTCACGCCACTGTCGGGCCCCAGGCTATGCGACATCGTACTCAATCTCGGTCCGAATGACATACTTGGCCCCCTCCCTGACCCCCGTGCCCTCGTGCAACAGTGCGCCCCTCGTGTCACCGTGCGGAAAGATGGCCACGGCACCCATGACCGGCCTGACAGGATACGCGTTCAGCACGCCCTCCCTCGCCGCGGGCAGGAAGAAGGTCGTCTCGCCGCCCTCAAACTCGTCGTTCAAGTAGATCAGAAACGTGAACAGCGAGCTCTGCCTCCTGTCCGGCGGCGACGCGTCATAGACATATGTGTCGTCGGGGAGGATCCCCGACGGCGGCCACGCCCCGTCGATGTGGCACCGGTATTCGGCGCCGGGGACGTAGCGGTATACGCGGAAACGGCGGTTCAGGCCACGACCTGCACGGCCGTCAACCGACGGCGCAAAGGGGGCGATGCGTGACCAGAGGGTGTCGTGGAATTGTTGGTCAACGACCCAGTAGAAGTTGTGCGCGAGGACGCTGACGTCGCCGTCTTCGCGCAACGGCGCATCGGGGAAGAAGTTGACGGACTCGCCAGCGGCGATGATGGCCTTGCATTCGGTCGGGGAGAGGACGCGGGTAGCGAGCGTAAGGCCGGGGACGATCGGGTGGTGGTGGTAAGAGATAGATAGCGGCGTAGGCGAGAGCGGGACGGTGCCTGGCTTGGAAGTGTAGAGAATTGCGTCGTGGTGGTTGGGGGGCTTGCGGAGGGCGCCGGGCGTCGTTTCGATGACGCGAAGACCGGTGCTTAGTTCGGGAGCCGAATCCAACAAGATGGTTTTGTCCAGGACCGACGCGTAGACTTGCTGTTTCGGCGCAGAGGACCGAAGATCCCAGATTTCCTGGACAGCAATGGGGTTGGACGCGTCGCTGGTAGTATAGCTGCTGGTGTCAATATGGCCGCAAACGCGCAAGACAGCATCCAGTATACGGATGAGTTCCCTCTCCTTTGCGCTCCGTTCAACAACCGCCTCCTCAGCCCCCGTTGACACGCCGCTGATGACATCCAGGTCACGCACCCATCGACACATGGCTCCCAGCTTGGGCTCCTCGCCACGGATCCTCATCTCGGCAAGAAGCACCTGCGCATCCGTATGCTTTCCATCGACCAACGCCGCGGTGATACGACCTGTTAGGTTCGACAGGCTGCTGTTGAGTCCGGTGGCGCATGCTTGGCGAAAGTCGTACACGGCTGCGCGGAGGTCTCTGCACGCCTTCGACTTGATCAAATTTGGGTGCTTCGACAGCTCGGCAAGCGTCTCGACGGCGATTTCTAGTTCTTCTGGGGACACGACCGCAAGTAGACTTTGAACGCGCCCCCCATGTGATGCTGCGCGTCCTGTGCCATCGTCACTATTGCTGTCGAGTGGCGGTGTGATTGGTTTGCTGGCTGATGTTCTCGGCTGCTTGTTGGAGACGTCGACTTGTTGGCCGCCACTTTGCTGCTTTCTCTTCTTGGACTTGTGTGCCATGATGGTGGTCGAGGTCGGGTCGTGATCAATGATTAATTCGGGTGGGTTGGCAGGGCTGGGTGAGGTGCTTGTGTGGTGTGAAGTCGATGTTCCCGCCCCTCAGTGGGCCCAGGTTCTCCACTTATTAGTTCTTTCAGCGAGACCTCCCCTGAGCTCCCCTTCCTCGGGAGGACCTTCCTCATACACGGACCTGACGGATCATCTGCTTTCCAGGTTTTCTGAGACCCCCACAGCACCTCTGGCACCTTCTCCGAGACGCCCACCACTGGCGTTCTCTCTGCTAGGCAGCCGTCCCTCTAGGCATATGCCGTGGAGTCTGTAATGCCTGCCGTGCGTCTGGCTAAGCCGCCGGGCATTGCATTGTCGCGGTTGTCGATTAACGCCAGGTAGCCTGGGAGCCTGGCAATTTACATAGCGATTCTCGCTGCTGTGTTTCCAGTACTGATCAACTACCGAAATGGACCCGGCCCTTACTCAAGGCTGTCGAGTATATGGGCTTGGACTTCCTCGACCATGGGGTCAAACTGACCCAAATTGATCAAACGGACTAGGTACCGAGTACCTACCGACAAGATACTGGATACTGGGTGTTGTGGGACCAGCAGAATAGACCGGGCCGTGTTCGCCTGCTCCGGCCCCGCTTAGCTAACCCGCAACCCGGCTCGCCCGGCTCCCAACCGGGTACCGATATCACAACTTGCGCCCATACTAATTGAAATAAGCAGTCCATGCATTATTTCCATTCATCACATGGCAATTATAAAAGGGCGCATCTGAGTCGGAGATTGCTCAAGTTAAAACAAGTACATGATTTCCCTCCAGCGGAGCACAATTTGATCTTCCCCCTAACAATCCCGGCAAAATCCTATCCCAAACCTCCCCATTACGATAACTCTCGGGTATAAAAATCACCAAATCGCACCACTTCCTTTCCATGCTACACTCGCTGCCATACACCATCATTCCTCTCCCTAATACAGGGTCGGCGCGTTGGGGTTGATGACAGGGAGCTGAGCCTTGAAGTTCCCAAGCGTGTTCCCCTGAGCCTCATTGTACGAGTTGCCCTGAGGCCCGTTGTACGTGTTCGCCTGGTGCCCAGTCCCGTGAAGGCCACCGCCGTACGCGTTGTCATGGATTGTGCTTCCGCTGAAGCCTTCTCGGCTCAGCGGCGCGCCGTTCACTCCCGGTCCACCGTAATCTCCATGGCTGGCGCCGTTGGTGGAATGAGGGATACCCCCGTTTAGGGCCCCGTTGTTCGCATGAGAGGGGGCAAAGGAGTGCGGCTTGCGCATAACCTGGGGCGTGGCTGGGATGTCGCTGCTCTTGGCGGCGCTGCCGATGGAAAAGACAGGGCTCTCCCACTTGTCGCCCTTGCGAGCCAGCTCCTTGTACTCGGTCGCCTTGGAGCTGATGCCGCCGGGGAGGTGGATGCTGGGGAAGATGCTGTCTTCCTTGGTCATGGCGTAATTGACCTTCTTGTCGGCGGCGACGGCCTGCGCCTTCTGCTGGGCCTGGAGCACGCGCTTCTGCGCGGCCGTCATGTAGCGGCTGTAGATATTGGGCATCTTCTCCGGGTCCTCGCGAACTTGATCCGCAGCCCGATCGGCTTCCTGCTTGACCTGGAACATCACGGCATCAAACTGCTTGGCCTGGTCCATGATCGCCTTCTCGAGCGCCTTCTGGATGCCAGGACGCAGCAGCCTGAGCATGATAGGCTTAAAGATGCTAAAGAGCAACTTGTGGTTGGACTTGACAAGCTTGATGTTGAGATTCTTGACGTCAACATCCACCTTCTCCACCTTGAAGAAGGATTGCTTGTCCTTGGGGTCTGGCGTGGCCAACTTCATCCGGAAGGTGAAGCCGTCGCCGGCCAGCAGCATGTTGGCAACTCCCGTGTCGGTGATCGAGGGGAAGCCCTGCTTGCGCTTGATATAGTAGCTGACGTCGCGCAGGTCCATTTGGATGCCCCAAACTTTGACGTCGATAGAGTGCCTGCTCTTGCTGGCAAGCTTCTTCCGCCCAAAGCGCTTGTAGTTCTCGCTGGCAATCTCGAGGACGTTGGGCATGAAGTTGTCACTCTCGAGGACAAGGTTCTCGATGACGGCATCGAACTGGGAATCCGAGTACTCGATCCGCGGCACCGGGATGTAGGCAACGTTCTCAAAGATGGCGGGAAGGATGACATCTGTGAGGTCCTTGATCAGATGGGGCTTGAAGGTCGGCTTTCCATTCTCGTCGTTGCCCAGATCATTGAAGAACTTGGTCAGCGAGGTGGCAAAGGCCTTGTTCTGCGGGTCTTGATCGAACTGATCGGCCAAAAACTTGATCTCGTTGACGATGCGGTCAGTGTGGGCGCGGTACTTGTCGCGCAAAAGGTAGTTGCCTTCGTCATACAGGCGGTTCCACTGCACGTTGGAATCCTCCTCCAGGATGTAGCCCTGCACCTGCAGGCACTGGCGAATGTACTGGTTCAAGCCCTTGAACCAGTTCCGGAGCTCGGGGTCACGGTCCGCATAGTCGTAGATGGTGTTGATGGATGACCACAAGTCGTCAGTCGAGGTGCCGTTTGCGAACCGCTCAATCAACGCCTGCAGTGGGCTGTTAGCAACAGATCAGTGTCGGGAAGGTCCGAGTTAGACAAACCTTCAGATCGCTCTCGGCCTGGTGCAGACCTGATCGAGCATCCATGACGGTGCTTGAACCGCCCTTCGCCATACGGTTTGCATGGTCGCCATACTCCTCGGCAAGATCAAGCAAGGTCTGGATGGCCCGATAGTAATCGGGATGCTGCTGGCACTCAAGAACCATCTTCTTAAGGCGCCAGACGGTCTGTTCGCGACGCTCCTGGGGCATCTTCCGGGAGAAGTACTGCCGCGTCCGCTCCCGATATTCCTCATGCTTGCGCCTGGCCTTGTCCTTGGTTTCTTGGTCGACATTCTCATCCACCCTCTGCTTCAGGGTATCTGCAGCGGCCACGCCGCCTCCGATGGCGTTAACCCCCGAAGACCCGCCCGCCAGGCGGTCCTGGGCAACTGTGCCGGCGAGGTCGCTGGGATTCGAGGAACCGGTAGGGTGAGCTGTGGAGGTGCCCTCGGCGGCGGCCGCCAAGACATCCTCCTTCGGATCGCCCTTGTAGTAGTTTTGGAGCGTGCCCTTCACATGACCCTTGGAGAAGTCGGGGGCATCATGCCAAGTGTTGTCTTCGGCAGGGCGGTCGATTTGATTGAGCTGCTCATGACTGGGCCGGACGAGAGCTGCAGCATTGGTTGCAGCATCGCCAGCCATATCGCGGAAGAGAACTGTGGCATCCTGGACTGCGCTGTGTTAGCAGATGTCTGTGATCAGGCACTTGACAGGGGCACATACGGAGTTTCCGGAACTGGCCGTTGGTGATGATCAGGGAGCCCAGGGTCCGGAAACCCTCCAGGGCTTCATTGCCATGCTGCTTTGCCGTTCCCTTGTCGATTGGCGCACCAGGAACGGCTACGGACTGGGCATCAAACTGCTGGGTCTGCCAAATAAAGTCCTGGAGTAGGTTGCCATCGTTCTTGGACAGGAGCAGCTTCTTGGCCTGGTTGACTACTTCCTTGAAATCGGCCACAAGGATTTGGCCCTCGCTCGAGAGCCGTTTGGAGGGTATCGAGAGTGGCTTGGACCCGAGGAAGCTGTTCAGGGCGACATCAATCTGGTCGTTCTGTGTGGAGCTGTCAGCACACCTTTTATACAGAGTGAGGCAGGGAGTCTTGGATACATACGGACGGGACTTTCCCAGCCTTGAAGGCGCTGATGATACCGTAGATTTGGAGCTTGCGGTTCACGTCGGCCTCTTTCAGCTTGGTATCGGTGGGTTTGTTGACATCGACGTTGGGTGCCATGTTGGGCGATCCGGTTCTGGCTTGTTGGATGTGGCAGAGAGTATTATTAGGTCAATTGAGATTGGCTGGGGGTATCAAAAAAAGACAACGAGATTCGGGGTATCAGGTACAGCAACGGAGATGGTGTAGAGAAAATTGAGATTTCAGTGATTGAACCCCCGCAGCTGGATGTGCGCGGCCGGAGATGGTTTATAGCAGATACATGGCAGTCAAAACTGGGCAGCTTGGCGTGTGAAAATAGAATGCCGAGTGACGTGAGTGAGGTGAGCTGCGAAGGCAGGGTTCCCGGTGATGACGACGTGCGTCATAGGAAGGAGCAAAGGCCAACCAATTTCCTAATTGCCGGGCCAGATGCTCAGATGGGACATGGCCGGCTCTTGGCTGTTCAATAAACACTGTGTGCAATTGCTCAACATCAACCGCTGAACACGTGGTGTACACCAAGAGCTGATGATCCCGAAGCAGGGAGGCTCGAGGCCAAGAGGAATGCATGCGTCACACGTCTAGTTCCGGCATTGTTGATCTCATCCTCAAACAAAGCTCAACCACATACAGTGGTATTGGTCACCAGTACCTAGGTATCCGAAGAAAAGAGCCAAGTCACCAATCGCACTCACCTTGAAGAATATTGGTACCATGGGCCAGCTGGCCAACACCGGTGTCGTGTAGAACTCGAACTTGAACTGCCATGTTATGCGGTGGGACGCGGTCTGAAAAGAAAGGTGATCTATGACATCATGGTGTGGGTTTGTTTCGTGGTCTTGCATTTCACTCGGCTCCACAAGCATCCACAACTGCCCGAACCTGGCAGCGATCAGTTGCTGTCACCCTGAACTGAACTGTGTTTGGATTTACAGATCTACCAGTTCCCTGCCGATGGGGTGAGTGAGGTTCACAGAGATATGGCAGTTCTGCTATCAAAGCGAAAAGTCGTTGTTGAAACAGCCTGGACTGGAACAATGTAGTTATTCCCTTTTTCATTGCCAAGCAAAAATACAAGCTGCCGTAATTATCTCGTTACCAAATTCGATTCTTGTCAGGCCAGCATTATTTACCAAGGCCACGATACATTTCAAAACGTCTTAGAACACAGTCTGAGCTTTCACGGAGAAGAAAACACCCCGAGTTTCTATGCCATTGCCCGCCAAACCTCGTCCAAATCTCCGAATTCGCGCTCCGGAATCCAGCAGGAGAGAAACATGACCCAAAACGACAAACGCCCATCGCCATCGCCGCCCCGTACTCCATCTACTTCCTCTGGGTATATGGCAGAAAATAAAAAGTTAAATCAGGCGTCGAGACTCAGTTCCCACGCCGCCGCTTTCGCTGCACCTTTGGCGGCTTCTGTGCCTCTTCTGCTTCCACCGTCGTTTTCCGCTTTCCGGTGGACTTGGCCGATGGTTTCGACGTGTCCTGTGTCGATACAGGCCGCGGTTCCTGTGACTGTTGTAACCCCCTCCTTCCCCTTTTCCTTTCTGGCCGTGTTGTCGACTCAGCCGGCGCTTTTGACGCGCCCTGCGCTGCTGAAGACCGGCCATTACCTGTTAATTGCAGCTGGCGAAGGGCTTGAATCCTTGCGCTACGCCGGAGCGGCGGAGGGTCTGACGAAGGCCCAGAGCTGCTTGGTTTGGGGCGCGGTTGTCGGCGTTCAGCGGTGGCCTTGACATCTTGTTCATGTGCTGTTTCGTTTGGTGGTGGCTCGCTGCTGGACTTGGCCTGGTCCCCATCGTCGGACATGATCTGGGAACGCGTAGCTCGTGTCGCTGGCCGAGTCACGGCATCATTGCGTGGTCCGTCATGTTGTTTGCGCCGCTTGGCACTGACCTCTTCCGACGCCTCTTCGTCGTCTGCCACTCTCGTCCTCTTCCGATTAGCTGACCCGCTCGGTGTGATTTCAGCCATCTCGGTTTCGATCAAGGGAAACTGGTCGAGAATCCATCGCAACAGGATTTTATGTTGCTCTGCCCCACGCCTGGCCTCGTCATAGGAGGTCTTCACTTTAACAAAGTCCGAAATGAGTCCAGCGCGTTTCTCGACCGCTTTGGCCGTTTCCAGGGCCTTGTCCAACCTGGCCTGGGCTTGTTCGAGCACGTATTGTTGTCTTCGGCGATGGGAAGATTGCTCATGGAGACCTGGACCCTTCTCTGCTGTTGAAACTGCCGATTCAGCGGCCAATACCGCTCTCCTGGCATCTCCCTTCTCGTGCTCGCGTTTGAATCCATGCCTATAGCTAGCGATGGTCTCGAGTGTCTCGTCGGGGAGGAGCACATTGCCGTCCTGAAGCGCCTTCAGGGCCCCGTCATAACGTGGCCGTAGCTGCTCAGCTTTTCTGATGAACGTGTCGTGACACCAGTATTCATAGTTCAAATATTCAATCCATGTCGTCAACTTGTCTTGGCGGGAATGATCTTGATCCAGCTGAAAGGGCCGCCCGTAGCCATGGCGGTTCAATCGAGCTTTCATTGCCGTGACATACGCCTCAAACCTTTCCGTACTGTCTTTGGCGCTCACACCATCCTCGACGTTGAATCGATAATCGTATCCCCGCTTTCGACTGACCATATCCCGGTAAAACTTCCGACTTTCTGCAGTATCATACTTCGATGGACGTTCCCCGCCTTGCACACGGAAGCGTACATTTACAGCCCAGTCTCTCTCAAAGTCGGCTTCGAGATCAGGCCGCCCGCGGTTGTCATGTTGCCATCCGCAGAAATTTTCCCATCGTTTCCATTGGTGCATATAAACCATCCATCCTCTGGGGTCCCAAAAGTCTAGCAAGTCGCGGTACTCTTCATGGTTCTTGGAGACGCGGTCGAGAAGACGGAATGGATACCACGGTCGGCCGCCATGGGCGATAAGGTCGTCATATGAATTTGTTTCCTCTTGTATCAGCATCTTGTAGTCCGCCTCCTCGGCCTCTTCTCCGCAAAGTGTGGATTTCCGCGACCTCGGTGAACTCGGTGAACTCGGTAGGGCAGGAGAGGCGCGGGCTTCGAGTAGGCGGGCAGTGACCTGGTCAAGATCGACGGGTCGAGAATTGGCCGATTGCATCCAGTCCCTGCCATTGTCAGACCTCGGAACACGAGTCGGCGGTCTGTGAGAGCAAGATACCTTAATCTTTGCACAGCTTTGCGCTTATCGGGGCCTGACAGCTCAGCCCAGTCTTGGGCGTCGATTTCGGTGGTAGCATTGCTTCCAACTGGGATGATTTTTCGCATAATGCGGTCGAATTCGGCGTCATTCAGGGTTAAGACATCCGCGGCGCGGAGCTGTGGGGGCTCTGTGTCCACGGAGGCCATTTTGACGCGCGTGGGCACTTGAGGTGTGTGTTGAAGAATGAGAGAGTATGATTGGAAGTGGGAGTTTGTTGCGGCCGAAGCCTGTTGGTGTTGAGCCCACAGCGGACTCAGAGCGGGCGGATCACAAGGGGTGATACCGTACTCCGGAAGGCTGTCCTGGAGGAAGAGGCCGCGTAGCTGAGGGCCACTGGCTGCTTCGCTGGACCCGCCGCAAATGGTGTGTGTTCACTGTGTCGATGTGACCGTATTTATATGTGGGTCCAATGCTGTTTCTCCAGATCCTCTCAGCCTCTCTTTGAGAATATGTGTTTTTTGCTGTATAACCATTGGGTATATTGGGCTGGGACTTCGTGCACCCGGAAGGGAGGCACCAAACAAACTGCGAGGCTGCACAGCAGGGACTGCGCGTTGGTCCGAACTCCATGCCCCACCCGCTCACAGCAGTGATCGTCTTGCCAAGCGAATGGGCCAGAGATTCTGGCTGTGCTTTGTGTAACGCTCAGGTACCGCTGTGGTACTACATGTACTGTACCTGTTGGAAGAGAGCTGGCAAGAAAAGGTTCCGACTACTGCGCTACACATCCAATATGTGATACACTTTTCTTCTGTTTTTTTATCCGTTCTTGCTCGTTCTCGATCTTCCTGTTCTCCAAAACAGGAAAGTACTAATACGACAAGTAGCGAATGCAAGTGAGGATCACGATCATGACCGTGGCTTGTGAGCGTGCCCGGGCGTCGATGATTAGCGCCCCTTCTTTGTTAGGCGCTTAGCTGCCCAACGTTGTCTCATCTTGCCCCAAACTTCCCATCCACCACCGTCTACCGGTGGTTCTTTCACGATGGCGAGGCCACACAATGGCCGAGGTTTCAAGCCAACCCTGGTGCCGCATGATTCACCACACTCTAATACAAAAAGGCGCAGTTGCCCAACATGGCACTTACATGTACATACCTCCTGCCTGCCAGGCTTTGCCGTATTGACACCCACCTTACGGATACGGATACCTACCTTCGGTCCCTCGCATAGTCCAGGTTCCCAGCACAACAGGACCCAGCATGGCGGACCCAGATCTCATTGCGCGTCTATATCCTGTTGCCACCAACTCGCTTGCGAAATCCACGTTTCAGCTCAACCAAACCCGGGTACGCCCCGGTCGGTCTTCCTTCGACAGCCCGTCGCGTTCTGAAGGGGGTGGCTCAGCTCTTGGCCTGGGCGACCGAGAGTCGACTCAGGCTCCAGAAGACGTCGACCCGGATGACTACCTGGATTGTCTTGAGTTAAGATTCAGCAACGGTCCGAGGACCAGCCGCGGGTTCGTGTTTGGTCGGGATGAGAAATGCGACATCGTTCTTGCCTCTCAGACGCGGAATGCCAGCAGCCATCACTTCGCCATCACGTTTGAGAATGGCTTTGAGGACACCGACAAGTGCCGCCTGGTGTTAAGGGACCTGAACTCTACCTTCGGGACCGCTGTTCAGTACGCCGGCCGGGGAGGAGAATCTCGCCGTGGGTTCCGCTGGATTCTCTCCGACCATGCCGGTGTCGACGATTCCGACGTTGTCGTCCAGGCCAGTCTTCTTCTACAGTTCCGCATCGTCGTGCATATCAAGGAGATATCTCACAGCCTCGTACGCTCGGTCGAACACTTCCTTCGCGAGCGCCCTGCCGAGTCGCTGCTAGCTGATCTCGGCTTTCGCATCCTCCCACGCACCGAAGCCCCCACCGGCGCCCACACGCCCAAGTCTGGACCCATATTGCTGAGCATGGGGGAACTTGGCAGAGGAGCATTCGGTGTCGCCACGCGCTGGTGGGATGTCAGCACTGGCCGTGAATTTGCTCGCAAGCGACCACTGCTGCAGCTCTGCGAGGAGGACCGAAGGGCGTGGAGAGAGGAGGCCAAGCTGCTCAGAAAACTGTCGCATGTAAGACGCTGGAAACGCCCCGCCCATGTGCTGTGTGTTCTACACAGGCTAACACCATGACCTCCTAGGAGCATATTGTCAAGATTTTCGGAGTTGTTGAGACGCCACATCCGGTCTTTGGCAACGCGGCTCCAGACGTTGAACTTCATCTGGAATGTATTCTTGGTGGAACCCTGGACCAAAGACTTCCCCTCAAGTACGTGGATTGCTTGGACGTCACCTGCCAAGGTCTCTCGGCTCTGGCATATCTGCATGGCCATGATCCGCCGATTGTACATCGCGACATCAAACCCCAGAACATCCTCATAAAGGATGGCCCCCGAGGCATCTGCATCAAGCTTGCGGATTTCGGGCTCTCGCGAGAAGACCGGAGTCTGACAACCATCTGCGGCACTCGACTATACTTTGCCCCCGAGATAGCCGAGGAGGAACTATGGAGGATGAATGGCGGCATCTCGAGGAGTTACTCACCAGCAGTCGATATATGGTCGCTGGGCGTGGTAATCCTTGAATGTGTCTCTGGGCTTCCGACATTCAACGCATATACTTATCAGTGGTGCCGTGACATCATCGGGTATACTATGTTGGCAACCTGGCAGCCAGACGCCCACGAACTTTACGACTTCCTCTTGTCTCGGATGCTTGTTTTGGACCCCGAGGCCCGAGGATCCGCACAGCAGTGCCACGATCAAGTCATATTCATTGACACGGGCCACAGGGTTCGTATGGAGCTTGACGGGGCCCTCGACGACCGGTTTCCCCCCGGGTTCTCTCAACTGGACGACCGGCAGTCGGCCTTGGCTAGGATCTCGGACGCACCGCGGCCAAGTGGCACTGCCAAGGCTCAAATCGACAAGCATGCGGTTCGCCCAACCATTGAGTACGACGAAGACGTCGGCGATGACGGGCCTCCGACCGTCTTGGCCACCGGTCCCAACCCATCACCTTCCTTCCCAGCCCCAGCAAGCTCCAGAATACTGCCGGCGACGCGCAGACACACTCCGCGGCAGCTTTCCGCCCCACCCAGCGTATCCCCCACCGCAAGCCGCAGGAAGACACCAGAGCGCTCTTCCTACTCATCTTCCGCCACCATTACCCCCAAACGGATCACGCGCTCCGCATATCTGACCACCCCGCCGGGAAGACAACACCCTAGCGGGTACAGCGCACGCCACGCCCGGAGGTCCTCAAGATCCAGCATCGGGCCAGAGGACATTCCCGAGGAGGAGGAGGGCGCCGAGAGCGGCTACTTTGCGTCCAACCCCCTCCTCGATCCGCTGGTTGTGGGGTCGGAAATTGCGAGGATGGGACGCGACAGCGCATCGAGCGCTGGGACGACTCAGACCGGGGCGGGCCGGGTACCGCAAAGCACGGTGAGACCACCGCAACAAGGGGCACCGCGGGCCGGTGTGGACGAGTCGACAGTGGTGCTGAGGGACGATTGGTTATATAAACCGGCGAGCGAGAACTGATGCTGGGGAGGACTGGAGGTGGCTATAGAGAGGTGGGGGGTTACTTTTTTTTTTTTTTTTTGGAAAGTAGTAAATGGCTAGCTAAGCTACGTCTATGTAGATGCCAAACTATCATTGAGTTCCATAACTTCCATAAGGCGCCACCGCACTCTGGGAAAACGGTCTTGGCGACAATCCCCAGATGCTAACAGCGTTTTGTGCCAAAGATTATCTTAGTATTGTTTTTAGCCGACCGAGTTTTGTATGTAAGATGGTCTTATACTACCTGGAGCATTTTCGAATCAATTAGATCTTACTAGCTAAGATAATCTTGCTTACAAAACATCTTGATTAGCTAACCGTCTTCAACTGTGAAAACAGTGTTGCGTTCAAAACGCTCACCGCCTCACGTGACGGCTCTATCAAGCGATGTAATTGATGGTAATAATACCGCCTGCTCGCCTGCCCGCGCGCCTGCCCGCGCGCCTGCCCGCTCGCCTGCCCGCGCGCCTGCCCGCGCGCCTGCCCGCTCGCCTGCTCGCGCGCCTGCCCGCGCGCCTGCCCGCTCGCCTGCCCGCGCGCCTGCCTACGCGCCTACCCGCTCGCCTGCCCGCGCGCCTGCCCGCGCGCCTGCCCGCTCGCCTGCCCGCGCGCCTGCCCGCGCGCCTGCCCGCTCGCCTGCCTGTATATAGAAGGTCGTTAATCGGCTTATGAGCCAACTCGCTAGGAATCGACTTGTTAGTGGGAGCTAGGTTGCGGAGAGCCACAGACCTTGCTAAGCTACAGAGAAGGTTGTCAATTAGCTTATGAGCCAACTCGCTAGGTTGTAGGGAGCTACACTGACCTTGCTAAGCTTCCGGGTCGTTAATCGGCTTATAAGCCAACTCGCTAGGAATCGACTTGTTGGTAGGAGCTAGGTTGCGGAGAGCCACAGACCTTGCTGAGCTACAGAGAAGGTTGTCAATTAGCTTATGAGCCAACTCGCTAGGTTGCGGAGAGCCACACTAACCTTGCTAAGCTTCCGGGTCGTCAATTAGCTTATGAGCCAACTCGCTAGGTTGTAGGGAGCCACGCTAAGATACAGCCTGTAGAGAAGGTCGTCAATCAGCTTGTAAGCCAACTCGCTAGGTTGCGGGGAGCCACACTGACCTTGCTAAGCTTCCGGGTTGTCAATCGGCTTGTAAGCCAACTCGCTAGGAATCGACTTGTTGGTAGGAGCTGGGTTACGGAGAGCTACAGACCTTGCTGAGCTACAGAGAAGGTTGTTAATTAGCTTGTAAGCTAACTCGCTGGGTTACGGAGAGCCACACTGACCTTGCTAAGCTTCCGGGTCGTCAATCAGCTTGTGAGCCAACTCGCTAGGTTGTAGGGAGCCACGCTAAGATGCGGCCTGCAGAGAAGGTCGTTAATCGACTTGGTTAATTAAAGATGTAGTAGATTGAAGATATGGTCGAGAAAATTGAAGATCTAGTGGATTGAAAATTGAAGATCTAGTGGATTGAAGATCTTATGGAGGATGGAAAATTGAAGATCTAGTGGATTGAAGATCTTGTGGAGGATGGAAAATTGAAGATCTAGTGGATTGAAGATTGTAGTTGAGAAAATTGAAGATCTGGTGGATTGATCAAAATATAGGGCTTAACTCTATAGAAGATGGTCTTAATACTATAAAACTGCTTAAAAGGAAATACGATTTTCATTTCAAAATAGCTTAGAAGTTAGGGGCTAATTTTACATAATAACGGTTTTTCGGCGGAAAACGACTTTAGTGTGAAAACGCTCCAAAACGCTCTCTCGGTCCAAAACGATCTTCATATGGGACCTACCTTACTACTTCAAAATAGTTTTCTGTAGAAAATGGCCGTGCCCTGCAGAAATGGCCCTAGTGACCGTCATGTACTGTGAAAATCGCCCCTCATTTCGAAGATCGGTTTGATTGGCCAAGACCATACCCAAGAACGTTTTCCCAGAGTAGGGTGGCGCCTTATGGTTTCCATCTTCAAATTGTTACCTCTTCTAGAAAGGGATGGAAGTTAACAAACAAACTACCCCTTATTAGGCTAGCGCATGCCCCTCTTTGTCCCGAGAACGTAGGACAGGTGGAACCAGGTCACATGATTTCGAGAAAAACTCTGGGCTAGGGTCCGCTAGCGTACCTAGCGCCCGGGAGCGTGACGGGCGAGACGGGCTGTCAAGTCGCCCTGCATTCGGCGGGGGAAAAGATCCGCCTCACCTTGTCACCTTGCATCCAACCACCACAGCCTCGCCCTTCGCTCCGAATACCCTCCCGCATAGCCTCGCGATACATCTAGACAGCCATATTAATTTGCGCGCATGCTCCTAACGCCATTTGGCTTTTACCGCACATCTGCATGTTTCAATAAACGCACGTCGCCGCGCCCACCACCGCCGACGCGTCGCCGCCCCGGCGCATCCGTCCATCCATCCGTCCCACCAGCCTCCTTCAACCCGGACCTCAACCGCCTCTCCACCGTTACAAAAAACCAGCCTCCCACCCACACACGCGCGACCGGCCCCATCCCAAAAAGATGAGCATACTCAACCAGAAATCCAAATTCAAGATCAAGACCGAAGTCCGCAAAGTCAAGCAAGCCGTCGCGCCCACCCCCCCGCCCAAGAACCCCGCGGCCGCCGCGGCGCGCAGCACCAGCAGTGCGCGGCCGTCGCCGTCCCCGCTGCACAGCGCGCGCGCGTCGCCGCCGCTGCCCTTCTCCGCCAAGACGCGCCGCCCGACCACGGCCCTGCCCTCGTCCACATCGACATCGACCACCACAAGAACGACGACCTCGTCGCCCGAGTCCACGCACGCCCGCGCGCTCAAGCGCCGCGCGGGCGGGAGGACCGGGGGCGCGGCGGCGCGGCCGCAGTCGGCGTCGCCGGCGCACGCGAGCCCCAGCTTCAGCGAGTCGGAGCCCGGGTCCGACGACGACGACGACGACTGGCGCGACCGGCTGGACCCGAGCAAGCGGCAGCGGCTGCGGGCGTGCGAGACGGCGGATCTGGCGCGGGTGCTGCGGCATCCGCGGCTGTGGGCCGGGGAGGCGGGGGGTGCCACGAATACGGCGGCGGCGGGTGCGCGAGAGGACGGGGGGTTCAAGCATGCGGTGGAGGTGGCGAGGTTGGCGGACGGCAAGTGTCAGCCGGTCATGGGGCTGGGGCGGGACGAGGTTGCGGCGCGGCTGCGGTATCCCGGGGCCCGGGAGCTTGAGCGGTAAGTTTGCTCGGTGACGAGGGACGGGAGTTTTGGGGGACGGGGCTAACGGTGTGTGTGCGCGCGCAGATACGAGCTTGTATGGGGCAAGGACAAGATCGACGCGGCGGTGGATATCATGAAGGTGGTGAAGCACGTGGCGTCGACATACCTCGGGGATGACGAGGCGCGCCCGTTTGCGGACCAGAACAAGGGCATCTACCGCCGGCTGGAGAAGAGCAAGAACACCAACGACGGGAAGGGGTTCAAAGCGGCGCTGGCGGAATACAACGAGCAGCTTCTGGCCTTACAGAAGAAGGGCGCCATTGCCAAGAATCTCGACGCCATGCGGGGCGTTCCCCGCGAGCTCGTCGAATTTATTCTAGACCAGGTCTATGACCGTACCGTGGCGCCCAAGGTCGACCTGCTGGCCAAGTACGAGAATGGCAGCGACAATGTCTACGGCGAGCTGCTCCACCCTTTCATCTCGGACATCTTTGAGCGGACCAAGTTGACGTCGGACATGGTGTTCGTCGACCTCGGCTCGGGCGTCGGCAACGTCACGCTCCAAGCGGCGCTCGAGAGAGGGTGCGAGAGCTGGGGCTGCGAGATGATGGAGAATGCGTGCAACCTCGCCGAGGAGCAGAAGCGGGAGTTTGCGGCGCGCTGTCGGCTCTGGGGCATCGCGCCCGGCAAGGTCCATCTCGAACGGGGTGATTTCCGCAAGAGCGAGAAGACGATGGCGGCGCTCAAGAAAGCGGACGTGGTGCTCGTCAACAACCAGGCTTTCACGTCGCAGCTCAACGACCACCTGATCAACATGTTCCTGGACCTGAAGATCGGGTGCAAGATCGTCTCGCTCAAGACCTTCGTCCATGACAACAAGATTGCCGAGAACGATGTTGCCTCGTCCATCCTGGATGTGGAACACCTGACATACCCGGAAGGATACGTCAGCTGGACCGGTGCGCCGGGGACGTTTTGCATCTCGACCAGGAGGTGAGTATCCTGCTTGCATAGATCAGCGGAAGCGTTAGCGTTTCTGGAAGCATCTTTCGGGAGTATTGGTTTGGAGAAGATGGCTTGAACGACAAGACGAGTACCCTCTATAGTTATCTCCTTCTGCATTGTGCTGGGTATGAAGGGGGGGTAGGGAAGCGGAGTTCAGAGAGGCCCCGGATCAATCCGTTGTATGTACGTACCATGTTTAGATATCAGCGTTGCGCCTCAACGCCACCGCGCCCTTGCAGAGGGAAGCGGGATGCATCATAAAAGGCTGCCCCACCTCGTCATCTTTTCTTGGTGAACAGCGGATCATTCGCGAGATTCATGGCCTCGGCCTCCTGGCCAACGCGCTTCATGAACCGCTCGACGAGCTGTTTGTTCTCGGCCTCCTTCTCAGCCCGCCGTCGCTCCACCATATCGAGCTGCATGTTGAGCACGGCCAGCTCGTCTTGGACATCGGCGACCAGCTTGTTTTTGGCACGCAGCTCTTCTTCGCGGTCGCGCAGCTTGACCGCGAGGGTGCGCCGCTCGGCGGTTAGATCGCGTATGGCTTTGGACTCGTTGGTTGTCTTGGCGCGGAGGCGGGTGAGCTCCTCGTCGGCTTTTTCGAGGCGGTGTTGGAATTGGCCTTTTGAGCGGAGGGCTTCCGCCAGCTCGAGGCGGAGACGCGCGACGAGAGGGGTATCGTTGGTAGACGCGGCCGCGGATGCCGGTGTCGGTGCTGGCGAGCCCTTGGTTGCGGGCGCAGGAGCGTGGCTTTCGGATTGGGTCTGGAGGGCTGCCTTTTCGGCCTCGAGGACGGAGATGCGGTCGAGAAGTTGCGAGTCTAGATGGACCGCGGCACCTTGGTTAGCTCAGCTTGGAGGATCGTTCGAGTGCTTGTCGTATGGTATGTTTGAATGGGGGGCCGCGGGGTTGGACTGACACCCGGCGATAAGCTCCCGATTGATGGGGTGTTTCTTCTCCGCATCCCTGATGCCGGTAAGATATTCTCGTCTCCAGTCAGGCATGGTGATTTGCCTCGTTGCGATGGGAATAGCCTGGATACGACAGAAGGATACAATGCACCTGGGGATAAAAGCAAGAAACGGGTTGATAGCGGATGGAAGGGGGTTGAGGGATGATGCAAGCTCGACCCCGCGATCCAATGGAAGACAGGGCCAGGCAAGCTGGCGGTCTGCGGTGGCCCGTGCTGAGCGCGGTGGATCGCACAGGGCTCAGCCAGCCCCAGCTTCCAGGCCCGGCTTCCAGGCCCAGCTTCAGGCCCAGCTCCAGGCATGTCAAGTCAACAAACAACTGACAAGACCACTGCCAACGGCGCACAACCAGGCATGGGAGGATGACAAGCGATGGACACGGCCCATCCAACAGCAGGCTGGGAACAGCTTGGCAACCGTTTCTACCGCAAGATCCAGCTGTACACCCAAGTGTTTGACCAGGACCTCGACTTGGACAATTACATTGTCGCGGGCGCTCCCTATGGAGGCGCTATCGGTGAGTGGATGCATGCCCGCGGCGTCGACACACGTCTGACACACGTCTGACACCACGCAGCTCTCTACCGCGACGAGGACAAGCTCGTCGCATTCCAGCCAACCCGGGCCTCCAAGCCCGGCATCGACATCTACAGCTGCGCCGGCAAGCTCATCCGCCGCATCAACTGGGACCAGGGCTCCATCAAGGGGCTGGGCTGGTCTGAAGACGAGAAGCTCCTCGTCGTCACGGCCGACGGCACCGTGAGGTGCTACTATGACCTGCAGGGCGAGTTCACCCAGTTCTCCCTGGGCAATGGTGCCGACGAGGCCGGCGTCACCTCGTGCAGGTTCTACGCCCACGGCCTTGTGGCGCTCCTGAGCAGCAATGCTCTGGTCTCGGTCTCATCCTACGACGAGCCCCGTCCCAAGCTCCTGGCCGCGCCTCCCGAGGGCCACGTCTACTCGTGGAACCTCGTCCCGCCCGCCTACACCCTCTCGCGCTCGGTCGAGGTGCTCCTGAGCATCAACCAGACCATCTACGTGTCCGACGCCACCGACTGCGAGGACCGCTTCCTGGACATCGGCCCCTTCACCCACATCGCCGTGTCGCCAAACGGAAAGTACTCGGCCCTCTACACGGCGACCGGCAAGGCCCACGTCATCACGAGCGACTTCCAGACCCGCCTGAGCGAGCACGACTCCAAGTCCAAGATCCCGCCCAAGTATCTGGAGTGGTGCGGCAACGATGCCGTTGTCATTGCCTGGGAGGATGAGGTCCACCTCGTCGGCCCGAATGGCGCGCTGGCCAGGTTCTATTACGACAGTGGCCGCGTGCATCTTGTTCCCGGTAGGTGGCTCCCTCGCACCCCTTTCTTCCCCCCCCCCCCAAACTCTGCGCCCCTAACAAGACGGCAGACTATGACGGCGTCAGGGTCATAGCCAATGATACCTGTGACTTTCTCCAGAAGGTCCCCGATGTCACCGAACAGGTGTTCCGTCTTGGCGCCGACTCGGCCGCATCCATCCTCCTGGACGCGGTGGAACAGCTTGAGATGCAGTCGCCCAAGGCCGACGATAACATCCAGCTGATCCGGCCCAACCTCGTCGAGGCCGTAGACACTTGCGTAAATGCCGCCGGCCACGAGTTCAGTGTCCACTGGCAAAAACAGCTGCTCAAGGCGGCCTCCTTTGGCAAGTCTGTCCTCGACATCTACAACAGTGATGACTTTGTGGACATGTGCGAGACCCTCCGTGTGCTCAACGCTGTCCGCTTCTTCGAGATTGGCCTTCCCTTATCCTACGAGCAATACCAACGCCTCTCACCGTCCGGGCTCATCGCCCGTCTCCTCCATCGTCACGAATACCTCCTGGCGCTGCGGATTGCCGGCTACTTGCGCCTGCCAACCGATAAGATCTACGTCCACTGGGCCTCGGCCAAAGTGCGGCTGGGTTCCGATGCCGACGACGCCATATGCCGGAAGATTGTCGAGAAGCTGTCTGGGAAGCCCGGGATCTCGTTCGAGGCAATTGCACGAGCCGCCTATGACGAAGGCAGGGGCCGTTTGGCCACCGAGCTCCTGAACCACGAGCCGCGTGCCGGCCGCCAGGTGCCGCTGCTGCTCAGCATGGAGGAGGACGAGCTGGCCCTGGACAAGGCCATCGAGAGCGGCGACACGGACCTGATCTACTTTGTCCTGCACCAGCTCAAGCGCAAGCTACCCCTGGCGGCATTCTTCCGTGCCATCAACAGCAGACCCACCGCGACCGCACTGGTTGAGTCGTCGGCCCGCCAGGGCGATGGCGAGACGCGCGAGGATACCGCGCTGCTCAAGGACCTGTACTACCAGGACGACCGCCGGATTGACGGCGCGGCCGTGTTTGTCCGCGAGGCGCTGTCCCAGCCCGAGACCCGGACCGCCAGCGACAAGCTCGCGCTTGCGGCCAAGCTGCTCGCGGACAACACCAAGGAGCACGCGTTCGAGCTGGGCGCGCTGAAGGAGGCCACCACGCTGCTACGGATGCAGGAGGCCTTCGACCGCGACCTGACAGACACCTTCACGGGCCTGTCGGTGAACCAGACCATGTTCAAACTGATCCGGCTCGGATACCACGGCCGCGCCAAGAAGATCCAGAGCGAGTTCAAGGTGCCCGAGAAGGTCGCCTGGTGGATTCGGTAATCCCACCCCCTAGTCCTACCTAACCCCCCTTCCCCCCCCCCCTTCAAAAAGAAAAAAAAACAGCAAACTAACCCAACCAAAATCCAGACTCCAGGCCCTCGTCGCAAAGCGCGACTGGAACGAGCTCGAAGAAATCGCGCGCCAACGCAAAAGCCCCATCGGCTGGGTGGTATGTTCCCTCCTCCCCCCCCCCCCCCTCCCCCTTCTTTTTTTCATTCCCAAAAAAAAGACTGACGCAAAAAACAGCCCTTCTTCAACCAGATCCTCCAGGCCGGCAACCCCCGTCTCGCCGAGGAGTTCATCCCGAAATGCACGGGCCTGCCGCCGGGCCAGACCGTGACCATGTATGAGCGGTGTGGGCGGCCGGTCAAGGCGGCGACGGAGGCGGTCCGGATCAAGGACGCCGAGGCGTGGAGCCGGCTGCTGGAGGCTGCGGGGCGGGGGACGAGCGAGGGGCGGGAGATTGAGAGGTTGGGGTTGGGGGTTTTCAAGAAGTGATGTGATGTTTTTTTCTTTCTTTTTTTTTCTTAAGAGGTTGCGGTTGTTGTTTTTTGGAGTACGGGGTTGGTGGTGCTTCCGCTCGTAGGTAGATGGAGTCAGTTGGGGTGTGTGGTAATACGGGCAGTGTGACTTCAGGGGCGGCCTTGTACATTCCGCTACGCAACACGGGATGAGCGCAACCAGCCGGCTGAGACCAGCACGCTGGGGCCATGCAATCAAGAAGCAGTCCTGAACTGCAAAGCACCACCCACTAGCATTGAGCGGCATACGTGCATCTAGCAGTACTTCCCTGTATCATACCCTATCCATCCCCTTCATGCCTATGCGCTACCCCCCCCCCCCCCAGGCATCTACTCTGCTCCGCTGCTGTGCTCTGCCGCCTGTCTGTCATGTCCGGCCGTCTGCGATGCAGCATTCGACGAGGGTGCCAACAGCGCGGTACAAGGAGCAGGGTGCATGCATGCATATGTATATAACCCGCAATGTAAAGCCAAAAAGAACACAGAAATAAACAAACTGGATGCCAACCCTGAAGAAAAGCAGCAATGCCCTCCCCGTTGGGCCCCGTGTAGTAACGGGCCCCGTGTAGTAACAAGCCCCCCCCCCCCTCACCCGCCCAGGCCAGCCCGACCAACCTCAACTCCATCAGATGTATGTGTGTGTGTGAGTGTGTGAGTGTGCTATGTCATGTGGTAAGTAATGCGCCCCGCGCGCCCGTGCAGCCTCCTCAGAACCCCGACAACAAACACCAGCAGCGCAAGCCGGCGCAGCAGAATCGTAATCGCAATGTTGCCCAAATTCAAAGCCCCCCAGCACCAGATCCACAGCCAGAACAGCCCCATCACGCCCCCCAGCGACGCGCCCTCCTCATCCCCGAGGGCCAGATCTTGCTGCTAAGAAATATCATCATCCCCATGCCGCCCGGCCGCTTGCACCGCGGCCTCGATCCCCGCGCTGCCACCACCACCACCATCGCCCGCCGGCTGCCCATCCGCGCTCAGCCGCACCCCGCTCCCGTCAAACACCCACGGGCCGGCATCGTTCCGCGGGGTGATGGGTCCCTCGGGCCCATTCGTCACGGGCGCGCCCGTGGGGGACGGCGTGCGCGTCGAGTGGCGGTGGCTGCTGCTGCTGCCGTCGCTGTTGCTGAACAGGATGCGCTGGGCGGCGCTGAACGGGATGGGCAGCGGCGCGGAGGTGTTGTGCGAGAGGGGGAGGCCGAGGCTGGAAAGAGGGGGGAAGATCAACGAGGAGGTGGACTCATCGGCGTGTGCCGGGGTTGGCTGTGGGGTCGGGGGGCTGTCGAGCATGGTTATGTCTGGGATTTCAGGTGGTGGTGGTGGCTGTTGTTGGGATTGAAGGCGGGCGCTGCGGACCGATTCTCTTGATCTGCGGGGTGCCGAGGGGGAGGTGTCTCGTGGGTTATCCGGGACGGGTGGGAGTTGTAATAGGACGCCTTCGGGGGCTGCAGGCGCGCGGTCGCCTTCGTCCGAGTCGAGTTGTTCCCATTCCTCAGGGTCTTCGACTTCGGCCTCGAGGTCGGCGGCGGCGCGGCAGTTGGGGCATATGAATATTGGGAAGGAGGGAGAGGAGAGGAGAGACCGGATGCACTTGTAGTGCCAAGTGTGTGAACATGGAGCCACAAACAGACATTGGCAAGGCTGGGGGACTGTTAGTCCCTCCGTCGAGTGGCTGATGAGAGAAAGGGACGAATGCTTACCGCGATTGTATTGAGACATATCGAGCAATCCTGCGAGTATGATTGGCCCCCCGGCGAGGTAGCCACGCCGGCCGTCATGTTCCGTAGTCGTTTGTGCGTAGCCATACTGGTAAATGTTAGCACAGGTAGGAGAGGAACGGAGAAACGGCGTACTTGAAGGTGTTCAACTTGTTCTGCCACCCACGGTTTAGCTCAAGCCTCATCTTGACGCAACGGAAGATCATCTCCTCGCCCCCCTTGAAGTCGATGCCCAGCTGCACGATATCCCCATCATTGACCGGATACGGTTTCGATTCGGTGCCAGGCGGGCTGAGGCGTATGTGGTTGAGGAAAGTGCCCGAGCTGCTCTTGACGTCCCTGATGTACCACTTGCCATCTTCGTACCAGAACTCGCAGTGTCGTCGACTGACGACTTTGCTTTTGAAGCCGACTGGGGCTGCTGAGGGGGCGTTTACCGGAACGTTGGGCTGGTTATCCCTTTCGGAATACCGGCCCACGCGGATGACTTCCCCGCTGCTCGGGAGGGTACGCGAGATGGGAGCAAACTTAAGCGAGGGGCGCGTGGCGCGCGGGTCGTAGAAGGTACTAAATCGGATCGAAGGTAGGGGTTCAGAGCCCCCCACCCCGTGTCGGGCTACGGGATCGCCCGTTGTCGCCGAACGGGCTCGAGTCATGTCGTCGGTCGACGGAGCTGCCCCTAGAAAGTCTGCCGCCCCGCCGGCAGCGTCAGTCGTGGTGATGAAGGGGATGGCGGACTCGGTTGATCTCCTCCCCGTCACGGGTCCGCTATCAGCTCGCCCGGCGGCGGGCGGGGTCGGTAGACCGAGGGGGTGGGCTGCGGCGGGCACGAGTTGGGAGAAGCGGTTCGTGCGAGTTGACGACGAGTCGTTGCTGTCCGCAACGGGCGCGAACCAAGAACTCAGGACGGCGGAGGGCGACGGTGTGGATGGGGCGGGCTGGGGCGCCGGAGCGGAGTGGGTGCTGCTCCCTGAGCTGTGCTCGCGATATAGGTGGGTGCGGAGGTAGCTCAAGCCTCGCAAACGACTGCTTCTCGGGGGCGGTGCCAAGGTCGGAGACGCCGAGCCGGGAGAAACAGAAAGATTCCCTTGGCCCAACGGTGTAGGCGAGGCCGCGGATTGCGTGAACATTGACGTGGGCGCTCGGTACGGGAGATCAGCCCCAAGGCCGCGCCTGACGTTGTGACTTGTTGATGAAATGTCTGCGGCGCCGGGCGTAGCTAGCCGGCTCTGATTCGCCCAGGTTGCCTGCTCGAAACAGAAGCCGTATTCCGTCTGGTACTCCGTCGCACTGCACCAGACCAGACGGTGCCGATGGATTGCAACTGCCGCTCGGAGGAGTTATTTGGCCGCGTATGGAGAGGGCGCCGTGTGACTTGGGCAATTTGAGGTGATGTTTCCGGGTCGGACTGTCTTGGGGTGGGTCAAAGCGAAGGAGGGATGCAGGAGCTGGGCAGTTGGCGCCGGACGGTGTGTGTGAGTTTTGCCTAAATTGGCGCTGCCGTTCAGCGAGAGCCGGGTCTCAATAGCGGGTGGCGGCGGTGGGTGGCCTGCGACTTGGCGGGGATTGGATTCAGTTCGATTGGATCCGCCCCGCGGTCCTGGTGTTTGCTTGGGGCAAATCGGTCTCAGCTGAGCAGCGGGGATGAGATGATGGTGCCCATAATCCCGACGTTGTCCAAGAGATGTTCGCAAGAGCCGTTTTGTCGCTGCTACATAACATTGGAAGTCACCTATGGTGTGGTGCCGCCGCTCCACTGACACATGCCGGACGGAGGTCGTGTAACAGCAGTGGCAGTTGGCCTGGGATGGCCTGCAAACTAAAACCGCCATCTGACTTCGTCGCCCTTGACTGATACATTTGAAGTGCCTGTGGAGCCATGCTAGCCTCGAGCTACAGGCAGTGCAGCTTACCTAACACAGCGCCAAGGCTGCAGTGTTCGATTATCGATAACGTTTGAACGCGATGCAATCGCGGATTGGATTGTCGCTCGTCGCCGCTCAAGAATTCTGCGACAGCATCAGCAACTGCTCGGCCCACGGCTTAGACGACGCCCTAAAATCCACCGCCGGGAAACCACAGTCATGCTCCGATCTTGCCGGCCAACGCGGCTACTAACCCGGACTAGTCAGCCATGGAGCCGAGTGAGGGCGAATTGCCTGTCGCTTGGGACAGCGAGACTCGCCTCGTCCATCCCCCCGCGGATCAAGCTCGCGCATACTCCCAACAAGGCAAGAAAGGCCGCTCACCGGTGCCGCTCTTCCAGGGACAGATGGGCTGACAGCCGCTTCAGGAGCCCACAGAACGCGACAAGATCACCACCCTTCCCAACGGCATCCGCGTAGCCTCGGAGGATCTGCCCGATGCCTTCTCCGGCGTCGGCGTCTACATCGATGCCGGGTCGCGGTACGAGAACGATTCCCTTCGCGGCGCGAGCCACATCATGGATCGGCTAGCCTTCAAGTCGACGGGGTCGCGGACCGCCGACGAGATGCTCGAGACGGTCGAGAAGCTGGGCGGAAACATCCAGTGTGCGTCGTCCAGAGAGTCCATGATGTACCAAGCGGCCACCTTCAACTCCGCCATTCCCACCACGGTTGAGCTTCTGGCCGAGACCATCCGCGACCCGAAAATCACCGATGAGGAGCTGGAATCGCAACTTGAGACGGCCGAGTATGAAGTGCGGGAGATCTGGTCGAAGCCCGAGTTGATTCTCCCGGAGCTGGTGCACACGGCCGCCTTTAAGGACAACACGCTTGGAAACCCGTTACTCTGTCCCCAGGAGCGGCTCGGGGTTATCAACAAGGAGGTAATCAAGGCGTACAGGGACGCCTTCTACCGGCCGGAGCGGATAGTGGTGGCATTCGCCGGCGTACCGCACGCAGAAGCCGTCAAACTCGCCGAGAAGTACTTTGGCGATATGGAGTCGCCAGCACCAGCGATGTCGAGGACAGGGTCAGAAACATCACTCGACTCGATGGGGTCAGAAAGTAGCAACGGATCCGGCATTTCCTCGTCGTCTTCGGAAGCCTCCACCTCACCCGAACAACCCTCAGGCCTGCTCTCCAAAATACCTTTTCTCAAGAACTTTGCTGCCTCCTCTCCACAGAGCCCGCTTATTAACCATAACCCCGTCGTCCCCATCTCGGCCGAAGACCTGAGCCGGCCGACCCACTACACTGGCGGTTTCCTCTCCCTCCCGCCCCAACCTCCGCCGCTCAACCCGAACCTCCCGACCTTCACCCACATCCAACTCGCCTTCGAGGGTCTCCCCATCTCCTCGGACGACATATACGCCCTGGCAACCCTGCAAACCCTTCTCGGCGGCGGGGGCTCCTTCTCGGCCGGCGGGCCCGGCAAGGGCATGTACTCGCGGCTGTACACCAACGTGCTGAACCAGCACGGGTGGGTCGAGTCGTGCGTCGCCTTCAACCACTCGTATACCGACTCGGGCCTCTTCGGCATTGCCGCGTCGTGCTACCCGGGCCGCACCGCCGCCATGCTGCAGGTCATGTGCCGCGAGCTGCACTCCCTGACCGCCGAGGGCGGCTACTCGGCGCTCAACCCCATCGAGGTCGCGCGCGCCAAGAACCAGCTCCGCAGCAGCCTGCTCATGAATCTCGAGAGCCGCATGGTTGAGCTCGAGGATCTGGGCCGCCAGGTCCAGGTGCACGGCCACAAGATTGCGGTGCGCGAGATGACGAAGCGGATCAACGAGCTGAAGGTCGAGGACCTGCGGCGCGTTGCGGGCATGGTGGTTGGTGGCATGGTGGAGAACCGTGGCGTGGGCAGTGGTGCGCCGACGGTGGTGCTGCAGGAGGCGACGGCGCAGGGGGTCAAGACGACACAGATGCCGTGGTCGCAGATACAGGAGGTGATCTACCAGTGGAAGCTGGGAAAGAGGTGA
This sequence comes from Trichocladium antarcticum, assembly GCA_033297235.1. NCBI lineage: Eukaryota > Fungi > Ascomycota > Sordariomycetes > Sordariales > Chaetomiaceae > Trichocladium > Trichocladium antarcticum. Next base: position 550,979 of record MU853402.1, read on the forward strand.
TGGTGAGGTGGTTGAGTGTGTGTACGACAAGATGGGTTGAATGTGTACTTTAGATAGGTATAAGCCTGGGATGCATAGATCTCTGTTTCAACTTTGAGTAAACACGGCTTTGGGTGTCGCCTCAACACGACGCGTACACACTGCAGGGGACGAGGGGGCCTGTATACAATCGGCACAAGCACCACATTTCAAAGGAGCATGTGTAACCAAGTATTTCTCTCTTCATCCATGGGAATCTTTCTACGGAGTATGAGACTACCCAGTCAAGATGGGTGTTAAAAAGGGGGGGCCAGCTTCAACTCAGGGGTATGGCAGCGAAGATCGGCGCTACACATGCCTGGGGTTTTCGGATTAGCTAATTCGGATACAAACACGCGTCGCAAATGCGACAGAAGCTGCCTGTATGTCGCGTTCTGTCATATTTCGGTGGTAATAAATACTTTGGAAATGTGATTCTAAATCGAACAGGATGCCTACCAACTTCCGTTCTGGACCATCGGGGATTGATCCGGAGTGCTTTCTTCCGATGCCAACTGTTCCTGATACAACCCAATCACTGAATGACGTACTGCCTCGGAGCCAGCCGGCTCGAGCCAACGAGGACAGCCGCTTGCGCCACGCAGACCGACAACTCACGATAAGGCAACGACATTTATAGCCAAAGCATGCTCTGAAACCCCCTTCCCCTCCGCGCGGGCTCAGTTTGCACCATGGGTTCACGAAAACGGGCAAACCCAAACTCTGCCGCGCAATCGGACACGCCGAGCACATCGACCCCGCCAGCGATGCCTGCGCCGCTATCGCCCTCCAAGTCATCGCAGTCCCATCCTTCCGTCTCCACAGATGCAGCCTCGGCCGCGACACCTACTGTGTCCACACCACCCGCCGAGGGCGCACTACGAGCCACGAAACCGGCCGCGAAACCGTGCAATACTGGCGATGGCACACCCACCCCCGGTTCCAAGTCGGTATGCGGTTTCCATTCGGGCCGGCCGGCTCGCTTGGCCTGCTACAGGGTGGCCCTTGGTGCTGACTGGCCGCTAGGTTCATAAGACCCGGAGCTGGTATGGATCATGGCCTCGGGTCCCCAAATCAGCAGCCTCCACGCAAGTGGCACGAGAGACGATCCTCGGAGGCACGTCGAAGCCAAATACGACGGCGGATTTCAGCCGGTTCGAGACGAAAAAGACTGTCGACAGTATGAGCATCGAGGAAGCGTCTTCGGCCGCGCCCACTTTGCCGAGGATTCACGAGGATGAAACCGATGCGGGCAAGGAGCATTTGGATCCAATCCCACACGCAGCCGAGGACATTGCGAACCCCGAGACCGAAGCAAAGGCCGAGGGTGTTGATACGGAAATGACAAACGGTGTTGAAGAGGGTGGACCAGAGCCGTCTCCAGAGCAAGCTACAAAACCGTCCTCAGAGCAACAGCCCAGCGCTGAATCAACGCAGCAGAGACCTGCCTCGGGGTGGTTTGGATGGGTTTGGAGGCCGGCGGACATGGAAGCCGCCGCTCCGGCCATGGGCCAGGAAACCGACCAGGAACCCGATCAGAAAGCCGACTGCGCGGATCAGACAACAAATCAGATAGCCGCTGCAGAACCTGCCCCTATACCAGAACCTGCTGCGCAGAAGCCAACTGCCGTTGACACGAATGGTTCAGAAACCAAACCCCCTGGGTTTGACGCGAAAGTTCAGCCGGCACAGCAAACCACAGAACCCGCTGAGCCTTGCAACCAGCCAACAGCCCAGGGAAATGCTGCCGCAGCTGCCGGAGGTTCATGGTTATGGTCCTGGTCCAGCAAGAGTGTCGCCGTCCCACCACAGCCCGAGGCACAACCACCGGCACCCGAACCAGAGGCACCTCCGTCAGTAAACAAATCCGAAGATGCAGCCATGCAGGACGCGCCAGCGGCGGAGGCAGCTTCCGAACCGCCAGCGGCCGCGCCCAAAGCTGGTTCCACGTGGGCGTTCTGGTCCCGCGATACAAGCTCGCCATCCTTGAAGAAAACAGCGCAGCTGGAGGAGCAAGGTCAGCTCGCGGTAATGGGCGAGAGTTCTGAATCTCATCCCAAGCGGGCAAAATCAATGGAGTATCTAGGCACTCCGCCAAAGGAGCCACCACTGAAGACGGGGCGTAAGGACGACAAGGTGAAGGTTGATACAGCCGCACTGCGGGAATCTTCGTCTTCCTCAGCCAAGAACAAGCGGGTTCGCCCTCTGTCGATGGATATTGACGATGGGACGGCCCCCCGTCCTAGCACGCCCAAGAGCGGCATCACAGCAAAGCTTGGGGTCACCAAAACACCAGCAGCTGTGAAGGCCCTACCCCCAAATCTCCTCCTCCCCTCTTTCAGTGGGACTTACAAGCTCAGGGAAAACCCCTCTATTATCCAACAGATCACCCAGCTGTTACTCAGGAACCACCAGCCGCCGGCAAAGCATGTCTACCTCACAAAGGAGGTGCCGAAAATCAAGAAGGCCATCGCAATCGGCGTCCATGGCCTCTACCCGGCAAACTATCTCCGGCCCATGATTGGTCAGCCGACGGGGACGTCGATCAAGTTTGCGAACCATGCCGCCGAAGCCGTCAGGAGGTGGGCTGATAGCCATGGCTGCGAGGACTGCGAGATTGAGAAGGTCGCTCTGGAGGGGGAGGGCCGGATTGGCGAGCGCGTCGAGAATCTCTGGAAGCTCTTGCTGAATTGGATCGAGCACATTCGCGGCGCGGACTTGATTCTCATCGGGTGTCACTCGCAGGGCGTCCCGGTCAGCATCATGCTGCTGGCGAAGCTTGTTGAGCTCGGGGTGGTGACGGGGGCGAAGGTGGGCGTTTGCGCCATGGGTGAGTTCCTGGTTCCCATGGTTCTCCGTTGGCGAAACACGGCTAACGGTGTCTCCAGCCGGCGTGTCGCTCGGTCCGTTCCCCGACTATCGATCTAGCATGGGCATCCTCATGGGGTCGGCGGCCGAACTATGGGAGTTCTCGGACCCGAAAAGCGAAGTGTCCAAGAGGCTTGAGACGTCCCTAAAGGTCGTTCTGGACTACGGGGCGCGCATCACATTCGTCGGCAGCATTGACGACCAGCTGGTCCCAGTGGAGGTTTGTTTTCCACCTTGCCCAACATGCCAGCCCACGGTCCATTGACAGTTGGGCCCACTAGTCTGCCATCTACGCACCAGCCCATCACCCGTACATCTACCGCGCTGTCTTTATCGACGGCCGGATCCATACGCCCGACTTGTAAGTCTCTGCCCAGCCGGCCATCCCGCGACACCGCAACTGATAACCGGCCGCAGCATCGCGCACCTGGTCGGCTTCGCCCTCAAACTCCGCAACCTAGGCGTCTCCGACCACGGCCTGATCCGCGAACTCTCCACCCCGCTCGCGGGGAGCCTCTACTCGGGCGAGGGCCATTCGCGGCTGTACGACGACGAGCAAGTCTACGACCTGGCGGTGGCGCACGCGCTGGAAACCGCCGACGTCGGCGGCAATGTCGCGTGCGAGGTGCACCACCGCGACGGCGGCGGCGGCCTGGCGAACCCCAACCCGTACCACCTGCCCTGGGTCATGCGCGGCCTGCTGGAGGAGGACTTTGTCAAGACGGACTTGTCGGCGGAGACGGCCGAGTTGGTGACGCGGTTTGACGAGTGGAGGCCGGTTACGAAGGCGCTGAAGGATGTCAAGTATCGGTTGGAGGCGGTTAGGAGCAAGCTGTAGTAGGGTTTTGTGCATTGTTTTGGGCGGGTCACCTATGGGGCCCCGGGTTTTGGAGGTGGCTAGCGGGTTTGGGATGGGGCAGCATCTTTAGGTTTTGGCGTAGGCAATTATTGGGTGGGAGGGAGGAGATGGGCGAGTGAGTATGAGCGTAGACAGTGCACGGCTCGGGGCGGCGGCGAGGGGTTCGGGTTGCTGTTTATTACAGGTATTGGAGAGGGGATACCCGGGTGCGAGACACAGCACGTTGCATGATACACGGCTTAGGGTTGACGAATGCATTACCTACATTAGAGCCTACCTACCTACCCAGCTGCTGCCATAGGCCTCACCATCACGTACAGTGCTGTCCGCTGCCTGCCGCTTCCCCTGAAACTGGCCCCGCTTTCACCGCCTTTCTTATCGCTATCGTGCATGCAGGGACCGAAGACCCGCCAGAAATTTTTGGCGGGCAGCTCTCAGTGGCTTCTGATTTTCCTAGGCGTTGCGCGGAAGTAGCACATCGAAGGGATTTCTCTTCAATTGCTACAAGGCAACCTCCAAAACGACACCATGGCTTCTTTAAAGCGAAAGGAGGGCCCGGGAGGCGCCTCTGCCCCCAAAACCGCAAAGTCCACCACAGAACCGAGGCCCTCGAAACGGCCGAAACCGAGCGAATCGACAAAACCGGCCAAGGACGAGGCCAGGAAGGGCGCAAAGGAGCCCAAGGCTTCCTCCGACCCGAAACCAGCGCCGTTCGTCTCGCAGCTCAAGGAGGAAGAGCCTCTGTTCCCCAGAGGCGGCGGCAGCGTCTTGACTCCGCTCGAGCAGAAGCAGATCTCGATCCAGGCGAAGAAGGATGTGCTGTTCGAGGAGGCAAAGTCGACCAAGGGGGACAAGGCCATCAAGAAGCAGAAGAGGCGCAAGTCGCGGGCGGACGATGCGTCTGCCAAGGTCGTGGACGAAGATGCGGTCAAGGTCGAAAGCCTGAACTTCAAGGTAGGGCACTCCTGGAGCGGGCAACGAATGGCTCGGCTTTGCTGACTGCGTGCAGCGTCTGGTCAAGGGATCATTGGTCCTCGGAACAGTCTGCGCCATCAACCCCCTCGATATCGCCATCGCGCTACCGAATAATCTCACCGGCCATGTGTCCATCACCGCCATCTCCGAGGGTCTGACACAGCGGCTGCAGGCGAATGCCGACAAGGAGGACGCGGGGGACTCCGGGGATGAGGGCGACGACGACGTCGACGTCGACCTCCAAGACCTCTTCCGCATGGGGCAGTATGTGCGTGCCTATGTCGTGTCGACAATGGACGAATCAACACCCGGAAAGTCCAAGCGCCACATCGAGCTGTCGCTCTTCCCGGCGCACGCCAACACCGGCATGCTGGAGACGGACGTGGTCGAGAACAGCATGCTTATGGCCTCGGTGGTCAGCGTCGAGGATCACGGTTTCGTTATGGACATCAGCATATCCGACTCCAAGATGAAGGGCTTCTTGCCACGCAAGCAGCTCGACAAGAGCATCCCGGAGGAGAGCGTCCAGGGCGGCGCAGTCCTGCTCTGCATGGTGGCCAAAAAGCCCGCGAACGGCAAGGTCGTCCAGCTTTCCACCCTCGCGGACCGTCTCGGCAACACCGCACACCACCCGTCCGCCGCGACCACCATTGACTCGTTCCTGCCCGGTGCCGCGGCCGACGTCCTGGTGTCCGAGGTCTCGCAGCACGGCATCGTCGGCAAGGTCATGGGCCACCTGGACGTGACGGCCGATCTGGTCCACTCGGGTGCCGGTCCCGACGGCGTCGACATCGAGGAGAAGTACAAGGTGGGCTCGCGCATCAAGGCGAGGATCATCTGCACATTCCCGACGGCGAAGATGCCCAAGCTGGGCATCTCCGTGCTTCCGCATGTGCTCTCGCTCAGATCAAAGACGGCCACCAAGGACGGCCAGGAGATCCTGCCCACCCAGCTCCTCGCCCACTCGGCCATTGTGGACGAGTGCACCGTGCAGAGGGTTGAGCCCAGTGTCGGTCTGTACGTGGACGTCGGCGTCGAGGGCGTTCCCGGGTTCGTCCACATCTCCAGGGTCAAGGACGGCAAGGTGGATTCCCTGTTCGAAACCAGCGGCCCGTACAAGGTCGATTCTGTTCACCCCGGCCGCGTGGTTGGGTACAACCCATTCGACGGCATGTATATCCTTTCTCTGGAGAAGTCCGTCCTCGAGCAGCCGTTCCTCCGGATTGAGGACATCCCGGTGGGCGCTGTGGTTGCCGGCGAGGTTGAGAAACTGGTCATCAACGCCGATGGTCTGGGCGGCCTGATCGTCAAGATTGCGGATGGGATATCCGGTCTTGTGCCGGAGATGCATCTTGCCGACGTTCACCTGCAGCATCCGGAGAAGAAGTTCAGGGAGGGCATGAAGGTGAAGGCGCGTGTGCTCTCCACGAACCCGGCGATGCACCAGTTGCGTCTGACACTGAAGAAAACACTGGTGAACTCCGAGGCTCCGCCGGTCAAGGCCTATGATGAGCTGGAGGTCGGGATGCAGGTCCCTGGCACCATCGTCAGCGTGCTGCAACACGGCGCCATCGTCCAGTTCTACGGCCAGCTGCGCGCTTTCCTCCCCGTCTCCGAGATGAGCGAGGCCTACATCCACGACCCCAAGGAGCATTTCCGCGTCGGGCAGACAGTCAGCACATATGTCCTGAGCTTTGACCCCGAAGCTCGCAAGCTCATCGTCTCCTGCAAAGACCCCTCCGCGTTCGGTCTCGAGAAGCAGCTTGCGCTGAAGAAGCTCCAGATCGGCGACCTCGTTTCAGCCAGGGTGACACAGAAGACTGAGGACGACATCTTTGTGGAGCTCACCGACGGCTCCTTGAAGGCGATTCTCCCCGTCTCGCATCTGACGGACAAGTCGGTCAGCAAGACGCAGTCGGCGCTCAAGAAGATCCACGTCAACCAAACACTCCCCGAGTTGGTCGTCCTGGAAAAGAACGAAGGACGGCGCTCCATCACCCTTTCTCACAAGCCGAGTTTTGTGCAAGCCGCCAAGGACGGCAAGCTTCTCACCAGCATCGATGACGCCAAGCTGGGCGATACAGTGCCCGGCTTCGTACGCGGCATCACTGCCACGGCTGTGTTCGTGCAGTTCGCAGCGAGGTTGACTGCGCTCCTCCCCAAGTCGAAGATGCCCAGTGACATCCAGAACAAGCCAAACTTTGGAATGCACAAGACCCAGTCCGTTGTTGTCAAGATCACCTCTGTCGACAAGGAGCTGGGCCGTCTGGTAGTCGCCATCCCATCGGCTGCCAACGACGAGACCAAGGCGTCGGCCAAACCCGTCGAGGCTGCGGTGAACGCGCTGGATGACAGTATTACGTCTGTGGACGATCTCACCATTGGCAAGCTGACCAAGGCGAGGGTCAAGTCTGTCAAGGAGACGCAGCTCAACGTCGAGATTGCCGACAACATTCAGGGGCGGATTGACGTCTCGCAGGTCTTTGATAACGGAGACTGGGATAAGATTACGGATCCGAAGAAGCCGCTCAAACGCTTCAAGCCCAAGGACATTGTCCGAGTCCGCGTTCTTGGCATCCATGATGCCCGCAACCACCGCTTCCTCCCAATCACGCATCGGTCGTCCCACTCCGTCTTGGAACTGTCGACAAAACCGAGCGATCTCAAGGAGGACACCCTGCCCGAGCCGCTCTCCCTCGAGACGATCGAGGTCGGATCTACACATCTGGCCTTTGTCAACAACGTTGCCCAAAACCACCTATGGGTCAACCTCTCTCCCAACGTGCGCGGTAGGATCAGTGTCACAGAAGCCTCTGATGACCTGTCCAAGCTTGCGAACCTGGAGAAGAGCTTCCCTGTAGGCTGCGCGCTCCAGGTGCGCGTCTTGGCCGTGGACCTGAACAAGAAGCAAGTTGATCTCTCGGCCCGGACCCCGGGCGCCGCCAACGAGTTCACCTGGGACAAGGTCGAGCAAGGCATGGTCCTGCCGGCCAAGGTCACCAAGATCAATGACCGGCAGGTTGTCGTCAAGTTCAGCGAGTCTGTGTCGGGGCCGGTGCACATGGCGGATCTCGCTGATGACTATGATGAGGCGAACCCGCTCTCACACTCAAAGCATGAGATTGTGCGGGTGGCGATCGTCGAGGTCGACAAGAGCAACAAGAGGCTGAGGTTGTCCATGCGGCCGTCGAGAGTGCTCAACTCGTCCGCGCCTGTCAAGGACAAGGAGGTGACCAAGAACACCAAGTTCGAGGTCGGCGACATCATCCGCGGCTTCGTCAAGAATGTCTCGGACAAGGGTCTGTTCGTAGCTCTTGGTGGGGCCACCGTGGCGATGGTCCAGATCAAGAACCTGTCGGACTCTTACCTGAAGGACTGGAAGGAACACTTCCAGGTTGACCAGGTTGTCAAGGGGCGCATCGTCTCCGTCGCCGATGGGCGCCTCGGGATGAGCTTGAAGCCGTCGGTGGTGGACAAGAACTACGTGCCGCTGAAATCCATCTCGGACCTCAAGGAAGGTGAGACGATAACCGGCAAGGTCCGCAAGGTGGAGGACTTTGGCGCCTTTATCGACATTGACGGCTCTGCAAACCTCTCTGGTCTGTGCCACCGCAGCGAGATGGCCGACCGGTCGGTCAAGGACGCGAGGACGCTCTATAACGAGGGCGACCGTGTCAAGGCGCGCATCCTACAGGTGGACGTGGGCAAGAAGCGGATCAACCTTGGCCTGAAGCCGTCGTATTTCAAGGACGTCGATGCGGATGGCATGGATGTGGATAGCGAGGACGAGGACGAGGATGCTGGGGCAGCTCTGGATGGCGACGACAGCGAAGACGAGGAGATGAGTGGTGTCGGGGGCGCTCTTCTCGTAGGCGCCAGCGATGACGAGGATGAGGACGAGGACGCGGAAGACAGCGACGTCGATATGGCCGAGGCGGCCGGCGAGGGGCTGGCAGGCATTGACGCTGGCGGGTTTGACTGGACGGCTACTGCGCTGGACGCCGACGGCAATGCGAATTCCCGCATCGCCGAGGGGCCCAGCAAGAAGACCAAGACGCGGCGGGAGCCCCAGGTGATTGTCGACAAGACAGCACAGCTGGACATCAACGGCCCGCAGACATCCAGCGACTACGAGCGTCTCCTCCTCGGCCAGCCGGATTCGTCCGAGCTCTGGATTGCCTACATGGCCTCCCAGATGCAGATCAACGACCTGTCCAGCGCGAGACAGGTCGCCGAGCGGGCCATCAAGACCATCAACATCAAGGAAGAGACCGAGAAGCTGAACGTCTGGATCGCGTACCTCAACTTGGAAGTCGCCTACGGCACGGACGAGACCGTCGAGGAGATCTTTGCGCGCGCGTGCACCTACAACGACGACCAGGAAGTCCACGAGCGGCTGGCAAGCATCTACATCCAATCCGGCAAGCACAAGGCAAGTCCCCCCCCCCCCCCATTCCCCTTTTTTTTCCCATGTACTGACTCCCCCCCCCCAGGAAGCAACCGACCTCTTCGAAAAGATCGTCAAGAAGTACGGCTCCAAATCCCCGCACGTCTGGACCAACTACGCCCACTTCCTGCACACCACCGCCAACAACCCGGAGCGCGCCCGCGCCCTCCTCAAGCGCGCCACACAAGTCCTCGGCACCCAGCCGCACCTGTACCTGGCCCTCGTCCCCAAGTTCGCCGCCCTCGAGTTCCGCTCGCCCAACGGCGACCGCGACCAGGGCCGGACCCTGTTCGACAGCCTGCTGGCCACCTACCCCAAGAAATTCGACCTGTGGAACCAGCTGCTGGATCTCGAGACGGCCGCGGCGCCCGGCGCCGACGCCGACGTCGACGTCGACGTCGCGGCCGTGCGCGACCTGCTGGACCGCGGCGCGCGCGTCCCCGCGCTGAAGCCGCGCCAGGCAAAGGCCTGGTTCCGGCGCTGGGCGCTGTGGGAGGACGAGAAGGGGGATCGCAAGAGCCGCGAGCGTGTCAGTGCCAGGGCGGCGGAGTGGGCCAGGGCGAGGGGGGCGAGGGTGGCGGGGAAGGAAAGGGGGGAGGAGGAGGATGAGTAAAGGGGGGGATTTAGTTATTTTGGGTGGGGACGATGGGGGGGGTGGGGTTGTTGATATAACTGACTGACTGGCTAGCGCTAGCTGCGTATTGAGAGTTCTTTTGTGTGTTTTTGGACTCTGTGGGGCATCTTGATATGTGCTGATGTGCCGTGTTCCTGGGATGCTGCTCCGGGATTGTCTGTCCCGTTTCGATGTGGCCGGCCGTGTTTTTCTTTCGTAACAGCTCTCTCTCTCAACCGCATTCACTTACACGACTGCCTGTTACTATTACCACGCGTTCCCTGCCATCGTGTCACGGCCCAACCTCACACAATGTCCGAAGACGCAAGTCGTCAAACAACCGCTGTGTGATAATAGTATGCAATCTACGTCTGTACAGTCCAACATAACTCCCTGCTCTACTCTCGCATGTTGTACATATATGCGCAACGCCGCTGCCAGTGATAGATGTTTCGCAGTGTGTATCCGTACTCGCTATGCTGTCCTCTCGCGATAGAAACAACCTCCATCGGATCAAAACCAAATCTGGCAAACTCCCCTCGCCAAAAACGCTGACTTGACCGTCCATGCGCCCCGTTCCATGCTCCATGCACCGATGCTCCAGGATTAAGAAATGAAATAAAAATGCAGTAGCGCCGTGTCTGTCCGACCCAGTCTGTAACAGAACGGATATGCTGACCTCCGGGGTGAGAAATGATGCTGATGCAATGCAGTGTAGCGTCGTTGTAGTGTAATGTTGATGCGCAAAGGCCCCTCCATGACCCCTCACCAATGCAGCGCAGGCCCAGGGTGTCTAGCCCCGATAAGGCGCAAAAGAGGGCATGCGGTTGCCTGCCGAAAGCTGTCCAAAAATGCCACCGTTTGACTCTCATATGAGATATCGTTTGGCGCGTATGCCGAGGAATACACGTTCCGTAGAAAATGTTGAGTGTGCGAGGCTTGGAGATCCTGGCCAGCCACCTTGCATGCGGGAATAAAACTCGAATGGGTAGAGCCGGGCGAGCGAACTGCGTGGTTGGCCCGTTTCGAAGCCAGTGACTGGTGTCGCACCCCACACATCCCATCCCGCGCTGGACGAAGCTTGTCGTCCACTGACATTGATCGAACTCGCGAAAAAGCCCCCCAAAACACAGTGGTGCCATCTGCAGAAGGGCCGTCGCGCGGGCGATCTGGGCGCCGCCATCGCAAAGCGGGAGGTGCTTGCGTGGCAAAGGCTCCCATCCCACGCTCTCGTGCTGCGTCCTTCCCGATGGAGGGGGGGAAAGGGGGGGGGGGGCGGTCCGCTTTGTGTGCTGTCGTATGCGTGCCAAGCCGCGCCGGTTCATTTTCGATGACGTGGGGCGGGCCGGGTAGGGGTCATTCTTTCTAGCAGGTGGCCGCGACCCATCTTGCAGGGACCCCGTCGGCACCAACCTCGTACGGCCTCGTGCTGGGCTTCCTCGGCGGGAGCGCCCAACGCGCGCGGCCCGGGCGCTGATCGTCGAGCTTGCCGTTCTTGCGCATGGCCATCTCCATGACGGCGATGCGGATGAAGTCGGGGTTCTCGCGCATCTCTCGCTGCCGTGGTCCGGGCATGGGGTGCTCTGTCACCGCTGGCTTCGGTTGCGGCGCCTGCGATGCCTGGGTGGTTGCTGATGACGGTCCCACCGAGGGGTAGGAAGAGCGGCCGTTCGAGGTGGATGACACGCTTCGTGACCGCGACACTTTGTATGTTTGCATCTGGATCGAGGCCGTAAATGTGCGCAATGCCGGACCAGACGCCATCGCCTCGGGCTTCTCCAGACGCACGGTGTTGGTCGGGTTGAGATAGCGCCGCAAGGCAGCCGTCGGTTCCTCGGCGAGTGGCGGCGGCCTGCGCTCGTCCGTGTACGGAACCTGGGGGTCGATTGTCAAGATGGACCTGGTGAGGAAGTCCTCGGGCGGGATCGACGGGAAGTTTAGATTGGAGAATGAGCGCGCGGCTTGGCGCAGGGCGCGTAATGACGCCGTCAGGTTCGATTTGAAGGCCGATTTAAGCGGCCGAAACGGCAGCCGTGATGCTTTCTCGCTCGGGAGCTCGTCTTGGCTCTCGAAGACCCGGAAATCCAATCCCTCAACCTCGATGATGGGGGATGACAGTGGGTGACTCTCTGACGACCCCGGCGGCGAGGAGACAGGCTCCAGGGAACGGCGTGTTGGTTGGCTCTTTCGCCTCCTCCCCGGCGTGTGCGGGGACTCGAGCGACGAAAGCGTGTCGGTGGTGAATGAGTCACACAGCGACGGCATGGAGCTCAGCGAGACGGTCCGCGCCGACGGTGCGGATCCCGGGGCGCTGTCGCAGACGGACACATCGTCGGCCTCGAGGTCTTCGGGGGCCGCCAAAAGGATGTCCAACGGGCCCTTGCTGAGTTTGAGGCTAAACTCCTTCTCGGATTCCTGGGCTCTTTCGATGATGGACTCAACCGTCATCCGTTTCTCGGCCCTTGTCTCCCGCATGCTCCGAGCCGCCCGCGGCGGCGGGATGTTGGTGATGGCCAGCAGGGCCGCCACCGAGGCCGGGACGGCATCGGGGGAATGCACATCTCTGGGTCGGCGCCGCACGGCCCGATGGCCGCGTTCGCCATGTGTGCGCTGTGGTTTTTGCGGGTGTGCCGTGTCTTTCGACCTGGGTCGTATCGGGATCTGGACAGGAGTAGACAGCGTCACCGGTCGGGCGGGAGTCACGGTGGTCCTCGGAGGGCTCGCCTCTCTTTGCCTTGGCAACACGGCGGACATGATGACGGCACTGCTGATTTCCGAGTCGAAGGCAGCCCGGTCTTCATGTCTTTTTGTCGAGGTTGGAAATGGAGAGAGAAACGGCGGGCGTGGCCGAAAGCGAGAAGAAGCGACGGGAAGGTGTGGCCCTGTGCGAGGGACCCTGGTTGTGTTCAATGAGAACCGACCGAGGAAACGAGATAGGGATAAGATTGTGCCGGGCTTGGATCATGTTGTTCAGCTGGTTTGGGCCGAGCCCGGACATACACTACCTTAACGGCCCGACCGACACAAGGGCAGGCGAGTATTAGCGCATGGAATTTACCGGAGTCAATGTCATCTACGAGAGGAGCACGGATACAGCAGCGCAGGACAGGTCATTGCCAATGCCGACACGCCCGGCATTCAGGGCCTGCGACCAGTAAGGCAGCACGGCGGGCCCTGGGTCGCAAGCGGTGTCTCGCGTTGTCGGGTTATCCTTAAACTGTTGCAGGGGAGCATCATTTCCGGCCCCTGTCCCGCCACCATCCCACGCCTACCCTACCGCTAGCCAATGTACCGTCGAAGTATATGCCGGGGTCGCTACGCACCTAGCTACGCGCCTACGGCGTATAGCTACGCGCTTGCTACGGATCCGGCCGGGTTACCCGTAATCCGCTATATCCTACCTCCTACTATACCTGCGTACCGCGCGGAGTATTATATATATATAGTTAGTAAGCTTACCGATATAGCCTTGTATTTAAATAGTAGCTACGTAGCTATAGAACCGTATCTATAATAGGTATATCCTTAACTACCTCTCCTCTCTACTATTATCCTACTACGTATTCCCTAGCCGAACCTTAGCCGCCTCCTAATATACTATAAGATAGGACCGCTAGCCCTTAGTTAGCTCTAGTTTAGCGCGTTCTGGTTTAGCGCGTATAGGTTCGGCGCGCTCGCGTTTAAGGTTAAGCTATCTAGAATAGCTACTAATTCGCTTCGAGATAGTATCTAAGGTAGTAACTTACTAACTCTCTAGAGATCTAGCGTAGAAGCTTGTTATTCTTACTAAGGGCGGCGACTCCCTCCCTAAGGACGTTAAGGAGGCTAGTACTAATGCTAACGAGCTGCTTATTAGCTATAGTAGTACGTTCGAGCGTAGAGGAGGACTTTTCCTTAGCGCTTTACTAGGGCGTTGCCCTAGTAAGGAATAGAGAGGCAAAGGGGGTAGTAGCGGCGTAAAGCAAGGTAAAGAACGGATTAGTAGTGTTACGGCAGTGGGCACAGTTAACCACTGCGTAACACTATCAAAAGATGGAACGTTGTTCGATCCCTAGAACGAACACGCAACTGTGCCTATGAACCATGTCACAGCGACGCCTGTAACACTACCTTCCCTCTAAGCGCCTTCCGTTAGGGTCCTCTGCCCCCTGGCCTTTCGCTAGGGCCGTACGGTCTCCGGGGCTTTTCCTGCCCTAGTTCATAGCCCCACCGAAAAGACTCCACTCGTCTTTTCCCCTCGGGCCTACTATTCAATCGTGCATTCGCCGCATGTCCGCAACCAGCATCATCCTTGTGCCTGCCGTCAACATCGACCGAACCACGAATTGAACGCGGGCCCTCGGGTGTAGATCGAACAAACTGTTACGGCAGTGGGCACAGTTGACCACTGCGTAACACTATCAAAAGATGGAACGTTGTTCGATCCCTAGAACGAACACGCAACTGTGCCTATGAACCATGTCACAGCGACGCCTGTGACAAGTAGCGGGCGCGGCGGCGGTTTCCTTGCGTATAGTGCCTATAAACAAGGGGTAAAAGATTAATTAGTTAGCTATATAGTCTTCTATCTAGCTACGCTACTTACGAATGCCTATAATAATATAGCTACTCTACTCTTTTAGAGTAGGGGATATCTCCTTACTTTCCTTAGCCTTGCGGATTTCTATATACAAGTCCTAGACCTTATTATAGAGGCTCTTATATAGCTAGTAAGCTAGTAGCTAGTTAGTATATATAGTAAGTTAGTATTATAAATATTATATTACTAACTATCTTATATTTAGTAGTATACCCCTACTTAGTATACTTAAAACATACTATACTAAGACCTATCTAATAGTTAGCTAAAGCACTTATAACTAGTAATACTTAATACTTTCTAGCCTAGAAATAGTACGTACGAATAACCCTATTATAAAGGCGGGTAATATAGATAGTATATAGTACCTGTCACAGGTCTAGCCGTGACATATGGCCGTATGGCCATTGCGGGCCGTATGGCCATTGTGGAGCGGTTGTGCGATGTGGGGCCTGCAGAGCCTGCAGCATGTGGAGCCCGCTGCGCAGGGCTTATCCCCGGTGGGCCACACCCACCATCTTGAGTTCCTCGTACAACCACATCGAATATATACGTACCCTAACATTGGGCATTTACCACCCGTGATAGTACCGAACGCGCTTATAGTCCAAGCTTATCGGCGTCTACCTTCTTCTTCTTCTTCCTCTATAATTAACTATTAGCTAGCTACTTCCCTATAATAGTACCGTACTATATCTATTTCTATATATACCTTAGACGTAAAGGAGGGAGCCTGCTATTTAGTAATAGTCTTATAGGCGGCGGCGGCTATAGTAGGGGAACTTTCCTACTACTTAGTAGTAGCGGGACTAGCGGCAGGCAAGGTGTTGTTGTTACCCTTAGTAACTCTTAGGGGGGGGGGAGGTATACTTATATTATAGATAGGGTTAGGCTTAAGGTTAGGTAAGGCGGCTAAGGCGGCGGTAGCGGTAGCGGTAGCGGTAGTAGCGGCGGCGGCAGGAGCGGTAGCGGGACCGGCAGGTAAGGTGTTGTTACCCTCGGTAACCATTAGAGATATAGGAGGTATACTTATTATAGTGTTTTGCTACTATATTATACTAAGTTAGTAAATTAACTAACCAATAGTTTACCGATTAATAATTTGAATACGAAATACTTACAAATACTTATAAGGCGCTTAAACTATTAGATCTAATCTATATATATTATATTAGCTTTATATTATTAATAATAGATAAATAGAGTTAATAGGGATAACTTTAATAGTTTAACTTATAAAGTAGGCGTGTTAGTTAGAGTATAGAAGAAGGGAGAGAAAAGAGAGAGCTTTAAAATAGTTGAAGAAAATAGAGTTATATTCGGATAGTAGACCTTTTTAGCTAGAATTAAAATTCTCGATTTAAACACTTACATTTAGAACGAAAACAATTAAAACAACGTAAATATTAAAGTTACTACTTACTAGTAACAATCCTATAGCTAGTTAGTATTATTCTAGCCGTTAAACTCTTATTAGAATCTTTACCTTAAGTCTTAAAAATTACGGACTTAAAATATAGTTTCTCCTATATAAATCGCCTTTATTATGTCTTTTACTTATATAGTTTAAGGCTTCTTAATTTTACTAAGGCTTATAACTATCTATAACCCCCCTGTTACTAGCTATCTACACCCCTACCGATAGTTAAAAACAGCTATAGATCTTAGTAATATTAGGTTCTTAGCTACAAATCTTAGCAATATTACCTTTGCTTTTTGCAATGTACCTGCTATACGTTGTTTTGTAGTTATATATTATTTATTCGTACACCGATATGCCTTACGGCGCGCCGGTCCTTCTACTGGTTTGTTTAGTACAGGAAACCGTACCCTCGCTAGGCCAGATGAAAACCTCCACTCTTCGATTTGATCTCCCCGCTTCTGTTTCCTTCATACTACATGATGCCCTAGCCTTCTCCAACCCCACCTGCCCCCTTTGTTAGATGTGATTGGTTCTAGGGTAGCCAACAATCTCCTCCTTCTTCCGCTCTTCGTTCAAGTCCAGTTTCTTCCAGGGGGGGCCCCTGGCAGTATTTTGTTAGGCAGTTCAGCTTCTACCCTAGGTAGTTTACCGGTCCCCAGCTACCACGGCTAGATTGTTTTTATCCTGCGGCGAGCAACACAGGGTTCTTGCCGATCGGTGTATGACGTAGGGGCCCAGATCCTAGTCTCCGAGACGACGGCTATTCCTCGGGTTTTCCTTCTTTGGTTAGTGTGACTCTCGTCGGAATTTGCAGGGGACCAATCCTGAAAAACCGAAAAGAGGGTGAGGGAGGCCGGATTCGAACCGACAGCCTTGCGGCTTCCAGGTGCAACATACTCCAATTACACCACTCCCCCTTTGTAGTTATATATATAGCTAGTTAGTCCGCCTACTTAGGCAGATGATAATACTTCTAGGGACATTAGATACTTTTGGCTTTAAGCCTTCCTACGCCTCTAGGCATATATATTATAGTAACAATTGTTTACCTTCCTCTAAACAGAGGGAGATATATATCTAGAGAGCAATTACTTAAGTTTAGCTACCGCCTTGCGGCTAATCTAACTACCTCTAAACGAAGGTCGAGATATCTAAGTCTATTACCTATTACAAGTCCTCCTATACTTTGCTGACTAGCCTGTCAAGCATATAGTTAAGATCCTCCTTAGAACTACTAGTCTCTTTAATAGTATCTCGAACGCTATATATTTTAGCCTGAATAACCTCTACTACTTTGTAGAATTATAGAGTGAAATTCCGCGGTATAGGAAGCTTCTACTTATTAGTAGTAGGCGGTACGCTACAGCGAACGCGTAGGATATTCTAGTATATACTAAAACCATTGTTACGTAAGCTATATAATAGATGCTAGAAGTACTCGCGCCTTAGCGAGCTAGCTAATATATAGTAGTACTAGAGATAGGAGCAAGGAAGCCGCTAAGCAGTATACTACTAGCAGAGGTAGCAAGGAATGTCTTCTACCCCTAGAAGTAATGTAGCCTCTACTACGCTATTATTAACTAGCTAGTTAACGATAGAATAGTAGATAGGGTTATCTAATAGATCTAGCTTATCCTATTCGACTTCTCCTATATCTATAGCGGTTAGGATAGAGATAGGGGGTAACGGTCTTACTATAGTATCGTCGCTCGTAGTGTCGTTATAGAGCTAGGTATTCTAAGCTGCCTATCCTAGGATATAAAGCCCTGTAACGTCGTACAGTTAGCATTTAGTAATATAGCGCTAGGTAAGCTAATATTAGCGAGAGATTAACTTCTATACTTGGATTAGGATATTATTAAAGCCCTAGTCTAGGTACTTTAATGCTAGTACTATAACGTAGTTTACGCTCTGAAAATTAGCCCGCTCTACCTTCTCCTTGTAATTACGTATATAATAAGTAATATATATGATCGTTCTAACAAGGGTCTAGCTACGGGCTATTGTCTACTTCGCTATAGGCTTAGAGTTCTTGATCTTCGAGTACTATCCCTCGACTACGTTGGTTGTAGATACCTAGTAAAGTAAGGGGTATAGGTGCTGAACCTATTGTACCTATAGCTAGGTATCGTTTATCTAGTTAAGCCTTAAATACTCCTTCGATTCCTTACTCCTAGTGTCACGGGTCTAGCCGTGACATATGGCCGTATGGCCATTGCGGGCCGTATAGCCATTGTGGAGCGGTTGTGCGATGTGGGGCCTACAGAGCCTATAGCATGTGGAGCCCGCTGCGCAGGGCTTATCCCTAGCGGGCTATACCTACTATCTTGAGTTCCTTGTATAACTATATCGAATATATACATACCCTAACATTAGGCATTTACTACCTGTAATAGTTGGTTGTACCTTCTGTTCGTATATATAGACCTTCGTCGATTGATTACAACGAATTTACATTGCGCGAACTAACCGAAATCACAATTCGACTACCCTGAACCTAAGAAACTAACAAGATAGTTAGTCCTAGAACGATAAGATAGTCCGATACCTAAGCCTAAGAACCCGAACCTAAGAAACTAAACCCCTGAACCTAAGAAACCGAACCCCCGAACCTAAGAACCTAAACCTAAGAAACCCGAACAAAGAAGATAATAAGTACTATAGACGTTAACGTAAGCTCTGTAGCCTAAGTGCCTATTCCTATTAAGGATATATATAGCGAGGCTACTATAGCCCTAAAGGAAGAGATATACCCGAAACTAAAGGGTTATTTCGAAGGATACTATAGGCTATTTATAGGTAATAACCTCCTACTTAAAGCGCTTAAAAGAGCTAGAAAGGACAATATAATAGAGAGGATAATAGCAAACCTTACCGAATATATCCTTAGGGGCGCGACCGAGGAAATCTAGAGATAGATAGTTAGGGCGAATAAGGTAAACGAGAAGGCTATAGTACTATAAGTAGAGAATAACGTTTTGACAAGGCTGATCGAGTCTAGGAAGCTAGGCGGCGGCGGCGGCGCTAGGGAGGGTAGTATACTATATACCTTTACGTTCTCGGGCTCCAAGCAGGACTTAGCGAAGCGAACTATATAATTTAGAATATAGAAGACGCTAATTACGGCGCGATAGGCTGTAAGGCTGCTAGAATACGCAACTAAGAAAGCGAAGATCCTTTACGTAGCTTCGCTACTAGAGGGAATCGTAGCTATAGGAATTAGTAACTATATCGATACTATTATTACAAATCTAGGCAATAAGTAAGCTTAGGTATAGACAACTACTAACGAATTTATTAAGTTCCTTTCTAAGAAGTATATAACGATAGATCTAGTAGCTAACGTAGAGAATAAGCTACGTAAAATAGTATAGAAGGATAAGTATATAAAGTTTATAGACTTTATTATAGAGTTCTTGAACCTTTATAACCTAAGTAACTAGGATAACGCTACCTACGTACGCGCGCTAAGGGAGAAGCTTTCGAAGCCGATATAGGACCTGATCCTACTATAGACGAACCTCCTAGCCTAGGATAACTTCTAAGGATAGGTTACTATAGCCTAAGCCTAGGCTAATAACCTTAAAATAAAGGAATATTTAAAGAAGACTAACAAGCTAAACTACTATAATAGCTATAATACTAAGAAGGAAGGTAAGGACCTAAACACTATAGACGTTAACTAGGTAACTACTACTAAGGATAAGGCGACTATCTTATAACTCTCTAACTTAAAGAGGGAGTAGTATATAGCTATAGGTCTCTGTTTCCTCTATAGTATAAGAGGCTATATCGCGGCGAAATATATAGAGAAAGGTAAGCAAGCCTAGAATAACCTAGACGCTAGAGGTAGAGGGTAGCAGGGTAGCTATAGTAACTACGGCGGATTCGGCAATAACGGCGGATTCGGTAATAATAGTAGCGGCCCGAACTGGAATAACAATAGCAGCCTGAACTAGAACAACTATAACGGCGGATTTAACAATAATAACGGCGGATTTAGTAATAATAGTAGATTCGGAGGCGGCGGAGGCTACGGCGGCAGCGGATACCTATATTAATAGAACAATAATAACTAGAACTTTAGCAATAACGGCGGAGGCTATAGCGTGTACCGCGTACGATTTATAGACTAAGGCTACATTCTAGGAGAAGTTAATTACGACGATACTAAGCGCTACGAACCTAAATAAAGTACGGAAGACCTAGAATAGTAACAATAGTACTAGGGAAATGCCTAGCCTCTACGCGAAGACACATGTAGGGGTACAAAGGCTATTATAGGGGAGGTAGTAGCGATTTAGTTATTAGCGCTATTAGTTAGATAGCTAATTTAATCCTATTATTCTCCTATATTATAATAAGCAAGCGTAAGATAGCGTATATAGCGCTTGTAGATTCAGGCTATATAGGTCTTGCCTTTATAGACTTTAGTTTCGTAGTACGTAACGATATACCGCTAAGTAGACTAGAAACGAGGAAGCTACTTTACTTAGCTAATAGTATATTAAAGTTATAGATCGAATAGAGTATAGTACTAGAACTAAGGATTAGCTAGTATAGGGAGAAGCTTTGGTTCTTTATTACTATATTAGCGAAAGATAATCCAATTATTCTAGGCCTCCTATAGCTAAGAAGATATAACCTAATAATTAACTAGGCGGACCTAAAGCTTACGTTTAGGGAGCGTTGCCGAGAGTAACGTTACTTACTAGGATATATAACCGAGCTAACGGTACTATAAGCGAAGCCTATAACTATAGAACCTATAACCGCGGAACCTACAACTGTAAAAAACACTACGAAATACTAAGTATCGGTTAAGGAAGTCCTAGATAAGGAGGAACTAGAGGATAGGGAGTATAACCAGGGTCTAGAGAACCTATAGAAGAAGAGGAAGAGAAGGTTATCCCTATTGTAACGCTATTAGAGAGCGCTCGAGAACGGACCGCGGTAGACCTTATCCCTACTAGGATCGAGAGCGGTAGTTATTCCAAATAAGCTTATAAGGAGGCTATAACTAGCGAAAAAGGTAAACGGGCGTAGGTACCTATAGGCGCTACTACTACCGAAACGACTCCCGAAGCTACTACTATATAATAAGGCGATTAATAAGAACAATATTAAGATACTAAACGTACTAAACTTTATACTTTTCTACCGCTAGAAGGGCGTAATAGTAATATATATAACGGTTAACTAACTAGAATAAGTAATACTAAACAAGAAGAAGGATAAGGAGAGGGCTATACTTTATACTTTACTAGACGACTTTTATAAGCGGATATTAAACTACGAAGGCTTACTAGAGGACTATACTTCGGTACTCCTAGAACGGTACTATAAGTTCGTAAACGCCCTCTAGAGCAACGTAGAGACGATTTATAGGATTATAGAGGAGGACGCTTAGAAATTCTTCGAGAAGAGTAACAAACCCTAGCTAACGGTAGCAGATATCTTGAAACACCTACTAGCAGAGTATCGCGATACGTTCGAGACTTTTCTTCCTTAGGAGGTAGATACGCTACTACTATATAGATTATATAACTATAAAATCGAGCTAATACTAGGAAGTAAGCTACTGTTCTTAAGGAATAGACTATTCTTACTAATAGAGCTATATATAGTAAAGCGCTAGCTAGATAACTACCTAACGAAAGGCTTTATCCAACTATCGAAATCGAGTATAGGAGCGCCTCTACTACTTGCCTAGAAGCTAGGAGGTAGAGTATAGATTTGCGCTAACTTCTAAGGTCTAAATAACGTTTCGATAAAGAGTCGATATCTAATACTACTGATTAAGGAAACACTCGATTCTATCTATAGAGCACGGATCTTTATAAAGCTAGATGTTATCGCGGCGTTTAATAGAGTCCGAGTAGCGGAAGGCTACGAATAGTTAATAGCGTTTGTAACACGATTTAGCCTCTACGAATCGCTAGTTACGCTGTTCGGGCTATAGGGAGCGCCTGCTACGTTTTAGTACTATATTAATAATACGCTATACAATATACTAGACGTATATGCTATAGCGTACCTAGACGATATACTAATCTACTCTACAAATATAGTAGACTACGTTAAGCAAGTGAAGGAGGTGCTAAAGAGACTATACTAGGTAGGGCTCTAGGTCGATATTAACAAGTGCGAATTCTATACTATAAGAACGAAATACCTAGGCCTGATTATTACGCTAGGTAGTATCGATATAGATAAAGAGAAGGTAGTAGCTATTGTATCCTAGGAACTGCTAATAATAAGGTAGTAGCTATAATGGTTCTTAGGCTTCGCGAACTTCTACCGACGATTTATTAAGAACTTCTTAGGAGTGGTATAGCCACTTTACAACCTTACGAAGAAGACAATAAGCTAGGAATAGAGCAGACTATACTATCTAGCTTTTAAACAACTAAAAACGTACTTCTCGACGGCACTAGCGCTAAGGATCTATAACTAGGATAAGCCTATAGTTGTCGAAACTAACGCTTTAGACTAGTTAGTAGGCGGAACGCTACTATAGCAAGACAATAATAGCGACTAGTACCTAGTAGCCTACTTTAGCGCGAAGCACTTAGTATAGGAATGTAATTATAATATCTATAACAAGGAGCTATTAGCGGTGATTAAGGTACTAGAGGAATAGCGACTAGAACTAGAGGGAGCAAACGGCTAGTTTGATATTAATAAGAACCTTTAGACCTTCGCGACGACGAAGTAACTGTCCCTAAGGTATATATAGTAGTCCGAATTCCTATTACGATTTAACTTCTATATTATCTACCGGCCGGGATTAGCAAACGCGATGCTAGATGCGCTAAGCTATAAGCTAGAACATATACTATAGAGCGTAGAGGATAACCGACTCTAGAACCGCAAGAGGCTACTAATCGACCCTGACTAGTTCGATCTAGAGACATTTAAACTGCTAAGACTGTATAACGAGGCGATTATAGTTAACTAGTTGGACCTATTAAGATATATCGACGATCTGCTGAACGAAATGTATACGAGCTTGGATCTGCTAAAGGTAACGCTTAGGGCGCTAGTAGACCCTAGGACTAGAGCTTAGCTAAAGGATATTAAAACGAGGCTTAAAGTGCTATACGCGGAGTGCTAAGCTATCGCAGGTAAGGCTTACTACTAGGGGAGGATACTTATTAACCTAGACAATAACGAAATATAGCTATAGCTAATCTACCGAACTTACGTATTAGGACCTAGGGGCTACCCTAGGAGGACCAAGACTATTGATCTGATAAACTAGAAATACTAGTAGACTAGGATAACCGGTGAACTAGGGCAGACAGCTCTTAGCTAGAACAGGGGGGCATTCGTAGTGGATTTTTCGTTTTTTTAACTGCTTGCAGCGCCATACGTTGTTTTATAGTCATATATATAGCCAGTTAGTCCGCCTACTTAGGCAGACGACAACACTCCTAGGACATTAAAATCCCCCCCTAAATTTGACACTTTTGGCTCTAAGCCTTCCCTTGCCTCTAGGTATATATTTTGTAGTAACAAATTGTTCGCCTTCCTCTAAACAGGGGGAGACATATATCTAGAGGGCAATATCTTAATCAGATCGGTTACAATTGAAGTCCGAAGATACGTTAGCAACCTTGGACGCTTGCTAACTTGTCTATCCCTACTATAGTCTTGCCTACTACTATAGAGTAGGTTGGTTTATAGTTTGCTCTAGTTCAAATAGGGGCTTAATCGGAGAGAAGCTTCGCTTTGTGTCTAAACTAGACTTAAAGATCCAGGGTACTACTCTTATATTAGAACAGAATCTACCGCTAAGACAATATAAAAATCAGGGGCGTAGGAGATCTATATACGCGCCAAGCAACTAACATACCCTTACCGCCTGTTTAGCTAGCGACGATCGTAGTAACGTAACCCGTTGTCGAATCGGAGGGTTCCTATGTCTATAGATCCTTGGCGACCTGCTTGGAAATACTAGGGGTATATAACATCATCGGAAATAAGACCTTGGCCTCTAAGGGCGCGAGGCTCCTCCTGTTTGCTACAAGCGCCTAGGCTTTATAAGAACAGGGGGTCATACACATTGGATTTGACATAGTTAATTAGAAGCATTCGTTTTGCCGCTACAGCTATTATTATCAGACGCATTTGTACTAGTCCGGACGTAGATATAGGTAGCTAGCCTGCTCCGGTATACTAACTATATTATTCGAAAAGCACGCTTAGAAGGATTCGAATCTTAGATATACGCTAAGCCCTCTATTAGAATAGAGGGGGACGAAACATAGTTCGTTGCCCTAGATATATTTGCTTACTCTATTAGGATCCTATATCGTTCGAGAAGTATACTCGGAAGGGGTTAAGTCTCTAGAAATACGCCAGGGCTTTATTAGAATATAATACTAGGGATATACAACACTATTAGAAAATGAGATCTCGGCCCCTAAGGACGCTAGACTCCCCCTGTTTGCTACAAGCGCCTAGGCTTTGTAGGAATAGGGGGTTATATATATCGGATTTAACAAGGACATTCGCCTTTACTACCGTAGCTATTATCAGGGCAGGTGCATTTGGAAAAAGGAATTAGATCAGAGTCTTAGAAATACGCTAGCTTTATTAGAACATTAGCATCTTGGATTCGGACCTCTAGATATACGCCAAGCCCTCTATCAGAATAGGGGGACGATATTAGTTCGTTGCCCTAAACATATCTGCTTACCCCTATATACAATCAGAAGATCGACAAGAAGCCTTAAAGAGCCCCTGACGCTAAACTCGGCCCCCTTTTGTTAATATTCTTTTTTCCTACTCCCCCCGCGCCCCGACTCTTTAGAAGAGTTAACTAGTCTTGCGCCGCCGTTAGAACACCCGGCCACTACTATCGAACCGCTACCTAGGGACGATTTACAGTCTCCCTGGCGCCCTCCCCGGTCCCCCCGTCGCTGGCTATCCTTAGCCGCCAGGACCCCCGCCCCCTAACGGGCACGGCGCCTCCGCCCCTAACCGGCATAGCCCCCCCTAACTACTATAGTACCCCCCTACCCCTACGAACCGGCTTAGCAACTAGATAACTCGTAGGTAAGAAGATAGCCCGCTGTTAGAACAAAGGGACGACCGCTCGGCCAGGAGGCTAAGTCGTAGTCGAAAGGGAAGAGAGACGATAGCAAGCTCGTCGTAGAGTAGAGGCATAGGAAGCTACTAGAGTTTTAAGGGGTTAGCGTGTTATTCCCTTCTGTTAAAAGTTCTTGCATTTTTACCCCTATTTCCTTTCTGCCCTTCCTTTCTTATATACCCCCCTTATATCCTCGTTTTTCTTGTAAATTCTTCGCTTCTCCCTATATTCTAACGGACCCCCCTTAAGTCGTTTATTCTTTTTTAGTACCCGACCCTCCCTTAGGACCGTTTCGTCCTTATCTATTACGTCGCTATAAGCTAAACCCCCTCTCTATACGCCTATTGTTATTAGCAGATCACTACTTCGAGGTCGAGATACAGAACCTCCCTAGACAGGCAAGACGACAAAGGACAGGCGGTTAGGGTTGTAATACCGGCCTTAAGAGAGTAAGCTAGATGTCCCTCGTTAACGGTCTCCTAGCTACACTCCTTCCTAGACTACAGGCAGTTGCTACACTTGCCGTTAAGGACCTTAGGCACCAAGACGCAGCTATAGAAGGGCTATATTGTCTAGAACCGGACCTAATCGCTAGTCCCAGGGTACGGACTAGTAGTTACGGTACGCTAGTACGCTTCTTAATATTTATTATTTATTCGTACACCGATATGCCTTACGGCGCGCCGGTCCTTCTACTGGTTTGTTTAGTACAGGAAACCGTACCCTCGCTAGGCCGGATGAAAACCTCCACTCTTCGATTTGATCTCCCCGCTTCTGTTTCCTTCATACTACGTAATGCCCTAGCCTTCTCTAACCCTACCTGCCCCCTTTGTTAGATGTAATTGGTTCTAGGGTAGCTAACAATCTCCTCCTTCTTCCGCTCTTCCTTCCTTCAAGTCCAGTTTCTTCCAGGGGGGGCCCCTAGTAGTATTTTATTAGGCAGTTCAGCTTCTACCCTAGGTAGTTTACCGGTCCCTAGCTACTATAGCTAGATTGTTTTTATCCTACGGCGAGCAACATAGGGTTCTTGCCGATCGGTATATAACGTAGGGGCCTAGATCCTAGTCTCCAAGACGACGGCTATTCCTCGGGTTTTCCTTCTTTGGTTAGTGTAACTCTCGTCGGAATTTGCAGGGGACCAATCCTGAAAAACCGAAAAGAGGGTGAGGGAGGCCGGATTCGAACCGACAGCCTTGCGGCTTCTAGGTGCAACACACTCCAATTACACCACTCCCCCTACGCTTCTTAATAGCAGCGACATAGAATCGAATTACTATATTAGGATTAGTACCGGCTTCACTAGAACAGAGGGAGAGTTACTCACTTGTACCCGAAGAACTAGACGAAGAACCCCTCGCGACAATTCGGCCGACTATAGAAGTTATATAGCTACCGCCTAAGATACAGACCGTTATACTATTTGACAAATACCGGCTGGAGCCGCCTAAAGAACCCCTACCGCTTAAAAAGAGCCTAGTAGCTATCGTTAAGCTAGACCTGGCCCTAGAGCTTCGACAACGCCCGCTAGTTATATAGTAGCCGCTACCGAAGGAACGGTATCTCCCCTTAGTTCGAGTCTAGCACCTTTAAGATCTAGAGTAGCTAAGCTACTAGGAACTAGAACACCAGGAGCATAAAGGGTTGCTACGCGTCTAACGGCCGAGCCTTATTGTTATTATAAGTCGGCCGGACTACCTAGATAAATTAACAGGGAACGAAGAATTTCCGGTCCTAGGATAGCGTCAAATCTACCGGCTGGCTTATAATCTGTAGGAGTAGAGGGCGTAGACTAGTATCGACCTAGATATCTATCTAGGAGAGCTCGAGGTCTTGCTATAGAGGAGCTATAGTGTTATATAGCTCTATATTGCGAATTCTAAGCGTAGGAGCGTAGTCGAATTCGAAAGGGAAGAGAAACTATAAGTATACGAACAAGCTAAACCCCCCTTCTTATACTACTCCCCTAGAACAGAGGGCTAGTTTATCCTAAGTCGAGCTACTAGCGTAACGGAAAGAGCTATAGGGGCTCCTTTTACTTTAGTTAAACGGCTAATCTTACTTTAATTATATAGCCCCTTTTCTCGGGTTATATAGAAGCGCAACAAGAGGAGCGGAAGTCACGGAATTGCGAATTCTAACGTAGGAGCGTAGTCGAATTCGAAAGGGAAGAGAAACTATAAGTAAGCGAATAGGCTAACCCCTATTCGAACAAGCCGACCCCCTTCCTACTACCCCGCTAGTTCATCCTAAGTCAAGCTACCGACCCCCCCTTCTAATATAGCTACCCTAGAACAGAGGGCTAAGCTATCCTAAGTTATCTGGCTAGTACGAAGGAAGGAGCTACATAGGAATTTTTCAACTTTTTAGCTACCTTCTTGCCTATAAAGTCTTCCTTACTAGCCCTTATTTTTTCGTATTTTCCTCTCTCCCTTAAACAACATCGACCTTATTCGCTATCTCCTCCCTCTATTCTACTTAAGCTATACGTAACTATCGGTCTTTTACCCTTGTTTAACACCTAATAACTTCTCCCTAATTTTGTTTCCCCCCCCCTTTAATATATTAACTAACCTGTACTAGCTTAAGTCCTAAAGGATAGGCGTCGGTAATGGCTAGAACGTGCCTAGAGCCTTTAGAAGCGAGCTCTAGCGCCTAGTTGATAGAAGGGTTAATTTCCTAGCCTAAGTTAAGAGCCGATGGCTATACTAGCTGCAAGCTGCGGGTAGTTACAAGGAGGACCGGATCCTAGCAAGTCTCTTCCCTAGCCTTGCGACCCCTAGAACAGACGGGGAGACCTTTTATAGAGTCGCCTGGCCGACTATAGTATGCTCGTTCTACGATTTGGAGGGTATGATCGAGAATAGGGAGTAGCTCCAAGGCTATAACCTTATCGTCGCCCTATGCTATTTCCTAAGCGGCCTCGAGGACTAGGTGTACATTTACAATACCTAGATTAGTAACAGTGACCCGGTCTACCCCCTAGAGACTAACCTGAATATACGGCGAGTAATGGCCTCGAAGCGATTCTGGGTTATCTTAGGTACAAAGGACCTAAGTTATTAGATTCTAACAATTTACGACTAAGCCCGCTATACTACGGTATACTTCGACTCCCTGAGATACCGCGCGAGGGATACCTACCTCTACTAGCTAAAGATTATAAGCTAGATCTAGGCGTCTAGCCTCTACCTTAGTAATACGAAACCGGAGGTATATAAGCGCGGACCGGTATAGTCAGAGGACTAGGAATATAGCGTGTAGGTTCTGGAGTATACCCGCCTGTTCTTCTAGGAAGGACTATAAGCTAGAGGTATCTACAAGGCCCCGCTATAGACATAGAGTCGGATCTTCGACGGCGTCTAGATAAACGCTAAGATAAGGACGGAGTATATAGTCTCCGCGTAGCTAGCCTACGTCCGTTACGCGCTAGGATTCGAAGGGTATACTCCTGTCTGCCCGAGCGATATAAAGATAGTGGTTTATAACGAGCAGAGGACTAGGTTCAGTCCCTTACCCTATCGGCTACTATCCGGCCGCCCCTCCGCTCCTAGTACCCTAGCGGTTATAACAAGAGACGATAGCTCTTGGCAGACAACACCGGCCGTCTGTTCAGAGACGGCTCTATTAGAGAACCGTCAATCTTTGTCGTAGTTGCTAAGTCTTAGGCTAATACGCTTAACCTTAGGTGGTTCCGCTATCGGCTTTATTACCTAGTAGATGTTAAGCCTTCTACGGCCTAGCCTACTACCTTCGGCGTCGTTACTAGCGATTATTAGGATCCTATCTTCGCCTGTTCAGAGAGAGCAGGATAATACCCCGGCACCGCCGCCGACTACCGGCAAGTCTATAGCGATACTAAGGACCAAGACGCCACGGTTATAGTTATAGCTATAGCCGACCCCTTTAAGACGCTCTTATCGTTTAGCCGGCATCCTCCCTAAGACTGTCAATCTTCTAGTACCGCCGTTGCCTCCTATCCGGGAAGAGCCTACCTCTAGAGTAGTTGTCCGCCCGCTAACCTTTTAAGATACATTCCCTTATAGGTTCCGTATACTACCGCTATATATACTATAGTTCGCTAGGTAGGACGATATCGACAAGCAAGCGGAAGAGCTTAAGCGCCGTCAGCAGGGTACGCAAGTATAGGATCAGTGGCTAAGTCGCGCTAAGAGGGCTCGTCGCTAGGAGCAGGGACGTTAATAGACATTGACAGAGATAGATAGAGCTTTGTTTTGTTTTGTAAGTTCTTAGGCAGGAGCCCTAGCAAACTCGAAAGGGAAGTGTGAACTAGGGTAGACAGCTCTTAGCCAGAACAGGGGGGCATTCGTAGTGGATTTTTCGTTTTTTTAACTGCTTGTAGCGCCATACGTTGTTTTATAGTTATATATATAGCCAGTTAGTCCGCCCACTTAGGTAGACGACAATACTCCTAGGACATTAAAATCCCCCCCTAAATTTAACACTTTTAGCTCTAAGCCTTCCCTTGCCTCTAGGTATATGTTTTGTAGTAACAAATTGTTCGCCTTCCTCTAAACAGGGGGAGATATATATCCAGAGGGCGATATCTTGATTGGATCGGTTATAATTAAAGTCCGAAGATACGTCGGCAACCTTAGACGCTTACCAACTTGTCTATCCCTACTATAGTCTTGCCTACTACTATAGAGTAGGTTGGTTTGTGGTTTGCTCCAGTTCACTGGTACGATCCGCAACTACTATAACGCCTGCTTACTATATAACAAGACGAAAACGCTAAGGGCGCTACCGACAGGCTTTCTAAAGCCGCTGCTAGTGCTACTCTCGCTATAGCGGGATATATCGGTAGATTATATTATACTACTTCCGCTATATACAAGGAGAAACCGCACCTTTAACTATATTGTAGTAATAGTAGACTAACTGACGAAAATACGCTACTTTATCCCGATAGAGACCTTAGAAGTAGATAAGTTAACGGACCGCTTTGTAGAACGGGTCTATAGCCTATACAGCCTGCCTAAGACGATTATATTAGATAGAGGTATATAGTTCGTTTTAACGTTCTAGAGAACACTATCGTCGCGATTAGCAGTAACTCTAAAGCTATTATCGGCGTTCTACCTACAAACGAACGGCTAGACTAAACGGATTAACGTAGAGTTAGAGTAGTATTTGCGCCTTTTCGTCGACTAGGTATAGGATAACTAGGCGGATTAGGTACCGCTTGTAGAGTTTATAGGGAATAATATATCGTTAGAGACAACGGGAGTATCGCCCTTCTTTACGAACTATAGTTTCTACCTACGTATAGGCGTAGAACCAAGTAGGCTATACCTACTAGAACTCTCGGAAGCTTAGAAGAGGGAGTTTTTCTAGGTAATAGAGATATCTATACGCTTTAAAGCAATACTAGATATAGCGAAGGTACTAGCGAGGCAAGTATAGGACCGTTACAAGATTAACGCGAACGCTAAACGTAGCGACGCCCTGGTCTATAGGATCGGCGACAAGGTAATGCTTAATATATAGTATTATAAAACGGGGCGCCTAACGAAGAAGCTCGAACCGCGCTAGGAGGGGCTATTCGAGGTTACTAAAGCAGCGTTATACGTAGTAACGTTACACCTACTAGCGAATATAAAGATATTTAATACGTTCTACGTGTTACTAGTTCGACTATAGCAAGGCGAGCAAGGGATCCCTAGGTAAGCTAACGCGTAGAGAGATATATAAGCGAACCGTAGCAGGGAGGTAAGGCGCTAAGATAATAGCGTCGAAGTAGTTGAATAAAGGTTTAAAGAGATTCGAGACTTTAGGAAGGTAGAGAATAGGAGGTAGTAATACCTAGTTAAGTAGGAGGGCTATACCTAGCTGACTTAGTAGCTAGTAACGGATCTACGCGGCTACGATAATGCTATTTAGAAGTTCTACAATACCAATCCGAACAAGCTAGGGCCCCTAGCGTAGGTGCCAAGAAGGAACTGAAGCTACAATTCGAGCGTTCGAACCGTGGGCTTGATTTGAAGAGGAGGCTTGTTTTGAGGGAGGGTAGTGTCACGGGTCTAGCCGTAACATATGGCCGTATGGCTATTGTGGAGCGGTTGTGCGATGTAGGGCCTATTGTCACAGGCACAGCCTGTGTCATGTGCCATGTCATGTGCCATGCTATGTGGTTGGCTGAGCACCCTGTAGCTAGAGGAGCGTAGCTCTATACTAGGTGGAGCTCGCCGCGTAGAGCCTTTAGCCCTCGCGAGCTCCCACGAAGGTTGCACTGTTGTGCAACCTTATTGTATACGACCGTTATAGTAGGTTATACCTTCAACTCGCGCGCGTAGCTAGTTAGACCGTTAGAGGCAGATCGAATACCTTAGACTAGCTAGAACGCTTCTTTTTTCTAACGTACCGGACTTTGTTTAACCTCGACTACGTAGTACGAGTCAAAACGAGCACCCTACCCCTATTCACAGTCCGACGTATAGGATATCCGACGTATAGGACCACCCCCTGTAGAACTACCCTAACGAACTAGGATAATAGATAGGGTAGAAGATAGTAACAATATACTAATGTAGGCGCTAGAGCAAGCTGGCCCGTCGCGTGCCGCTATTATACGCGAGTAGCTAAGAGCCGCGCTAGCGGAGTAGAAGGCGATACTCGCTGCGCTTGCTAACACCTAGGCGATAGCTAATAACGCGGTTACTAAGGGTAAGGCGCTCTACGAACAGCTCGAGGCGTAGAAGCATACGAACGTGGTAATCTCGAAGATACTTAAGGAGCAGAGACTAATAACCCTATAGGCGCTTGAGGTAACAAGCGCCGCGCTAGCTAGAGGTAGTAAAGGTAGTAGCTAGCTATTATACTAGCCCTGCAATAAGGATAACCTAGCCGCAATGTCCCTCCCCTACCCGATACCGTTTATAAGGGAGGAGAAGGATACTATTAAGCGGACTACCCTATTTAACGACTAGTTAGATAAAGTCTAGGGGCGCTAGAGAATACGCCCTCGCGAGTTCTCGACCGAGCGTATAAAGATCCTATACGCTAAGGCGATGCTTGGTAGTAACGCGAGCTACGCGGTTAAGTCGAAGCTCTAGACAATCGAGAACTACCTAAACGACAATAGGCGCTAGTACTAGAAGACTAGGACTAAGTTCCTAAACGACCTTGAGAAGCAGTATATAACCTATAACGTTGCTATAGCGGCTGCGAACTAGCTCTATATACTCGTCTAGGAGAATAAGTTCGCGAACTTTAACGACTTCCTAACGGAGTTCTCGAACCTAGCCGACACCGCTAATATCGAGAGCGTAACGTAGGTCCGTATATTCAGAGAACGGATCTTAGCCTACCTTTCGGCTACGTTTACGTCGTAGGTTAGGCTACTAGCGTTAGACGACTTCGACGCGTAGGCTAAGATAGCCTAGACCCTATCTACGAACTTAGATATAGAGGACTTTAGGAAGAAGATCCGTAGCGGCAACGGCGCGCTCGCTATATATTACAGTAGCGGTAGCGGGGGTACTAGGAGAGCCCGGGATCCTAACGCTATAGAGATCGACGCCGTTACCCTAGCTACGCTTACACTGTAAGAAAAGGAGCGCCGTAGGGCTAGCGGCCTGTACTTTAAGTGCAGCGCCGGCAACTATATCTCAAGGTATTACCGGGCCGGCCGAGGAGGCTGTAGTAGCTGTAGCGGCTAGCTGCAGCGTAGAGGCGTGTAGGGCTACGGCGGTACGTAGGGCTATAGCGGGGTATAGGGCTATAGCGGCGCGTAAGGCTATAGCGGGGCGTAGGGCTATGGCGGAGCGCAGGGCTACGGCGGAGCGTAGGGCCACGGCGGAGCGTAGGGCTACGGCGGAGCGCAGGGCTATAGCAGCACGTAGAGATAGTAGCAGCCTTAGGGATGGTAGCAGCCTACTTAGCAAGGCTTCGGTTAAGCCCCCTCTAGGGGCCTCCTAGCTCGTAGCGGCGTAAGCGGCCGCGCTAGGGCCTATTAGAAGGGTCGAGGCGGGCTCGCTATACGTTTTACAGACGCCCCTAACTAGAGTAGTTTTGTCGTTAGGGAGGTAGATAAGTAGGAGGACTATAGCGCTTACTAGAGTATAGAGCAACCCTTTAGTTTCGGCTTCTTGTATAATAACTAGGGAAACAAGGAGCTCCTATAAACTATCGCTTATAGGAGGGGTACCGCTAGCCGTAGGAGGGATAGGGAGATAGTTTAGTTATTAGTACCGTAGGTAGTAGCGCTAAATCTATTCTTTTATTATCGTACCTAGCGGTTAGTAGGCGCAATGTAGAGTATATAGTACTTGTAGACTTAGGTTATATAGGTCTAGCGTTTGTAGATTTTAGCTTTGTAGTTACGAATAGGCTGCTACTAGAGAAGCTAGCGGTATAGCGGCTGCTATTTCTAGCCGACGGAGGGTTCTCGCGCTAGATCGAGCACTTAGCGGCGCTTACGCTAGTCGTTAGTAACTACTAGGAGACCCT
>MU853402.1:584336-606487 GCA_033297235.1 Trichocladium antarcticum
AGAAGCAGTATATAACCTATAACGTTGCTATAGCGGCTGCGAACTAGCTCTATATACTCGTCTAGGAGAATAAGTTCGCGAACTTTAACGACTTCCTAACGGAGTTCTCGAACCTAGCCGACACCGCTAATATCGAGAGCGTAACGTAGGTCCGTATATTCAGAGAACGGATCTTAGCCTACCTTTCGGCTACGTTTACGTCGTAGGTTAGGCTACTAGCGTTAGACGACTTCGACGCGTAGGCTAAGATAGCCTAGACCCTATCTACGAACTTAGATATAGAGGACTTTAGGAAGAAGATCCGTAGCGGCAACGGCGCGCTCGCTATATATTACAGTAGCGGTAGCGGGGGTACTAGGAGAGCCCGGGATCCTAACGCTATAGAGATCGACGCCGTTACCCTAGCTACGCTTACACTGTAAGAAAAGGAGCGCCGTAGGGCTAGCGGCCTGTACTTTAAGTGCAGCGCCGGCAACTATATCTCAAGGTATTACCGGGCCGGCCGAGGAGGCTGTAGTAGCTGTAGCGGCTAGCTGCAGCGTAGAGGCGTGTAGGGCTACGGCGGTACGTAGGGCTATAGCGGGGTATAGGGCTATAGCGGCGCGTAAGGCTATAGCGGGGCGTAGGGCTATGGCGGAGCGCAGGGCTACGGCGGAGCGTAGGGCCACGGCGGAGCGTAGGGCTACGGCGGAGCGCAGGGCTATAGCAGCACGTAGAGATAGTAGCAGCCTTAGGGATGGTAGCAGCCTACTTAGCAAGGCTTCGGTTAAGCCCCCTCTAGGGGCCTCCTAGCTCGTAGCGGCGTAAGCGGCCGCGCTAGGGCCTATTAGAAGGGTCGAGGCGGGCTCGCTATACGTTTTACAGACGCCCCTAACTAGAGTAGTTTTGTCGTTAGGGAGGTAGATAAGTAGGAGGACTATAGCGCTTACTAGAGTATAGAGCAACCCTTTAGTTTCGGCTTCTTGTATAATAACTAGGGAAACAAGGAGCTCCTATAAACTATCGCTTATAGGAGGGGTACCGCTAGCCGTAGGAGGGATAGGGAGATAGTTTAGTTATTAGTACCGTAGGTAGTAGCGCTAAATCTATTCTTTTATTATCGTACCTAGCGGTTAGTAGGCGCAATGTAGAGTATATAGTACTTGTAGACTTAGGTTATATAGGTCTAGCGTTTGTAGATTTTAGCTTTGTAGTTACGAATAGGCTGCTACTAGAGAAGCTAGCGGTATAGCGGCTGCTATTTCTAGCCGACGGAGGGTTCTCGCGCTAGATCGAGCACTTAGCGGCGCTTACGCTAGTCGTTAGTAACTACTAGGAGACCCTGGTGTACTTCGTTACAACGCTCGCAAAGGAGACCCTAGTAATCTTAGGCCTCCTGTAGCTACGGAAGCATAACCTGCGGATTAACTAGGAGACCCTGTAGCTCGAATTTACAGAGTACTACCGCGGGAGGTACCTACTAGAGTATATCAGGAGCTAGGTCGCTCGGTAGGTAGGCTAGCTAGAGGTACCCCTACCCCCTAGGAATAGCAAGCGGTACTACGTAACAGTAGAGGACGTACCTAAAGACAACGACTATAGTACCTCTAGTAACGACGATAAGGTTGCTATCGCTACAAGCAAGCTCTTTAACTACGAGAGAGCTAGGCGGTCTAACAGGCGGAGACGGGCCCGTAGACGGTAGAGATCCGCGTCCCGGGGAGGCGCGTAGGCCGACCTGCGGGGGACGCTTGTACCGCTAGGAGCGATAGGCGTACCGGTCGAAGCGCCGCCCCCTATATCGCTAAGGCTAGTAGAGGCAGTAGCCGGCGCTAGGAAACTACCCCCTAGACCCTGTTCCCCCCCTTACGCCCTACCCCTGCTTGGTCAAGTGCGGGGGAAGATCCGCTAGGATAACGCGAAGATCCTAAATAGAGCAAGCTTCCTAGTAGTATACTAATAGAAGGGCGTAGTAGTTATACGGACTACGATAGACAAGCTAGAGAGAGCGGTAGAGGCTAAGAAGAGAGACTATATACTAGTTCTACCTAAGTAGTTTTTTAAGGACTTACTAAGTTAAGAGAGTATACTAGAGTACGTAAAGTCAATGCTCCTAGTAAGGTTCTATAGCTTTATCGACGCGCTTGCCAAAGGGGACAAGAAGCTTAATAAGATTATAGAGGAGGACTCTAAGAAGTTCTTTAATAAGGCGGATAGACTAGCGCCTACTCTAGACGAGATTAAGGCGCGCCTACTAAAGGAATACTAAGACCTAGTAGCTACCTTCGTCCTATAGGACGCTAATATCTTGCCCCCCTACCGTATATATAACCATAGGATCGAGCTGCTCCTAGGGAGCGTAGTCCCGTACTTAAGGAATCGCCCGATATTGCCAATAGAGCTATACGTACTAAAGCGCTAGCTCGATAACAACTTCGCGAAAGGGTTTATCCAGCCCTTACGCTCGAGCGCCTCGTCGCCTATCCTTATAGCCTAGAAGCTAGGCGGAGGCATTAGGATCTACGTCGACTACCGTAGCATTAACAACGCGACGCTAAAGAGCTAGTACCCTATCCTACTAATCCGGGAGACCCTAGACTCTATCTACAAGGCGAAGATCTTTACGAAGCTCGACGTAATCGTAGCGTTTAACCAAGTATACGTAGCGCCGGGCTACAAGTGGCTTATAGCGTTCATTATAAGATTCGGCTTATATAAGACGCTAGTTACGCCGTTCGGCCTATAGGGCGCGCCCGCTACCTTCTAGTATTACGTAAACGACATCCTTTACAACGCTCTAGATAACTACGTAACGGCGTACCTAGATAATATCCTAGTCTACTCTAGTACGCTTAAGGAGTATATTAAGCAAGTTAGGGAGGTGCTAAAGCGTATAATCGACATAGGCCTATAGGTAGATATCGACAAGTGCGAATTCTACATAAAGCGGACAAAGTACCTAGGGCTTATTATTATACCCGGGGGTATTAAGATAGACCTAGACAAGGTCGAAGCAGTGCGTAATTAGGAGGCTCTAGAGACAAGGAGGTACCTCTAGCGGTTCTTAGGGTTTATAAACTTCTACTGCCGATTTATACAAGGTTTTTCAAGCTACGTATAGCTACTATACAAGCTTACGAAGAAGATAGTAGACTAGGAGTAGTCCAAGCAGTACAAGGTAGCTTTCTAGCGCCTAAAGGTATACTTTATTATAGTACCGGCACTACGGATATATAACTAGGAGAAGCAAGCGGTAGTAGAAGTTAATACGTTAGACTAGTTAGCGGGTAAAGCGCTACTATAGGAGGGGGATAATAGCGAGTTACATCCGGTTGCTTACTTCTTAGCGAAGTATACCGTAGCTAAGTGCAACTATAACATCTATAATAAGGAGCTCCTTACGATTATTAAAGCGCTTAAGGAATAGCGCCCTAAGCTCGAAGGTATAGCTAAAAGGTTCGATATTATTACGGATTACAAGAACCTATAGACCTTCGGTATAACGAAGCAGCTATCGCTACGCTATATACGCTAGTTAGAGTTCTTATCGCGCTTTGACTTCTAGATTATCTACTACCCGGGTATAGCAAACGGCCGCCCTAACGCGCTTAGCAAGAAGCTAGAGTTTATACTAAAAGACGTTAAAGATAATAGGCTATAGAACAGGCGGCGCCCCCTAATCGACCTAAGTAAGTTCGACCCAGAGACCTTTAGTAGCAAATATAACGCTAAGCTACTAGGCAAGACACTAGAGCTCTTTAGCCTCGACGTTTCGCGCTATACTAACGACCTTATCGTAAAGAGCTACGCGACCTTGCCGTTTATAGCAGACGTAGTAGAGGCGCTTAGCGACCAGGAGGTACACGCCTAGCTAAGTAAGATTAAGCAGGAGCTAAAAGTGCCGTTCGCTAAGTATAAGTTAGTCTCGGGTAGGGCGTTCTACTATAATAGGCTAATAATTAACCCGGGCAATATAGAGCTCTATTTGTAGCTTATCTACCAGATATACGCGTTAGGGCCTAGCGGGTACCTAGGGAGGACAAAGACGCTCGACCTAATAAACAGGGTCTACTAGTAGCTAGGGATAAGCGTATTAGTAAGGACGTTCGTAAGAGCCTATACGCTATACTTTAAGACGAAGAACCCCCGCTTAAAGCCTATAGGGTTCCTTAAGCCGCTCCTGCTACCGTTAGCGCTATAGTAAGATATATCGGTAGACTATATTACGCCGCTCCCACTATATAAACGGAGAGGGTAGGAGTTTAGGTATATAGTAGTAGTAGTTAACTAGCTTATAAAGATACGCTACTTTATTATAACGGCGACACTAGAGGCTAACGAGCTAGCTAACTAGTTTATTAAGCGTATATACTTGCTCTATAGCGTACTAGAGACGATCGTATTAGACAGAGGTATATAGTTCGTTTTAGGGTTCTAGAGGGCGCTATCGGCGCGCCTTACGATTACCCTAAAACCCTTATCGGCGTTCTACCCCTAGATAAACAGCTAGATAAAGCGGATTAACGTAGAACTAGAGTAGTACCTACGGCTATATATCGACTAGGCGTAGGATAACTAGGTTAACTAGCTCCCCCTAGTAGAGTTTGTAGGGAACAATATAGTCTCTAAGACAACAGGCGTGTTACCGTTCTTCGCGAATTATAGCTTTAACCCTAGGATAGGCGTAGAGCTATCGAAGCTATACCTACCGAACATCTCGGAGTAGTAGAAGCGGGAGTTTTTCTAGGTATCTAAGCTTACGGACCGCTTTAGGGCGATCCTCGGGAAGGTTATAGCGCTAGCAAAGCAGTTACAGGACCGCTACGAATAGAACGCGAACCGCTATAGGGAGGATACGCCGTAGTACCGCGTTAGCGACAGGGTAATGCTCGATATATAGAACTACAAGACTAGTAGGCTAACCGTAAAGCTCGCGCCGCGGTAGGAGGGCCCGTTCGAGGTTACAAAGGCCTCGTTATATACAGTAACTCTAAAGCTCCTAGCAAATATAACGATCTTCCCTACGTTCTACGTCTCGAGAGTAAGGCGCTACCTAGGGTAGGGGCTAGCTAGCTAAAAGAGGGTTAACGACAATATAAGCGCTAACCGTAGGCGTGTAGTTACACGGACTAACGAAGGCGAAGACGTAGTAGAGTAGAGGTTCGAGAGGATCGTAGGGTTCAGCAAGGTAGCGAACGGTCGCTAGTAGTACCAAGTCAAGTAGGAAGGTTACAACAACCTAACTTAGCAACCTGTAACGGATCTACGCGGCTGTGATAACGCTATCTAGGAGTTCTACGATACGTACCCCGAGCTTCCGGGCCTGCTATCGTAGACGCGGAGAAGGAAGGCGCAGCGCTAGGGTAGGCGCTAAGGTAACTCTAACTCCGGATACAAGTACCCGGGATAGGGGGCTATTTTTGTATAGGGGGCTTGTTTAGAGAGGGAGGGTAGTGTTATAGGCATAGCCTGTATTATATA
The DNA here is from genome assembly GCA_033297235.1 of Trichocladium antarcticum. Classification (NCBI taxonomy): domain Eukaryota; kingdom Fungi; phylum Ascomycota; class Sordariomycetes; order Sordariales; family Chaetomiaceae; genus Trichocladium; species Trichocladium antarcticum. The sequence continues at coordinate 589,797 of MU853402.1, forward strand.
CCATATTATATGCTATGCTATATGGTTAGCTAAGCACCCTGTAGCTAGAGGAGCGTAGCTCCACACTAGGTGGAGCTCACCGCGTAGAGCCTTCAGCCCTTGCGAGCTCCCACGAAGGTTGCACTGTTATGCAACCTTGTTGTATACGACCGTTACACCTATAGAGCCTGCAGCGTATGTGGAGCCCGCCGCAGGGCATATCCCCGGCGGGCCACACCTACCATCTTAAGTTCCTTGTACAACCACATCGAATATATACGTACCCTAACATTGGGCATTTACCACCTGTGATAAATAGCTACAAGACAATCCCTGCCCTTTATAGATTCGGTATAGTTCCAAAGCTTTCGATTAGCTTTAGGTATTAAAGAACTTGTTATAATAAGATATATAATATATTTATAGAGGGCTCTTAGAAAGTGTTTAAACTCGACAAGTTCTAAAGAGTAGTTGTGCTTGTTAACGAATTTAATAAGGTAGGGCTTCCCTAGGGTAATATACTACTTAAGGTAGTAGATATAGGGCGTTATACTCTTAACTAGCTTGTCTTTAGTACCGGTACTACTACTAGCTACCTATAGTACCTTGTTAAAAATACAGCGGAACGATTTTGTTATCCCGCTCTTTATAGCTAACGTCTTATCGGTAGTCTAGAAATAGTTAACCTAGCGCTACTACGCTTCGAAGTCTTCCTCTAGGATAGGAAAGTCTACGTAAGGAGGTCTAAACTAACAGGTTCGAATGCCTTTAATATTATAGGGTATAAAGAGCCTACCGTTAAGTACGCTAGGTACTAGTTGCGATATATAGATATTAGATCTATATCTGTTTTTGCTAGTACGTTACGATAACGCTATAGCGGGACTACGCGCCAGGCTATATGCCAGGCTATATACCAGGCTGTGTACTAGGCTATATGCCAGGCTATATGCCGGGCTACGTCCGCGGCTACGTACGCGGCTACGTACGCGGCTACATACTAGGCTAGAGGCACGACTCGATAGTATACTCTAGCTAGGGGAGAGGAGGTTAGTAAGTACAGGAACGGCAGCTAGATCGTTATAGGAAAGCAGTTAGTAACGAATACTATATTATAGGACGCTATATATAAAGGTAAATAGGAAGGGGATTATATACTATTTTGTAGCACCTAGTTCTATAGCTTATAGTTCTATATCTCCTAGATATATAGCTCCTAGTTCTATAGCTCCTAGATATATAGCTCCTAGCTCTATAGCTCCTAGATATAACTAGCAAACTATTCGAATTTATAATTCTTAGAGTTAAAAGGTTCTATAATCCAATACGAGCTAGCATCTAGCTAGTAGTAGGTTAGGTTAGCTATAGCCTCCCTTAAACAATAGGAGAACTATATATACTATAAATAATAGGAATAGGAGGTATAGCCGGTAGTAGGTATATATCCTAGGGGCGCGTCGCGGCGTCGTTGTTTTAATAGAGGTAAGGATCTAACAAGCGCGTCGAGTATACGCGTCGAGTTAGAATAGTAGCGCGACTAGTATAGTTCTAGATAGGCTAATAGGGTTTTATATACTTATAATAATAGTAGGGTTAGTATATAGTAGGTATATATCCTAGGGGCCTATTATAGCGTCGTTATTTTAATATATATAATAATCTAGGTACAAGCGCGTCGAGTATACGCGTTAAGTTAGTACCCTATAACTATAGCGTAACTAGTACGATTCTAGATAGGCTATAGGGTTTTATATACTTATAATAATATGGTCTATATATAGTAGGTGTATATCCTAAGGGCGCGTTACGGCGTCGTTGTTTTGTTTAGCGTTAGGATCTAACGAGCGCGTCGAGCATATACATCGAGTTAGTATAGTAGCGCGACCGGTACGATTCCAGATAGGCTATAGGGCTTTTACGTACTTATAATAATAGTATCGGTATTAGCGTTGGTTTAGTATAGCGGTTTAACGTAGAAGGAGGTAGGTAGCGGCGGTAGTAATAGGGTACCGGTAATAGTATAGTGTTAGGATCGTATTAGGTTCCGTTTGGGCCGCGCTAGGTAGTAGGGGGACTGGCGCACGGGCAGTACCGGAAGCGCCGCTAGCCCTAAGCGCGCGCGGTAGGGATTGCAGGTGGTACTTGGGAAGGAATGGGGGAGGTACAGCTGGGGCGTGCACGGGGGGCGGGACGGGGGCTGGAAATGATGCTCCACTACGACAGGTTAAGGAACACCCGTTGTGGCAGGGCAATCCAGTACGTAACAACTGGCCCAAGGGTCCACCGTCCACCCGGGCCGCCGTGGGCCCTGCGTGCTGCTGGATTGCGCTGGTCGAAGCTTGTCCTTAGCCTCTCACAACATTGGCACGGAAGGCAAAGATGAGGAACCTGCTGGGAGGCGTGAATTGTTGGGTTTTCAAGACGGCGCGGTGGAAATGCACAGGTTAAAGTCTGGGGTACAGGCGCTAGTCCTTGCGATAAGGGGATGTCGTCACCACGCGACTGGAACAGCCAGGTGTCGGTTGGTAGGTCTAGTAATGACACGATACTGTTCTCTCGGGGGTCATGCGCATTGTCTCTCACCAACGTCAGGAGTCTGTTGCAAGCAAGTCAGGAGTCTGTTGCAAGCAAGTAGGAGATCCGATAAGAATCCATGGTGGGCAGCCGACCCTATCATGTGTAGTGCGTTGTAATCCATTCGGCAGCTTAACACTGTTAAATTCCAAGAGCAGATGAAAAGCCAGGCACATGACGAAACAATGGCAAAGTGGGGGTTTGTGCAACCTGTAACCTGATACTTCTGTTTCAACAAACTGGTGCAACTGATAAAGGGGAAACTCGATTCATCAAACAATAAACTCGGAATTGTCTTGCTCGCACTCAACTTCCTCTCCAACCTCTCCGAGCCATGTGTACGGAGTAACCGAACAAATCCCCATTCGGCTAGCTCCGACAACCCCATCTCAATCCCTGTAACTGGTAACTCCTCCTGTGGTCCTGTGGTCTGAGGCCCAGCCAGGCCCGGCCTTTGTCTGTTTGAGAGACACGAACCGGCCAACTCAAATTTCGAGAGAGGGACCGAAAACACGCGCAAGTTCCACCACGAGAACAATCCTCGACCTTCGGCGCATCTCCAAGTCGGGGTCCCCTTGTCCGCCTTTCGGCCCTTCCTGACTGCGCCGAAATCCGTCTCGCCACGGTCACACACAGGGCTTGGCAGGGTCTCGTTCAGCGGGGACTTGGCAGGGTCTTGTCCACGCAGGGCTTCCATCCGTCACGCTCAATGGCTTCGAGTATTGCCTGTGTAACATACCATATCGTTTTGTATCCTCGTCATGCGAGGCTTGGCAAGACTAATTGTAGACAGAAACAGCTGTCCAGAATGGTGATCTGCAAACTCGGAATGTTTCCACAAGCCTCCACTGAGAAAATATTTACAGGGACCCGTTCTTGATGGAAACCTTCCTCTCCCCTGGCTCCTTGTTGAACAACTGCCGTCCCCACGACGGACTCAAGCCTCGTCTTCGCATCTCCTAGTTCCTGACGGATGCACTTGCTATGTGCTGTAATGAGTCGTTGACAAGACATTCGCTACTAGGTCGCCCGATAAATGTCTCCCTTCTTTCTGAAAGTCCATGCGACGGACAGACACGCTCGTGGACCGAGAGGGTATATGTTGCTGCTGTTATCCGGCTTCCACCCCAAGTTGTATATGCCAGACTAGTAAAAGCCAATGGTTGGTATAACCTCATCATATCATCGTGACAATACATCATCCAGAGAAAGAGTCGTTCCCCTTGCCAACACTAGTCACAAACAAACCAAACAGAAGACGCAAGGGGGGATCTCGAAGCAGAAACTGCCGCACTAGCCTTTCCCCCACTCTGCCTGCTGCGCGGATAGATATGACAAGTAGAGCGAAGGTAGTAAAGAAAGAATTGATAAAGGATGCAAAGGTATGAGTCAGGACGACGCCGCTACCTACTAGGGATAGGGGCAGGTGCAAGAAGTGCTCGGGCTTCAGTGCTTGATACTGTTACTTGCGCAAGAAATGAGATTCTGCGAGGTTGAAACTAGCCAAAACGACGCAGCTAAGCGTCAACGTACGAAGGGAGATTTCGATTCCGATGCCGGGTAGGGACTGTTCGCGCACAGACTTCATAACATTGAGACCCTTGCGCGAGGTTCAACAACTGGCCGATCACTGGGTGCCGGGTTCGGAGAGACATATAGAGGATAAGTGAACGGACTGAACATTGTAAGGAATCGAGTATGTAGCTGCCTCGTGGTGCCACCATGGCGAAGGCCAAGTTGTCTGCTTGTCGGACGCTGCTTGCACCGACCTGCGCCGCGGATCATGCCCGGGTAACTGACATAGTTTGATAGATTGGATGGAAGATAACTGACATTGGCGACAGGGGATGTGGTGATCCAAAGGCTCCATCTTCTCGCGCCACCCATCTAGATGACTGCTGAAAGATGCAGTCGTTCGCAACCATGTATGTAGGAGGTCGCGTGCTTGCGCAGCCAGTACCAAGCGATTGGCTGAAAGCCGAGGTAAATGATGTGCCGTTGAACCCCCTGTCTCTTGGCTCCCGAGTACACAGATTACATAATTATGTAATAGTATGTAGACGGTAGACGGATCAATGCGCGCGGCGTTGGCAGGGCAGGTCCAGCTCCGAGTCGGCTAGAGACGAGCGGGAGCCAGCTTTTGACCCACCACGGCGGCAAGGCTTCATGTCAACAGGGATGGCGTCGTGGGCGCACGTGCTAGTCCCAACCCCAGAAGCACCCCCACTCCAGTTGAAAATGAGGGCACAAAGTACAAACTGCACATCGGAATGCCGTGCCCTCTGTGATCGAAGAGCAAGAACTTTGAGATCTCCAGGGACGATGGGGATTGTGGGGTTGGAATGCGATGCAGCAGATCAGATCTGCCCGCGGTGGGGGGCAGCTGAGACCCCGCCCCCTGGCGCACGAATGCTGCAGGTCCTGGAACAAGGCAGGCGTTGCCGTGGAGACGGAAGGAAGCTGCAACCAGGGATTTGGTGCATCTACACCGAGTTATTCCTGGAAACAAATCCACCGCCCGCGCCGCCTCACCGCGACATTTCGTCCGAGATTTCCATTCCTCTCTCAATCTTATCACTCGTGTTTCCCCGCAAGTGACTTGCCCCGGGCAGCAGCAGAGCATCGCCTGCCGGCCTTTTACTTATTTTTTGCGCGACTCGGTTTTGTCGACGGTTGTTTGCCTCTTTGCGATGCGCAAGTGCTGAGAACGGCGCGGCATCAAGAAGGAACAGCCCCCTTGCTGCAGAGCCTAGCTGCACGTCATTGTGCTTCGCCCCACCCCCGAGCTAGCTTTTCAATCGCTCGCCTGACAGGACGACACGTCAACACCAGGCGCCCCGGGCGGAGTCGAGAGATCTTTACGACTTTGCGCCAACTTGCGCCAACTTGCGCCAACTTGCGCTCCCGCTCCCGACGACTGGACTGTGCCCTCACGATGGACACCAGCTACCTGGCGCAGCAGGTCAGCACCATCATTGGCCAGCTGCATGGCTTGTTTGATGAGATTGGAGTCTCCAGCCATGATCGCGAGACTCGGGAATCCGAGGTAAGGGGTTTTGCTCAGCTCAGCACCCAGTGTGTGAGATGCCGCGCTGACGACAGTACTGCCAGCTCTTCGCCGCCCTGTCCGATGCATTGCACAATCAGGTCCGTCTTGTGGCGGCCGAGAAGAAGGAGATGATCGAGGAAGCCCAAAAGATCATCACGACAGTGCGTCAGATGGAAGCCTCCCTCGACGACACCAAGTCCCACCGCGACTACCAACCCAAAGAGGACAAGGACTTGAAGATCACGTATCCGCTCACGAGGTGTCTTCGAGTACTCAAAGAGAAGCACGCCCAGGTCGGCCGCCTTCATCGCGAACGGTTTGAGCAGGTCAAGAGTATGCTATTCGCACTCTGGCCAATGTTGTAAAAGTCCGCCTCGACTGACAAGTCGCAGAACTGGTCCAGGCTCTCGAGTCTTACTCGTCGCATCTCGAGCCAGCCTTTGTCGAGCTGGCTCTGCCGCCGACGGGGCCGAAGCAGTCCGTCCCGTCCACCTTCGATCTATCTAGCGCCTATGTCGAGAAACTGGATGTCGAGTTCACGCGAGTGTATGAAGAGTACACTCGCCGCGTGGCGACAGTGAAGGCAACATCTGAGAACATCATCCAATTGTGGGCCGAGCTCGGCACGCCGCAAGCGCAAACAGACGGCGCCATCGTCAAGTACTACCGTGACGCACCCGAGCAATTGGGCCTACACGAGGAGGACATTGCCCGGCTGCGCTCAACGAGAGACAGGCTCTTGGAGGAAAAGAGCAGCCGAGAGAGGCGCCTGAGAGATTTGAAGATGGCGGTCGAAACGCTCTGGGAGAGGTTGGAGGTTGAGGAGAGGGAGCGTAAGGCGTTCCTCCACGCCAACCGCGGCTTCGGCATCCGGCAGATCAACGAGTTCCAGGACGAGTTGGCGAGACTAAACGAACTGAAGCGGCAGAACCTGCACCTCTTTGTCGAGGATGCCCGTTTCCAGCTCCAGGAACTCTGGGATGCCCTGTACCTCTCAGAAGATGAGATGCTCGAGTTTACCCCGGCCTTCTCGGACGTCTACAGCGACGCCCTCCTCGAGGCTCACGAGCGCGAAATCAATCGGCTCGAGGTGCTGAAAGACCAGCGCGCCCCAACACTGGCCCTTGTCGACAGACACAAGAGCCTGGTGAGCGACCGGAACGAGCTTGCGTCATCCAGCCAAGACGCATCGCGTCTCATGCTGCGGGGCCAAAAGGGCGAACGGCGCGACCCGGGCAAGCTGTTGCGCGAGGAAAAGATGAGGAAGCGGATCGCCAAGGACCTCCCCAAAGTTATTGTCGAGTTGCGCAAGGCGCTGGAGCAATGGGAGGACGAGTATGGCCGGCCATTCTTGGTGCACGGAGAGCGATACCTTGACTGCATCGAAGCGGAGGAGGCGAAGCCTGGCCCAGGACCCCGGTCCCGAACCCCTGCGCCGACCCCGACGCCAGGGAATATGTCGAAGCAGGTTTCGTTGAACCGGGCTCGCAGCGTCGGCCACTTGACCTCGGGAGCAAAGGGCACAACCAAGACACCTACAGCTGGTGACACGGTCAAGTCATCGAAACCGCAGCTCACAAGAGCGTCATCGACGAATACCACGCGCAGCCCGTCTCGGATTCCCGCCCGGCAGCCACTCTCAAATCTCAAGTACGGCAGCAATTACCCCGAGCGGCCTCCGCGACCAGAGTCAAGGAGTGAGGCCGGCGGCGCGCGGCTGGGCAATTCCGTCATGCGGGCGCCGCCGCCCAAGATGCGCGATCTCCTGCCAGCACCAGAACTGGCGACGCCAGCAAATAACTACCGGTCTGCCGGCCTCGGATCGACCATCGTTCGGCACGTCGAGCCCGAGGATGTCTATGATGACCGGTACTCGCGGTCCTCGGAGGAGAATTCCAGGCCCATGTCTCGGGACTACTACTACCCTCCGCAGCCCGAACGGCGGTCCGCGCAACCATCTTACAACCAGCAAGCGGGGGCCGTGCGTCAGATATCGAACACATCCAGCACTTCGACGTCGGTGGGGGTTTCCGGGTCCGAGAACTGGGAGACGTTTGATGATAACACGGATGAGGAGGAAGAGGACGCGTCGGGCACATACTACGCCAAGGTACGTGCCGCGCGGTCAGGCCAGCAGCCCGCGATGTGCGATGCGACCTACCAACATGGCCCCAGCCAGATGAAGCGCCTCCGGGGTGTCCCGCCGGCGTACGCAGCGGGCGCGGCGGTGGATCATGACGGCACTCGGATCATGTCGGGGAGCGAGTGGACTGACGAGGATGGCTTCTGATGAGATGGGATATCTGTTTCGCATGTCGGCATTGAATCACGAGCACGAGTTACGGCGCCACGACGGAGGGGTCATGTCTTGCCCTTGGTGCGCAGCGAGCCATGCGGGCTGATGTAGCGGGCGCGTTGTTGCTGTGGAGGCTGGGGGGGGGTGGGCCGCCTGGCAAGACGCTGGCCCTGTATTTTGTTTCTCTTCCTTTCGGCGTTGGTTCACTGCTGACTGATGGCTACGGCTACCTTTCTTTGGCTTTGCGGCCGCAAGGTCGATCCCTAATCGCGGACGGATCTTCGTTTCTTGGCTGGCGCGGGCCGAATACCCAGCCCCGTTGTTTTAGGGCGCGTTGTTATTTTGCTATCAAAATGCTGTCTGTATCTACCTACCTAGGTATTTGGGGTTGGATTTGGCCAAGCAGGCAGGAAATGCTCCGGATCGCCTCGGGCGAAAGGGTGCTCCGGAGCTTGGGGGATTGAGAGTCGAGGACATGTCACATTTTCAAGGGCTGGCGTTTGCGGGTTAGGTCATGGCTTGTATTGATCAATTGAGGCGCCGGCGTCCCTCTCTGTTGGGGGTGTCGGTGTTGAGACATGTATGCGTTTGAGGTGTTCCTGTGTCTTGCTGGCTTGAAGAAGAATACAGGCGGATCTGCGCAACAATGGGTGCCTTGTCAAAGTGACTGATGTTGAGCGTATCTGGATCGAGACCCCGGCTGCACCGTCACATCGGGATCCCTGCCTGGACCCTGGGCTAGCGGTAGCGGTAGCCTTACGCACCCCTGTATCCGTAATCCCAGCGCGTCGTTTCCAGGCGCACCCAGCACTGTTTGGTTGCCGCAGCTGAGCTGTGTTATCATCCGTTATCCATGCCCCGAAGGTCGAAATCACCAACCAGCCTGGACACAGTCAACGGACGCTTGCCGTTCAACTCGCTTGCCTGAACATGATGTCCGTATGATGCCACGGGCCCACCCAATTCCCATCTCGCATCACACCGTCTTGTAGCCTATTCCGACCTCCCGCAGCGCATCCCGCCGCGAGCCGCACGCCCGACCATTAATCTCCCAAGACAACAAACGACGCCGACGGATACCGCCTCTCGGCACGCCCGGCCTCCCTCGACCCATCCATCTATGCACCCTCCATCGTCACCGACCCGGACCAGCCACACCCACAACCACAGCTACGGCCGCAACCCTAGCCGCGGTGCAACGCCCCTGCCCGCACCAGCGCCCGCGGGCAATGCCGCCGCCACCAGCCCGGCGCTCGCCGCCGCCCTGCAGGGCGCCACCCTCGCCTTCAACAAGCAGAAGGCTGCCGCGGCGCTGGCCGCGGCGGCAGCACCATCGCGCAACGCCAACGCCAACACCGGCGGCGCACATACCCACCATACAAACCATACCCGCGCTGGTCTGAGGACGCCGCCGCCGCCGCCGCCGCCGACGATAACGAAACCGAAAACGAAAACGACGAGCGCCGGAACAGACAATGGCGCGCTGCAGGCCGCGACGCAGGCCGTGTCCCGCCCGCTGTCGGCTGCGGCGGGGCCGATGAGCCGGTATGCCACGGGCGGGAGTGGTGGTGGTGGTGATGGTGGTGGTGGTGGTGGTGGTGGTGGGAGGCCCGGGAGCAGCAGCAGCAGCGTGTCGTTGCTTTCGCCGGCGGGGGCGGGGGCGGGGGCGTCGGCGTCGCTGGTTGCGGCGACGCTGGCGGCGAGCAGGGGCGGGTCGCCGAGTCGTGGCCCGAGTCCGCGGTTGGACTTGAAGGGTGGGAGGTGGGGGGGCCAGGGTGTGGGTGCGGGTGTGGGTGATGTTGGTGCTGGGGGGGGAGTGCTGGCGCCGGATACGGCGTCTATACCGCCGACGACGGCGCTTGTGTCGCTGTTTGAGGGGAAGAAGGGCGGCGATGGGGATCCGGTCAAGAGGAGGGCGACGCGCCCGGACGTGGATGTGCCCGTGCGAGCACGGCAAAGGGACAAGGTGAAACCGAAGCCCAGGCCGAAACCAAAGCTGTCCACGGATCGTGGCTGGGCGTCTCAGTCTGATGGGGCTACTGACGCTTCTCAGGGCGTGAGTCGGATGGCGGACACACGTGGAAAGGGCCACGGCGTCGCGGGGGGCTGGACTGCCAGCCACGGCGCCCAGCAGGTGCGGGAAATAAAGCCGCGGGCGGGCAGGCGCCCATCGACGCCCCCGCCCTCGCACGCTGCTCGGATGTCTACGCTGAACATCGTCTCCCCGAAGCCAAGGAAAGTGGCCCAGACACCACGACTAGAGCCTCCCACACCACCAGTACGGACATCGGCCATCAGAATGACAGAACCCACAGTCGAGGCCACGCCCGTGCAGCCAGAAACCCAGGCCGACACTGCCTATTTGGCCGCAGAACACCTACGGCGGGTGTCCCAGAGCTCCGCCTCCTCTGACGACACATTTGTCTCGGCCTCGTCGGTGCAGTCACCACAGGCCACCTCACCAGTCAGGGAACTAGACATATCCCCCTATGAAGCAGCGGGCCGAAAACGAAGCCCCTCGCTCGGCACACTCTCAGCACCCGACCTACCACGCACATCAACAAGTCCCAACATCACCCTCGAGTCTCTCACCAACGCCATCGTCGCCGGCAACCTCGCCTCGGCCCGCTCAACAGCCGCCGCGTCTCAACCCCCTCCGGTCCCCGCACCACGCCGCCACTTCCTCAGCCACCACCACCACCACAGCCCCCTGCAAGCAAACCTCACCCCCTCCAGCCCCCTCCAGCTCCAGCCGCAGCGCACAGCCGATAGCCTGCGCTCGCAGCTCACGGGCGGAAGCAGGGGGAGCAAATCCCCCAGCCGCAACCCGCAACAACAACAACAACAACAACAGCGGACGGCCCTCCGCCGCACGCTCCGCGGGCCGCCCGCGGCCCACTCGGACGCGGACTCGGACTCGGACCGCCGGCTCAACCACCACCGCCGGCGCAACAAGGTCTTTTTGGGCGGCAACCGCAAGCACGCGCACCACGAGGGCTCGCGCCGCCGCTGGCGCGACACGCTGGCGCCGCGCGAGCGCCGGCGGTACGAGGCGGTCTGGGCGAGCAACCGGGGCTTGTTTCTGGGGCCGGGCTGGGGGGTGGGGCAGCAGGAAGGGGGGGAGGATGGTGGGAGGGGTCGGGAGGCGGAAGGGCAAGGGGAAAGGGCGCGGGAGGGCCCCGAGGCGGACATGGTGGTGGATGTGGTGGTGCGCGATATCTGGAGCCGGAGCCGGCTGCCGCGGGACGAGCTGGCCGAGGTGTGGGCGCTGGTGGACCGGCGCGGCGAGCGGCGGCTGCGCAGGGACGAGTTCGTCGTGGGCATGTGGCTGATCGACCAGCGGCTGAAGGGCCGGAAGATCCCCGCGCGGGTGAGCCAGAGCGTGTGGGACAGCGCGGGTGTTGCGGGCTCAGGGGAGCCGGTGGTTGTGCCGCTGCCGAAGGGCGGGAAGGCGGGGAAGGGGGGGAAGGGGCGGTAGGGGCGGTAGTGGGGGGGAGGTGTAATTTAATTATGAAGCAGGCAGTTGGGTACGGGCCGCCGTTCGCCCCGACTGGTATCATCTCGGCCCTGTTTCGGCGTTTGATGTCGAGGGCGCATCCCGCGAGCCGGCCTCTGGGAATTGGGTGGGCCACCTATGGTGAGTACCAAGTCGCGGAAAGATTGAGCGTCACTGTCTGATTGATGGGAATCATACTCACACACTGATAAATGGAGATATCAGCCATGCAACAAATTCCCTTGTTTCAAACCTCTCCCGGTGCGAAATCCCCTGTCGAGTGATGTCTGGATAAGCTCATCCGTTCGTCAAGAAGCAGCTGCAAGCCGAGCGGCTGGCCCCTGCATCAAATCGCACGCAAGGGGACGGCCGCCCCGCGGGCCGAGGTATGTACGGAGGAGGGCGGGCGGAGCCGAGCTTCTTGGCAGCCATGGTGCGGTCGATGCATGAGAGCTTCCCCACGTTCTCCATCGGGCCCGAGTGAATATCCATGTTCCGGGGGGTCGTCGGTCGTCTGCGCTGCTGACATCAGTCGACTTTTTTCTGGCGCAATTTCGAACGAGCGAGCGCCTTGGGCACACAACTGCCATTTCCCAACTTCGTGTCTTCCTTCCCCGTCTCCCACCCAGCAAGCAACCCAATCCACCCATCCACCGTCGACACGACACGACACGACACCAACCAACCACCAAACCACCCCACCAGCAAAACACAATGGCGGACCCGGCAGCCGCCATGCCCGCCCCGGAGGCCTCGGTGCCCATCGCGGCGCCCATCGCAGACCTCCCCTCCGGCGAGCCGATCCCGTGCTCGACGCCGCCCGCGACGACCCCCAAGCGCCGCCCGCTCCCGCTCGGCGCCCTGCTGGCCGCGATCCCCTCCAACACGGACGCCTTCCTGACGCGCCTCGACAAGTGCCTGTCGACGCCGTCGGGCATCGACACGGTCATGCTGTTCCTGTGCTACACGTCCAAGCTGTCGTCGTCGGTGCTGTCGCGGCTCTCGCAGTCGGCGCTGCGGCGGTCCGCGCGCGAGTGGATCGCGCTCGTGGCGGCGCTGCCGCGCGGCGCCACGGTGGTGCTGTCGTCGTCGCCGCCGGCCACGGTGCCGCGCGCCGCGGCGCTGGCGCTCGCCCTCTCGCGCCGCCTGGCCGCGCTGTCGTCGCTGCTCAGCGAGGCCCGCGTCATCCTGCGCCTGTGGTCGCTGCTCGGCATGTACTTTTGGGCGCGCAGCCTGGTGCGCCAGACGCTCGCGCGCTTCAGCACGACCAAGTCACTCGACACCACCACCACCACCACCACATCATCAGAAAAGACGGCCGCGCCACCCCCGCCCCCGCCGCCCACGCGCACCGAGACGGCCATCGACTTCGCGCGGCTCGCGCTCTGCATCACGTTCCAGACGCTCGAGAACGTGGCGTACCTGTCGTCGCGCAACATCCTGTCGCTGACGCCGGCGCAGCAGGGCGCGGCCTACAAGTGGAGCGCGCGCTTCTGGGCCGGCTACGTGGGCATCGAGCTGGGCCAGCTGCTCGCCGCACGGATCGGCCCCGCCGCCGCGTACGCCACACAGTCCCCGGCCGAGAAGAGCGAGTGGACCCTGAAGACGGTGCGGCAGCTCGCCTGGGCGCCGCTGACGCTGCACTGGAGCAGCGACAAGGGCCTGCTCAGCGAAACCACCGTGGGGCTGCTGGCCAGCATCCCCGGCGTGATCCAGATGCGCGAGCTGTGGGCTACCACGGCTTGAGGGGGGAGGGATGGTCGTGGAGACGGCGACGGGGGTTTGTACGTTTAGCTAAGTGTTCCCTGCGGTGGCAGTTTTGTGTGCATACTTGCCTTTGCCTAGACCGGCGATTTGTAGATATTGCTATTCGTTTCTGCTTGATCGCGTTGAACATCCAGCGCTCTGGTTGAAAGCGTGATTTGATTGCAAGTGGTATCATTGTAATTACAAGGCCTGCGCAATCCTGTCCCTATCCCGCATCTAGTGATGCTCCGGAAACTCCGTGTCCTATGCAGGACTACCGCATAAGCAAAAGGCCCAGACCCAGGGCAGCAAATGCCGTCTTCATAGAACCAGCAGTGAGTTGCTTCGACTCGCCTGTCGAAGCGTCAAACGGGCTCAGGCCGCCTGACCAGTTCGAGTTGTCTCGAGCCGGCTCCGTCGGCTCCGGCGCCGTGCTTGATGTCGAGGATTCGGTCGTTGGTGCTGGAGGCTGGGCCGAAGTCGGAACCCGCACATCGGAGGTTGAATCCTGCGCGTCGGAAGTGGATGTATTTGACTCTTCCGTTTCTGTCGCCGCGGTCGAGGTCGATGACGGGCGAACTGTAGTAAAGCCGAGGGTTTCTCCACTTGACGTAGCCTCGATGGAGCTGATGATGAATGCTGCCGTCGAGCTCGTACTTGAGGTTGAGCTCGTACTTGAGGTTGAGCTCGTACTTGAGGTTGTTGGTCCATATTGAGGAGCATCTTCACAGAGAATAGATATCAACGTGCCCGACAGCGCCCGTCCCATTACTGATGTTTGCGACACCTCGACGCCGCTGCATACCGCCTGGATTGTGTACTGGGTCCTAGCCAGCCCCCCTTGGCATGTCAGCGAACACCCCTGAGACCCAAAGTCCTCCATGACGCAGCCGAAAATGGGGTTGTTGTAGGCAACGAAGCAGTTCAAGGGGAGCATGGCGTCGTGGAGGGGTTCAACGTTGGCGAGTGATATGGCGGCGACCGTCGAGGCCATCGTGAGAAGTAGCCACACCCATTGCGACGAGCACCACCCATTGTGAAGCCGCATCGCGAGCTGCCGTGGGAGATCCACGCGGTGTCGGGGTAGACGACTTGAACTGCCGCCAGAAGTTGACTTGCGGCGCGACTACCCCAAACACGACCAGCGTCCGAGAACCGTGATGGCGGGAGACGCGATCGCTCGGGCAATGATAGCCTTCTAGAGAGGACTGAGCGGCCAATACGGCTGAGACCAAGTGGGCGAGATTCGCTTCGAATGCCTTTTGATGACGACGGACTCTTTGCCTCGGCGGATTGAGTTGTGCTGTGGGATAGAATGTGCTGGAGGGTTGGGAGACTTGAAGTGGAAGTTCGTCTGGTCTTGATCACGTCGGCTTCGCTGGAAAAGAACGAGGCAACCGAGTGCGGGCACAATGGCTGGCCGTCGGTCGGTGGCAAAACCACAATGGGATGGTGAGTGGTTAAGGGGGGAGCGGCAACAATAAGCAACAGTCAAACGAAGCGCAGCTTCGGCGTATTGAACTTTCAAAAGGTGAATGACAAGGGGAAAAATCGAGAAGCCGACTGGCGGGGCATCGCTCAGGGACAGGGCGACTTGTCTGAGTATATTTCGAGCAGGTGGTGCCTGCCGTTCTCCATCATCCTACTGCAGACTCAATTACATCTATCAGGGAAGGAGCGAGGCTGCCACAGTAGCCACAATCATTGGAAAGGGAACAAGACTCTTGAACCACTCATTGCAACACTTGCTGTAGGTGCTGATGTCTGATTCGCACCCGTTTACCCTCAGCCAGTCGGATGTTGGCGTTTGACCGGTCGCTGTCGCCAGGTGTTTCTCGGCTGCAGTCTCCGTGTTTCAATGGCGCCCCCTGGAGAATTAACAAGGTCGCGGCGCGTTTGTACGTTCCTTTCCTCCCGACAGCGACAGCGAGAAGCCAATGGTGTTATTGGAAGGAGAAGCATGGCATGTGGTTGGAGCGTTTGAGGAGAGCCCCGAATGAGCCCCCGACGCGCTTCTCATTGGTCCGTCTGACACTCCACTTCCTGAGCTCGCTTCTGGGCTGACAAGGGGCGGACGCTATTAACACTTTGGTTGGTGCAACTGAATCTTTCTTGTCTATTCAAGAGAAATAGAAGAACAAACCAGCCCTGTTGTCAGCCGCGTTCTCACTTCTTCGCTGTCCGTCCAATGTTTTCACAGACTCGGCTACATGTCAAGTTGCCAAAGATGTGACGTCTGGGGCCGATTATTTCGTGATAGTTCACCAGCGCCGTCTTGCTCTCAGACATGCACTAGACTCAGCCAAGAAGCATACATACAGTACATACCCATAACCAACCGCGCCCGTGGAACCCAACTCCCAACTCCCAACTCCCAACTCCCAACCCCAGGCTGAAGGAAACGCAAAACCCCAATGACAACTGAGCGAGCAGATGGACACGCACCAAGTGGCCAGCAAACCAAAGAACCCCCATAATCAAGACCGCTTCTGCCCCATCTCCTCCCCGGCAAAGTCGTCCCAGTCGTCCCAGTCCCCACCACCAACCTTCCTCCCGACCCATATCCCCGCCGCCGTCCCGGCGCTCGCCAGCAAGAACCAGCCCTCGAACCAGCGGTCAACAAACCCGGGCTCCAGCGCGCTCTCGAGCGCATCCCCCACCGACCGGCCCACCTCCCGCGGCAGACTGCTCCGGAGGAGCAGCGCCGTGCTAATCACATAGGTCGCCGCGATCTGCCCGACCAGCAGCGCCAGGTTGGCCTGCGCCTGGCGGAACACGCCCGGCATCCATTTCGCAAAGAGCCGGAAGGTCTGCAGCACCGAGTTGGCGCTCGCCGCGAGGATGACGCCCGAGAGGAGGAAGGAGATGGTGCGCGCCCAGGCAAGCTGGTCGAGCTTGGGGTCCCAGTGCCTGGCGAGCAGGCCCAGGACGCGGCTGATGGGGTCCGACGCGGAGAAGGCGGCCGCGGGGTAGTACATGCGGCGCAGCGTGGTGAGCGTTGTGGCGAGGATGCGGTAGACGCAGTAGCTGGCGAAGGCGTAGCGGAGGATGTCGACGAGCCGGCCGCGGATGGTGCCGTCGCCCGAGTGAGCGGCCTTTTGGGATCGGAGGAGCGAGAGGGAGGCGGCGAGGTTGGACTCCATTGTTTCGAGGCCCGAGATCTCGACCTGGAGCGCTTTGATCTCGGCCGCTTCGCCGCTACCGGCCATGGTTTTGAGAGAGCCGATGACTTTGCCCACCAGCCCACCTGCTGCTGCCGGCACAACTCCGTGGGGGGTTCCTCCGCCGACCCCCTCGGCGACGGCCTGCGCCTTTCTCTGCAGCGACCGCATCCGGTGGCGTTTGGTGAGCAACAGCTCGCTCGTGGCGTCCAGCCCCGCCTGCTTCCGCGCAATGTCCGCATCCGTAACCGGCCGCTTCCGATACGCGCGGTTGTCCACAAATGTATGCCACGGACTTGACACACTCGCGAACCCAGACAACAACGCCATCGACCAGATCCCAATCACGGCAATCCTCTCCAGACACCCCCTCTCCCATCCCCAGCTCCC
>MU853402.1:607157-619150 GCA_033297235.1 Trichocladium antarcticum
TGGGCGAGGGAGGCGACGCAGAGGAAGGCGAGGAGGAGCGGGGCGAGGGAGAGCAGGAGGGCTGGGGGGGGGGACGGCGGGGCGCATGATGGGTCGGAGGGGCTGCAGGCGGGGGCGGATTCGAGGTTGGGGTCCGGGAGGGCCATTGTTGGGGGTGGTGGAGGGGGTTGTTGGCGTTGTTGGCGTCGTGTGGGATTGGGTGGAAGCGGTCCGATGGCGGGCGCATTGGATCGTATGGCCTGGCAGGGATTGGTTAACGCAGTCCAGTTCGGGATTCCCTTGTCATGTTGGTGTGGTGTCTGTTCACTGTTGCGTTGCTTGCTGGTTGCTCGCGGTTTTGATCAAGGCTGGGACGTGGAAGTTGCGGGTCAAGGATGACGAACCACGCTAAGTGAACCGGGGCCCCGGATCCGATCCAGAACGAGAGAGCTTGGGCCACCCCCACCCCGCCTTCACGGCAGCCCCGCAACCAAAGCGCGGGCTGCATGTCGTCCCTCATTGCCGTTCCTGGCCAGATCTGGGCCGCCAGAATGTGAGAATGTGTAACCGAATCCGGGACCTCACTGTGATCAAAAGTCACAGCACCGGTTGCAGGAACTGGGGTTAAATATCATAAAATATTGGTCGACACGGACGCAGCTTAGAACACTTCGTAGACCACACCATGCCCAGAAGCAATACCATTACGGAGTACGTCTAGATAAAACATCGCTGGAGAGTGGCAACAGACCGAACGCTGTGCACAGTACCCCTGAGTCCCCTTCATAGTCATCCCCCCCACCTGTCCCAACAAGCAGACGTGTCTCGATGACCTGGACCTGAGAAACGCCACTCACGACACCACGCCGTACCCCATCGTCGATGTCATGTCTTTCGAAACCAAATCAGGACCACCTCTGACGCGCCGTTCCCGTCTTGCCATCCCAGGCCCTGTTGTGCTGTTGTGCCCCTTAAACGCGAGAACCCAACCTGCCAGCAGACAGGCTGCACGAGAGGATCCGTTCCTGACGTATGGAATCCAAGGCAAGTGGCATCAAGATTTGGACGTCTCGGCAGCCTTCTCTGGGGTATCGTCGTCGTCGTCATCGTCGTCGAGCTGCTCCGACATGCCCGACTTTAGCAACGCGGCAGCTTCACCAACTTCCATAGCGTGCAAGCGCTCCTTTTGTTGTTTTTCGAGCGCGGCCTGTTTCTGATCTTTCGGCGAGAGCTGTTTGCTCGTGACAACCTCAACTTCAAAGTCGTCGTCGTCGTCGTCGTCGTCGTCGCCGCTCTCGTCATCTCCACTGTCCACGGCAGGGGGTGTTGGGGGCGGCGAAGTGGAGGTTGCCCTTGTCGAAAGAAGCGCCGCCGGCGACGACCTGCGACGCTGCAAGCCAGGGCCAGTGTACGGCTTGATGGTCGGATCAAATCTCGCAGGCAATCCTATCGCTGCGGCGACCCGATGTGCCTCCTCATCCGCAGATATGCCCCTCTCCAACTCATAGACGCTGCTGCCAGCCTCGGTATCGGCCTCGTGCCTACCTGCGTTGTAGGCGAGCATGCCGGCATAGCTCTGCCGGCCCGGATCCTGTGTGCGCTTCGTCTTCTTCTTGAGTCGCTTGTCGTCCGGCCTGACCACGACAACCGGGATGGGACTGTACTGGAGGCAGTATTTGGAGAATGAGTTTCGCGTGTTCATCAGGCCCTGGATCCCGCCAAGAGTTCGTCCCTTGGTGCCGACCACGAGCATGGACGGATTGTAAATCCCAACCTGTGTGTGAAACAGCGTCAGTACGGCATACCACAGATGCTCCCGGGCGGAGGCTGGGTGAGCGTACCAGTTGCTGGAAGGTGTCGTGAAGCTTCCCGACCGAGTATTCCAGAATAATGCTGATAGCCTTGTTGAGCTCGTTCTTGGCCTGGATTGCCCCCAAAAGCCTCTTGGCCTCTTCCTGGTAGTTCTTTTCGACGGGCCGGAAGGGGTTCTCGACAACTCGTACGCAGACCACCTCATCGCCGTCGTCCACCATTTTATGGAGTAGCCAAACCAACGCATAATCGGAGTAGGCGTGCTCATCCACCCCGATCATAAAGGTGCGAGACCTTCGTGACGGGTGGTATCCCTGGTGTCTGGCTTGCAGAGTAAATGATGAGGGGTTGTTCTTGGTGGCCTCGCCCACCGGAAGGTTGTCAAAACCGACATGCTGCTCAAACCTGGAGGGCAGAAGGGGACTTTCTGTTAGCGCGGCCATAAGTCCAATTTGTGTCAATGCATGGGCTGGTGAGGTTGAGATTCCAGAAACGACCCACGAAAGCTGGGGTGATGGCGACTACTAGAAGAAAGATGGGGTGCAGGGATGTTGGGGGCAAGCGGTGCGAGCAAGGCACGAGACACTGCGGGATTTTTTTTTTAGATTGGAAGCGGCCAAGATGGAGAGGGTTTCCGAGATGTAGAAACAGATGATGGGAAAGGGATATGACGCGGGGAAAACGTGATGTATGCCCATGTGTGTGCGTCGGCTGATGGCGATGGCGATCAGCCACCACCAGCTCCGCCAAAGGAAAAGGCTCATGGAAGACGCTCTCGGTATTGGGCCGCCGGTTTGGGCTGGAGGCATGACATCTGTCTTGCCAGATCTGGCGGGCAGGTTGGTGGGGTAGCGGGGTCAACGGTTGGAGCTAGACCATCGTCGAAGAGCTGACCCTGGTCTGCCACCGACGATGAGGTCGAGCTCGGGTGAAGGGGCCCCAAGGGCGGTTTAGCCGTCATGCACGGCCGCAGCATGTTCTGCCTGCACGTGCGATCTTTTCTCGGCGACGGCCCAGGTAGGGGCTAAAGAGCCTCTTGATAATGTGGGGTGATCGCTGACAGCGCGGGGAAATGGCGCTTGCAACTGGCTGGACTCAGAACCCCAATTGATTTGGGGATGAGAAGGCCTGACATCAGCGGCCGGGGGGTCCCATCTTCGCGAGTTTGCACCCACGCCGTCTTGTGCACTTGCTCCGCTGGCCAGTTGAGCCAAGCGAGAAGACCAGGAAGCAACCCAAATGCGAAGATGCACGCAGCATTCGTCGGTGGAATT
Source organism: Trichocladium antarcticum (assembly GCA_033297235.1). NCBI lineage: Eukaryota > Fungi > Ascomycota > Sordariomycetes > Sordariales > Chaetomiaceae > Trichocladium > Trichocladium antarcticum. The sequence continues at coordinate 610,223 of MU853402.1, forward strand.
TGCAAACAGCGCTAGCCCGTGGCGTGGACCAACGGCCGGAAGGGATCAAATGGCACCGGACCGGGATGGGCGGAGGGGGGGGGTTGGGTCGAGCGTACGAAATGGAGAAACCAAAAGCCAGCACGCACCTTGTTGGGGAAGGCGAAGAGTCTCTCAGCCGGCGGTTATCCGTCTTTCTTGGATTCCCTTGGGGCAGCGACGGATTGTACGGCGGCCGGAAAGTAACAGACGCGTTCGACGACTTTCTCGATCTGATGACCGGGTGACTGTTGTCGTTCGAAGACTGCCGCGAATAGTCCTCCTGGTGCTCCTCCGAGATGGAAGCCAGAGTGGTAGTGGTGCTGGCATCAGCAGATGCGGGTGCAAAGAGCGGGGACGTTCTTGGTTTCCGGTCGCTGTCGAGGTCAGACTCGGCCAAGAAGTAGTCGGCACGCACCGAGGGCACCAGTGTGCCTGGCGATACATCCGAGTCGGGGCTGTTGGAGGAGACCAAGGGCGAGCAGGTCAATCGGGCCACATTTTCGCCGTCCCTCTCAGCCATCGTATGCCGGAATCTCTTTCGATAATTGATACGGCCTCGCGCAGAAGCCAGCAGAGGTTATCTGGCGATAACTTGCGTTGAGGTTCGGAGCCAGGTGGAGCTCGCGACAAGCTAGCACGGAAGCTGCCGAGTGGCTCTGAATAAATGTTGGCGCAACGGATTAGTATCGAATGGCGTAACTAATGATTTCGGTCAATCCACGATCGGGGATGGGCGTTGTTGAGCGGCCGTGGAATGGAAAGCAGGTGGGTTGGGTGGGCGGTAGGTGGCAGGCGCAAACGAAATCGTTCAGTGATGTTAGCTGGTAGGTAGATACATAGCTGTAGGAAGGAGCGAGTTGGCGGCGGGGTGTTTGTTCTGAAGCTGGAGGACCTAGCAGAGCAACGAGGACCAAGATGAGACCAGATGGGCGGACGTCAAAAAACCGGAATAATAAGCTGAAAGTCCGGGTGGCCCGTCCGTCCAGTCCGTGGTGAAATAAGTAATAAGTACGGAATCTGCATCACAGCTTGACAATGCCCAGGCGTCACTCCCTCTTGCATTTTTTTCCGCTGGTCTTGGCGGGTGGGCGAATGCGACGCCAACCCTTGCGCAATGACCCCGTAGGACCCAACGGCCAAGGGTGCAAGGGTGCCGCGATGGTCAGAGAAATGGTCCCGGTCATATGAACAGAGGGTGGTAACTCTCAGAAGTGGGATAAGTGGTAAATAGAAGGCTGGATCAAACTAAAGTAAGAGTGTGTGTTAAGGTAAAAGAGAGGGAATTTCCCACTTGTAAGCTAAATACAACCCTCGGCGGCCTATCGGCCTTGGTAACAGGGGTAAGGAGGCTACCTGCTAGAACAGGTCCCCCCCCCCTGTTTAGCCGCCCCCGGCTGAAGAATAATAGCAAACCTTCCAACAGTGAGCCTTCTTAAGGACTCCTTCACTCCTTATCTAAGTAAGGATAGTACTAGGGCAAGTCCTCCATCAATGCCTTCGGCTCCTTATCCACATATGCTACCAGTGATCCCCACTAACTTGAGATAGTTCCCGAGTACCTAGGTGTCGGCGGGCACACTTTAGTACGTAGATAGTACCTCTCCTAGTCTACAAGTACAGGGTTCCTGCAGTTAGGAGAGAGATAGCCTACCTAGCTATATACCTAGTACATTCTCTCTCGATAGCCTAACTTCGCTGAGCCATTAACGTATGGATTTGTTAACTAAGAGCGAGGAGGCAAGTGGCGGTTTCGGTTACGTCGGAAAAAGGGGTTAACAACAACGCCCTAATAGCTCGGGCCCTAGGTAGGCTAAGCAATTGGCAGTGCGGGAGCTATGCCTAGTTAGGCTAAGAGTAACTAGGTCTAAACAGATAGCGGATAAGGATAAGCCTGCCTAGCAGGCATCCTATTCTCAGAAGGGAACTGACTGTTCGGGTATATCGATAGGAGCTAAGTCGGAAGGCTAGGTAGCTGGATCCGGCTTACTAACTAAAAGGGGTCGAGAGAGAGAGCTATAGCCTAGGTAATAGGCTAGCTAAACACCGACCAGTTGTTCAAGGGCTGTAGACTTAGGTAGTAGGAGTAGATAGGTAGATATCCTAGGAAGTGTTATATAAGGATCGCCTCTACCGGCTAACTAGTTCGTTAGACTAATAGCTGCTCTATTATACTAGCCTTTACCTTCTTATAGGTCTCGTCTCGAACTACCGCCTTCTGTTCAAGGACCTGCTAACTAGTCTTTACTATCTCGTACGCCTACTAGAGACCTTAGTAGTTTAAAGCGCCTTTGTCGATAGCTTCCTAACGGAGCTTGGGTTTCTCAAGGCTATAGACGAACTTCTCGACTGTTATATAAACTATAGTTGTCTCTAGGGGAGAGAGGGGATATATTATAGCTTGGTTATAATCCCAGGGAAGATCGCGATAACCTACCTAGATTATAACTGTATATGCTCGGGTAAAGTAGGCAGTTAACGGCTCTCCAGCCTCCTAACGAAGGTCTCTTAGCTCGGTATAGGGTACTATAGCGCCTTCGTCCTTTATACGAGCGGGGAATCGTTAGCGCAGGTAAGCTTCTATAGCCCGAAGGTCTTCTATAGTAGCTAAGAGTGTCTTGGCCTAATCAAGCGAGTTTCTCAGGTTAAAGGAGCTGTCTATATAGATAGCCGCGTCGCCTTTGTAGAGTATATCGATAGCTCTTAAGGCTTGGTTGTGTGAGCTAGTCTACGCAACTATCTAGCTCGAGGAAGCCTTCTGGAATTCCTAATGGAGTCTTCCTAGCTATCTGTTAGCTAAGGAGGTACCGTTAAATCGGCCGTATATCCGGAAGTCCGGCATAATTAACTAAGGAGGAGGAGCTTCCTGAGTAGGGGGGTGTTCTACAATAGGAGGGGAACGGTGTAATAGGTGAGGGTCCTAGTCTTGTTACTCTAGTTAGATAGATACTATTGTATAGAGTAAGAGAGCTACTGTAAGAGAGAAAGGTCCTAGGAGGAGTAGTCTCTAATAGAACAGACGGATATGTTCGAAGGTTTAGAGGAAAGGGAGTAGTAGGTAGTTAGAAGTAAAAGGAAACCTAGAAGTAAGGTGGGACTCCCTGGTCTGGAGGTGGCCTGCGATATTGAACTGGAGCAAACCACAAACCAACCCACTCCATAGTGGTAGGCAAGACCACAGTAGGGATGGACAAGTCGGCAAGCGTCCAAGGTTGCCGACGTATCTTCGGACTTCAATTGTGACCGATCGGATCAAGATATCGCCCTCCGGACACATGTCTCCCCCTGTTCAGAGGAAGGCGAACAAGATCACCATAAAAACATATGCCCAGAGGCAGCGGGAAGGCTTGGAGCCAAAAGTGTCAAATTTAGGGGGGGGAGTTTTATATCCTAAGAGTGTTGTCGTCTGCCCAAGTGGGCGGACTAACTGGCTATATATATAACTACAAAACAACGCATGGCGCTGCAAGCAGTCAAAAAACGAAAAATCCACCACGAATGCCCCCCTGTTCTAGCCAAGAGCTGTCTGCCCTAGTTCACACTTCCCTTTCGAGTTTGCCAGGGCTCCTGCCCAAGAACTCGCAAAACAAAACAAAGCTCTATCTATCTCCGTCAACGTCCATCAACGTCCCTGCTCCTGGCGACGAGCCCTCTCGGCGCGACTTAGCCGCTGATCCTGTGCTTGCGTACCCTGCTGACGGCGCTTAAGCTCCTCCGCTCGCTTGTCGATATCGTCCTACCTAGCGAACTACGGTATATGTAGCGGTAGCATGCGGAACCCGTGAGGGAACGCATCTTGAAAGGTTGGCGGGCGGACAACCACTCTAGAGGCAGGCTCTTCCCGGATAGGAGGCAACGGCGGTACCGGAAGATCGACAGTCTCAGGGGGGATGCCGGCCAAACGATAAGAGCGTCTTAAGGGGGTCGGCTACGGCTGTAACTGTAACCGTGGCGTCTTGGTCCTTGGTATCGCCGTAGACTTGCCGGCAGTCGGCGGCGGTGCCGGGGTATTATCCTGCTCTCTCTGAACAGGCGAAGATAGGATCCCGATAATCGCTAGCGACGACGCCGAAGGTGGTAGGCCGGGCCGTAGAAGGCTTAACATCTGCTGGGTGATGAAGCCGATGGCGGAACCACCCGAGGTTAAGCGTGTTAGCCCAAGACTTGGCAACCACGACAAAGATTGATGGTCCTCCGATACCACTATCCCTAAACAGGTAGCCGGTATTGTCTGTCGAGAGGCTTCGTTTCTCGTCGTAATAGCTGGCTCTAAGGAAGGCGCCCGAGCTAGTGTGTCGGAGGCGGAGGGATAACCGGATAGTAGCCGATAAGGTGAGGGACTGAACCCGGCTTCCTGCTCATCGTAAACCACTATCTTCAGGTCGCTTGGGCGGACGGGCGTATGTCCTTCGAAGCCTAGCGCATAACAGGCGTGAGCCAGCTACGCGGAGATTATATACTCCGTCCTCATCTTGGTGTTCATCGGGACCCCATTAAAGATCCGACTCTATGTCTACGGCGGAGGGGCGTAATAGCCACCGGATTGTAGTCCTTCTTGGAAGAACAGACAGGCATGCTCCAGAACCTACACACCGCACTCCCAGTTCTCGGCTTGGACTACCCCACGGGTATATAGCCGAGCCTCAATGTTACTAGGAGAGGGGCTAGAATCACAGATCCAAGCGATGACTTTCCGCTAGTACCGGGATATAGTTGTCGACGGCTTTTGTGAGTCGAAGTAGAATGCTTGACCGCGGGCTTAGTCGTAGATCGTTAGGACCTAGTGACTTAGGTCCTTTATACCCAAGATAACCCAGAATCGCTTCGAGGCTATTAGTGCCCGTATGTTCAGGTTAGTCTCCGGGGGGTGGACTACGTTACTGTTGCTAATCTAGGTGTTGTGGATATAGACCTGGTCCTCGAGGCCGCTTAGGAAATAGTATAGGGCAACAATAAGATCGTGGCCTTAGAGCTACTCTCTATTTTCGATTATACCCTTAATGTCGTAGAGTAAGTACACTATAGTCGGCCAGGAGACTCTACAAAAGGTCTCCCCGTCTGTTCTAGGGGTCGTAAGGCCAGGGAAGAGACTTGCCAGGATTCGGTCTTCCTTGTGGCTCCCGGCGGCTTGCAGCTAGTACGGCTATCGGCTTCTAACGTGCGCTAGGAAGTCGACTCTCCTGTCAACAGGACGCCAGAGCTCGCTTCCGAAGGCTCCTAGCGCGTTCTAGCCATTGCCAACGCCTGTCCTTTAGGACTTGAGCTACTGTTGCTGGTCGGTAGCGCTGCCTACGTTGGTCGATATATCGCGAGAAAAGAAGGGGGGAATCTAGTTAATAAGAAGGGAGGAGGGCCGAGAGGTTGATAGCTATATGTATCTTAGGGAGAACAGAGGGAGAGGCAGCGAGCGAAGGTCGAAGTTATTCGAGGGAGAGAGAAAAATAAGAAAAAATAAGGGCTGGCGGCGGAAGACTTTATGGACGAGAAGGCAGCCGAAAAGTCGAAGAATTCCTGTGTAGCTCCTTCCTTTGTGCTGGCCGGATAACTTGGGATAGCTTAGCCCTCTGTTCTAGGGCGGCCGTATCGGAAGGGGGGGTCGGTAGCTTGACTTAGGATGAACTAGTGCTCGCATACTCACAGTTTCTCTTCCCTTTCGAATTCGACCACGCTCCCGCGTCAGAATTCGCAATTCCGTGGCTCCTTCCGCTCCTTCTATATAACCCGAGAAAAAGAGGCTGTGTAATCAGAGTTCTAAGGGGGGCCCGTTCTAAGGGGGCCCTGTGACTCTTGACTTAGGATAAACTGGCCGCCCGTTCTAGGTCCTCCGAAAAAGGGGGGGGGGAATCGAAAGATCTCTCTGTAGCTCCTTCCTTCGTGCTAGCCGTGTAACTTAAGATGGTTCGGCCACCTGTTCTAGGGGAGCAGCATAAGAAAAGGGGGTTTAGCTTGTTCGCTTGCTCACAGTTTCTCTTCCCTTTCGAATTCGACCACGCTCCTGCGCTTGGAATTCGCAACACGGAACTATATAATATTATAGCTCCTCCGTAGCAGGATCTCGAGCTCTCCTGGTCGGATATCCGGGTCGATAGTAGTCTGCGCCCTCTGCTCTTACGGATCACAAGCTAGCTAGTAGATTTGACGCTGTCCTGGGACTGGAAATTCGTCGTTCCTCGTTAATTTGTCTAGGTAGTCCGGCCGACTTATGACGACAAGGCTCGGCCGTTAGACGCGTAGCAACCCTTCGTGCTTCCGGTGTTCCAGTTCCTAGTGGCTCAGCTGCTCTAGATCTCGAAGGTGCTAGACTCGAACCAAGGGGAGATGCCGTTCCTTCGGTGGCGGCTACCGTACAACCAGCGGGCGTTGTCGAAGCTCTAGGGCCAGGTCTAGCTTAACGACGGCTGCCAGGCTCTTTTTAAGCGGCGGGGGTTCTTTAGGCGGCTCCGGCCTGTCTTTGTCGAGTAGTATAACGGTCTGCATCTTGGGCGGTGGCTATATAACTTTTATAGTTGGCCGAATCGTCACGAGGGGTTCTTCGTCTAGTTCTTCGGGTATAAGTGAGTAACTCTCCCTCTGTTCTAGTAAAGCCGGTGCTGATCCTGGACCTGGATATAGCAATTCGATTCCGTGTTGCTGCTATTAAGAAGCGTACTAGCGTACCGTAACCACTAGTCCGTACCCGGGGACTGGCGAGCAGGTCCGATTCCAGACGATGTGGCCATTTTATAGCTGCGTCTCGGTGCCTGAGGTCCTCAATGGCAAGTGCGGCAACTGCCTATGGTCTGGCAAGGAGTGTAGCTAGGAGTCCGTCAACGAGGGGCATCTAGCCTACTCTCTCAAGGCCGGCGTCACGGAAAGCCCGGTGGCTTGTCCTTTATCGTTATACCAGTCTAGGGAGATCCTGCATCTTGACCTCGAGGCCGTGATCCGCCAGCAATAGCAGGCGTATCGAGATAGGGCTCGGCTTATAGCGACGTAACAGATAAGGACGAAACGGTCCTAAGGGAGGGTCGGGCACCAAAAAAGAATAACGACTCGAGGGGGGTCCGTCAGAACATAGGGAGAAGCGAAGAATTTGTAAGAAAAACGAGGATACAAGGGGGGTATGTAAGAAAGGAAGGGTAGAAAGGAAATAGGGGTAAAAATGCAAGAACTTTTAACAGAAGGGAATGATACGCTAACCCCTCAAAACTCTAGTGGCTTCCTGTGCCTCCACTCTACGACGGGCTTGCTGTCGTCTCTCTTCCCTTTCGACTACGACTTAGCCTCCCGGCCGAGCAGTCGTCCCTCTGTTCTAACGGCGGGCCGTCTCCTTACCCACAAATTGTCTGGTTGCCGAGCCGGTTCGTAGGGGTAGGGGGGTGCCGTAGCAGTTAGGGGGGGCTATACCGGTCAGGGGCGGAGGCGCCGTGCCGGTCAGGGGGCGGGGGTCCTGGCGGCTGAGGATAGCCGGCGACGGAGGGGGCCGGGGGGTGCCGGGGAGACTGCAAATCGTCCCTGGGCGGCGGTTCGGCAGCAGTGGCCGGGTGTTCTGACAGCGGCGCAAGACTAGCCAACTTCTCCGAAGAGTCGGGGCGCAGGGGGAGTAGGGAAAAAAAAAGAGTTTGGTAACAGAAGGGGCCGAGTTTAGCGTCAGGGGTTCTTTAAGGCTTTGTCGATTCTCTAATTATGTAGGGGGGTAAGCAGATGTGTTTAGGGCAACGAACTAATATCGTCCCCCTGTTCTAATAGAGGGCTTAGCGTATATCCAAGATGCTAATGTTTCCGATGAGGCTAGCGTATTTCTAGAGGTCCGAATCCAAGATACTAATGTTCTAATAAAGCTAGCGTATTTCCAAGACTCTAATCTGATTCCTTTTTCCAAATGCACCTGCCCTGATAATAGCTACGGTAGTAAAGGCGAATGTCCTTGTCAAATCCAATATATATAACCCCCTGTTCCTACAAAGCCTAGGCGCTTGCAGCAAACAAGGGGAGTCTAGCGTCCCTAGGGGCCGAGATCTCATTTTCTAATAGTATCGTATATCCCTGGTATCGTATTCTGATAAAGCCCTAGCGTATTTCTAGAGACTTGACCCCTTCCGAGTATACTTCTCGAACGATGTAGGATCCTGATAGAGTGAGCAAATGTGTCTGGGGCAACGAACTGTGTTTCGTCCCCCTCTGTTCTAATAGAGGGCTTAGCGTATATCTAAGATTCGAATCCTTCTAAGCGTGCTTTTCGAATAATATAGTTAGCGTACCAGAGCAGGCCGGCCACCTATATCTACGTCCGGACTAGTACAAATGCGTCTGATGATAATAGCCGCAGTGGCAAAACGAATACTTCTAATTAACTATGTCAAATCCGATGTATGTAACCCCCTGTTCTTACAAAGCCCAGGCGCTTGTAGCAAACAGGAGGAGCCTCGCGCCCTCGGAGGCCGAGGTCTCATTTCCGATGATATCGTATACCCCTGGTATTTCCGAGCAGGTCGACAAGGATCTACAGACGCGGGAACCCTCCGATTCGACAACAGGTTACGTTGCCGCGATCGTCGCCAGCTAAACAGGCAGTAAGGGTATGTTAGTTGCTTAGCGCGTGTATAGATCTCCTACGCCCCTGATTTTTATATTGTCTTAGCGGCAGATTCTGTTCCAATATAAGAGCAGTGCCCGGATCTTTAAGTCCAGTTTAGACACGAAGCAGAGCTTCTCCCCGATTGAGCCCCTATTTAAACTAGAGCAAACCACAAACCAACCCACTCCATAGTAGTGGGCAAGACCATAGTAGGGATAGACAAGTCGGCAAGCGTCCAAGGTTACCGACGCATCTTCGGACTTCAATTGTGACCGATCGGATCAAGATATCGCCCTCCGGACACATGTCTCCCCCTGTTCAGAGGAAGGCGAACAAGATCACCATAAAAACAT
>MU853402.1:619195-697253 GCA_033297235.1 Trichocladium antarcticum
GAGTGTTGTCGTCTGCCCAAGTGGGCGGACTGACTGGCTATATATATGACCACAAAACAACGCATGGCGCTGCAAGCAGTCAAAAAACGAAAAATCCACCACGAATGCCCCCCTGTTCTGGCCAAGAGCTGTCTGCCCCAGTTCAATATAACAGGACTTGAGAGGTAGGACCTTCCGATCTAGAGGTAGCCTGCAATAGTAGCAGGACTTGTAAGGTAGGACCTGCCTAGAGGTAGGACTCTCTGGTCTAGAAGTGGCCTACGATATAACAGGACTTGAGAGGTAGGACCTTCCGATCCAGAGGTAGCCTGCGATAGTGGCAGGACTTGTAAGGTAGGACCTTCCGTCCAGAAGTAGCCTACGATATAACAGGACTTGTAAGGTAGGACCTTCCTGTCCAGAGGTAGCCTACGATAGTAGCAGGACTTGAGAGGTAGGACTTGCCGTCCAGAGGTAGCCTGCAATATAGCAGGACTTGTAAGGTGGGACCTTCCGATCCAGAGGTGGCCTACGATAGTAGCAGGACTTGTAAGGTAGGAGGAGGGAAAAACTGATGATGTCAACCAGAGGGGCGTCAGAGAGCTGAGGGCGATCGTCAACCAGCCTTTCGAGGCCGCGGCTGTTGCTTTGGCGGCTGGTTCCGCGGTACATCCACCAGAAATGGTCCCGGTCATATGAACAGAGGGTGGTAACTCTCAGAAGTGGGATAAGTGGTAAATAGAAGGCTGGATCAAACTAAAGTAAGAGTGTATGTTAAGGTAAAAGAGAGGGAATTTCCCACTTGTGAGCTAAATACAACCCTCGGCGGCCTATCGGCCTTGGCAACAGGGGTAAGGAGGCCACCTGCCAGAACAGTCAGACCGTCTTTTTTCGTGCGGCCCGAAGTCTGGATCTGACAGCCTCCCCTGTTCCACCTCACAGTATATGTATGTATCTTGTTGCGGTGCGGATCCCGGGCTGACGCCGGGGAGTTGCGGGACGTGAGGCGAACGGGCCCGAACCAGTGATCAGCACCCGTCATCGAGATGCCAAGCAAGGTCAACAACAACAACCACATGGGCCTGTATTCCGAGGTACGCGATGGTCACTCCCGACTCTTCGCCAGCGATGCCGGAGCACACGGCACACGGCGACGCACAACATGGCCAAGCTTCCAGACAACGTCACAGCCTGGAAGAAACCCTTGGCAACCCACTCTCTTGGGGCTGGGCCGCGCATCACTCGCCGGGGGCAAGACAGCAGGCGCCGGAAACTTTTTGTCACCACAGAGGCCGCGCCGAACACAAGGTTTCGCCCGGAGGCGGACTCCTCCCTTCCCGCGGCATCCCAAACTAACCTACCCGCAGAAGCGGCCGACCAGTCCGCGTTGGCGCCCTCCTTCCCCGGATACCCTACAGGTTATGGCGGCGGCGGCGGCGGGTGACGTGATGGCCCCCACCAGGCCTTCGGCTTCGCTGCGTTGCCAAGCTGCCAATTAATTGACTGCTAGCCGGTGGGGTTGCCGGGTGCCGTGAGCCAGCACGAGATCCCATGAGAGAGTGCCCCCTGTTACATAGGAGATCGTGCAGTACGTACTCCGAAAGTGTACATATGTACTCCGTCGAGAATGCAGATACATCCATACTTGGGTTATCACGGGCCGGGACGCGGTCAGCGGCAGGGAGGAGGGGAGAACAACAAAAACGGGCATCCCTTCCATCGCGTGTCACCCCACGGTCTTTTGCATCCCCCCCCCCGGCTCTCTGCTGGGCCAACAAACCAAGACACATGGCGTTGGCGATTGGAATCCAGAACCTTGCGTTTTCGGCATCCCGTTGCCGATCCCCGACATCCCATCTCCCAACGCCCCGGCTACATACCTCCCCGAGCAAGGCAAGGCAAGGCAAGGCATGCATGTGCTGTCCGTCGATGGCAGGGAGGGCCGCGATAAGCATGCGGGCCCGGCACGCTGTGCGCGATCAACAAGCTGCATCATGGGGCTGAATGTGGTTCTTGATTCTGGAGTGGCGGCCCGAACAAAAGCCAAGAGTTTTTGGCAGCCGGAGGCCTCCGCAGACGGAGACGACTTTGGCCCGGGATGAAGCGCTCTTTGGATCTGGCAATGCCACTTACCAATCCCTAACCCTAGCACACTCCAACCTCTCTTTCACTTGGTTCTAGGACAAATCAAGCTAAAGCGCAAAGTAAGAGCAACAAGAAAAGAGGCGTGTGTACAAGAGTTACATACTCGTCACTGGTCAGGGCTTAGTAGTCTGGCAGTTGGTCGGAAGGCGGGTCTGTAGCCCGGCAAGTAAGGATTTGTACAGGCGGAGCCGCGTACATGGCATAGCCCCCAAGGACAGGGCAGGGGCCAGAGAACCAAACGGCTGTCTCTATTCTCTTCTGTCTTCACATGGTGCACAGTCGATTCATCACGTCACCGTATGAGCAGACGGGCGAAACCGTGCAATTCTCTTGATTCCCTTCTCGAACGCCTAAACACGGGCACTTCTGATACCACGGCCCCGGCTTTTGCCCGCTTTCTCTCTTTCCTCTTTCCAGGTCTCGAGTCCGTTGGCGCCCCAGAATGCACAACAACCAGGTTCGAAACGCCGTGGTTTCCCGAACCACCCGTCAAAACAGACAGCGTCGAAGTCACTATTCGTTACGCTGGTATCCGCCATCGATACTTCGTTTTGCCTGCCCGCTGCCTTCCCGGCTTCTCAATATGACCATCCGACGCCTGATGCAATGCTGCTGACCAAGACCTGCGTAGCCCGAAGACTTCCCAACCCCGAGATTTAAGATGACAGGGGCAGGGGCGAAAAGCGTCCTCCCCGGCCCAGTGTTGCTGCCAGCATCCATACCATCCACTTCTAGTGGGAGATCCCGTTGTATTCAGGCGTAGGTGCGCGACAGGTTGCGCAGATACCAGTCGACCAGCTTGCGGCCCATCTTGGCCTCGGAGATGTGGATCAGGTCCTGTGGGGTCCAGTCAGTACTTCTGGGCATTACTCTCGGGGGTTGGGGCAACTTACGCCCTGCATGGCATAGTCAAGATCGCTGATGTTGACCAGGTCGCCCTCCAGAAGGCCGGCGTCGGTCCAGCGCAGCTGCTTGCTCCGCTGCTTGTTGACCAGCAGCCACGCGCGCAGGTCCTCGGGCTTGACGTCGACGAAGCCGGCCAGCTTCTTGAGGTCCATGGTGGTGTACAGGCGGAGGTACGACTTGATGGTCGGGCTCCACATGTTGATCTTGACCTCCTCCATGAAGACTGCCAGGTGGTGGTCGGTGGCGTCGATGTTGGACTCGGGCACGTCAAAGTTGGGGGGCACGGGCGAGATGAACTTGGGGCAGGCCATCCGGAAGAGCTCCTCGAAGACGGGCAGCGAGTCGGGCCCGCCGCGCTGCAGCTTGAGCAGCTGGTCGCCGTACTTCTCGCGCAGGGCGGTGTGGATGGTGTCGTCCAGGCGGGTGGGGTTGAAGGCCACGCAGATGGCGATCAGGGCAAGCATCTGGTCGTTCTTCTTGCTGATCGAGTCGTACTGCGTGTTCTTCTGGAAGTTCTTGGTCCGCGAGACGTAGACCAGGATGTGGCTGAACATGCGGATGGCGTCGGAATAGCGGCGCATCATCATGTAGGAGAAGCCCACATAGTAGTAGGTGGTGAAGTGGGCCGCCATGACGCGGGCGAACATGGCCTTCTTGTTGAGCTCGATATCGTCGAGCGTCTTGAGGGCGAGGCTGAAGTCGCCGAGGAGGCAGTGGACGCGGAGGAGACCGATGATGGAGAAGTATCCCAGCATGCGGTAGAGGCTCTTGGTGCCGTAGGGGCCGGCAACGTCCATGGGGTCCTCGTTCCTCCTCATGGCGGCCAGCTGCTCGGTGATCTGCGACTTCTGGATCAGGGAGTAGAGAACGTTGAGCACGCTGTAGCAGCCCCACGTGTTGGGATTCTCCCGCAGGATCCGGGCCTCCTCCTCATTATTGGCCTGCCGCGCGATCCTGGCGCGGTACGAGAAGAAGGTGTTGAATTGGTAGATGAACTCGTCAATCACATCCCAGGCCCAGTAGTACTGCCTTGGAGTCAGCACCCGGCCCGACGGCGACGAAGCAATGCAGGGCGAGATATACTGACCGACGGAGGCTCGATGTCGACGGGGCCGTTCTCTGAGTTGAGGATGCAGTGGAAGAGCGCGCAGTAGTTGTCGTAGCTGCGGAACTTGGTATCGAGCGTCGCCTGGAAGTCCAGCGGTTGGGCGGCCTGGACGAGCTGAGCCTGGAGGTCGTCCGCCTGGGAGGCGAGGGAGGGCTGGTCGAGGTCGTCGGCACCGCCCTCGTATTGCACCTGCTCCTTGTAGTCGGCGACGAGGGCCTCCTCCTCGACATCGCTGTCGTCTTTCCCGTACGAATTCATGTTGTCGACCGGCCGTGGCAATTAAGCGTCAGCGATTCGGGTCGGAGCGGGTAGGTCAGGCAGGTAGGTAGGTCGTGGTTGTCGTGGGCCTTCTTTTGTCGGACCGCCGCAAAGATCCGGAAATGCTTTGCTGGGTGGGTCTTGATTTTTGTGTTCGCGGGGTGGAGGCCAAGCGGTGAATTTTCGACGGCCGCTAGGGTTTGGTGTGTATCGGAAACTCCCCAGATGCAAGCCCTGATTATTGCATACAGAGCTGCCATGGAACGACTCTGCAGCAAGAGACGTGAAAAAACATGGATCATTCCGGGATTTCCAGCTCAGTTGAAGCATGTCAACCCTAGTGCAGAATCCCCGAAGCTTCATTAACAAACACAACTTGGTCGATGCCGAAGTGCGCATTGCGTGGGCTCTATCCAACTATTGCTGTATCCGGCATCGCAGTGATGTCGGACATCTAGACTTTGCCCCGGGACCCCGCCATAGCATCCCACCTTCCATGGCGTCCCTGTCTTGGCCATCGGAGTGTTAGTCAGACTGCGCCGCGATTGCCACAGTGAATCATCTGCTGCAGTATTCTGCTGCAGTATTTAAGTACCGGGTACCAGCCGATATAAACACATTTAGGGGGAACTTCAGCCCGCGAGGCCATTCATAACACTTGCTTTCATCAGATACCCCGCCAATACCACAACGATGCCTGTCGTCGGTCCAGATACGCTGGCCCAGCTCCAGCAAAACGCCGACGATGTGCGAAATGTAAGTGTTCTCTTCTCTCTGGTGAAATAAAAAAGAATATGGAGAAAATAAGAGCAGACAAAATAAAACAAAACAAAATATGGAAATCAACGAAATCTGAAGAAGAAGAACAACGCTGACCAGAGTCTTAGATTTGCATCCTGGCCCATGTTGTACGCACCCCCTGCCCCTCTACTGTCTCCTCGGCGGCCAAACTCACTCTGTGCGTAGGATCATGGCAAGACTTCCCTCACCGACGCCCTCCTCGCCACCAATGGCATCATCTCGCCAAAGCTGGCCGGCAAGATCCGGTACCTCGACTCTCGGGCCGACGAGCAGCTCCGGGGCATCACCATGGAGTCGTCGGCCATTTCCCTCTACTTCTCCATGCTACGGCGGCCGAGTCCCGAGGCCGCCCCGGAGCCCAAGGAGTACCTGATAAATCTCATCGACTCGCCGGGACACATCGACTTCAGCAGCGAGGTGTCCACGGCGTCGCGGCTGTGTGACGGTGCCGTCGTTCTGGTGGACGCCGTGGAGGGGGTGTGCAGCCAGACCGTCACGGTCCTGCGGCAAACATGGATCGAGAAGATCAAGCCGATACTCGTCATCAACAAGATGGACCGTCTCATCACCGAGCTGAAAATGTCGCCCGGCGAGGCCTACATCCACCTGAACAAGCTGCTGGAGCAGGTCAACGCCGTTCTCGGGAGCTTCTTCCAGGGCGAGCGCATGGAGGAGGACCTCAACTGGCGCGAGCGGATCGAGGCCCGCGTCGCTGCCACGGCCGCCAAGGGAGCCAAGCTGGTCGATGCACCGCCCGACGCGGGCGACATCCAGTTTGAGGAGAAGGACGACGAGGAGCTGTACTTTGCGCCCGAGAAGAACAACGTCATCTTCGGCAGCGCCATCGACGGCTGGGCGTTCACCGTCCGCCAGTTCGCGGGCCTCTACGAGAAGAAACTCGGCATCAAGCGCAGTGTTCTGGAGAAGGTTCTGTGGGGGAGTTTCTATCTGGACCCCAAGACGAAAAAGGTGCTGGGGCCGAAGCATCTGAAGGGCCGGGCCCTGAAACCCCTCTTTGTCCAGCTAGTACTCGAGCAGATATGGGCCGTCTACCAGGGCACTGTTGGCGGAGACAACGGGAAGGGCGACGCCGTTCTCCTGGGGAAAATCACAAAGTCCCTCAACGTCACCATCCCCCCGCACATCCTCCGTTCCCGGGACCCCAAGCTGCTTCTGACAACCGTCTTTGCGTCCTGGCTGCCCATCTCGGTGGCGCTGCTGGTCTCGGTGGTGGAGTCGCTCCCGTCGCCACGGACAGCCCAGGCCGAGCGTTTCCCGCTCCTGCTGCAAGACGCCCCGGGCGCGGAGCACATCGCGCCAGAGATCAAGGATGCGATCATCTCGTTCAAGAAGGCGCCGTCCGATCCCGTGGTCGCCTATGTGAGCAAGATGGTGTCGGTCA
Organism: Trichocladium antarcticum; assembly: GCA_033297235.1. Lineage (NCBI taxonomy): Eukaryota > Fungi > Ascomycota > Sordariomycetes > Sordariales > Chaetomiaceae > Trichocladium > Trichocladium antarcticum. Next base: position 625,795 of record MU853402.1, read on the forward strand.
AGGAGAGCGAGCTGCCGGAGAACAGGCGGCGCGGGCCCATGAGCGGCGAAGAGGCGCGGGATCTGGCAAGGAAGAAGCGCGAGGAAGCCGCGCGGGCAACCGCCGGCACGGGGGACGATATGGACTCGCTGTTGGTGTCCGTTTCGGGAGCGTCGCTGCAGTCGAATGTGCTGGAAGAAGAGAAGGAGGTCGAGCCGGAGCACCTGATCGGATTCGCGCGAATCTACTCGGGCACCTTGTCCGTCGGCGACGAGGTCTACGTCCTCCCGCCCAAGTTCTCGCCGGCACACCCGCTCGCCGAGCCGGTGCCCAAAAAGGTCAAGGTGGCGGCCCTGTACATGATGATGGGCCGCAACCTCGAGCTCCTCGACTCGGTCCCGGCCGGAGTGGTCTTTGGAATCCGGGGGCTCGAAGACGGCGGCATCCTCAAATCCGGCACGCTGTGCAGCCAGCTAGACGGGGCCGTCAACCTGGCTGGCATTGGGCATCTACACGGCCGACCGATCGTGCGCGTGGCGTTGGAGCCCGTCAACCCAGCCGACTTGGACAAGATGATCAGGGGCCTCCAACTGCTCGTCCACAGCGACCCCTGTGCCGAGTATGAACATTTCTCCAGTGGCGAGCACGTCCTCCTGACCGCCGGCGAGTTGCATTTCGAGCGCTGCCTGACCGACCTTCGGGAGCGGTTCGCAAACTGCGAGATCCAGGCTGGCGAGCCCATCGTCCCATACCAGGAAACCATCGTCCGCGCCGACGAGATGCGGCCCCCGGCCAACAAAGAGCTCGGCCGTGGCGTGGTAGTCGGCGTGACGAGCTCCAAGCAGGTGTCCATCACCCTACGGGTGCGGCCCCTTCCCAGCGAGGTCGCCGATTTCCTTGTCAAGAATACCGCGGCCGTCAAGCGGCTATATTCCAACCACACCGCGGCCGAGGAGGGCGAGTCTCCTTCCCCAGACACCGCCGCCGAGAATGGTGCCCAGGGCGATGCCGCCGAAGCCGACGACGAACTCTCCGAGGCTCTCGAGGCCATGTCGCCGGAAGAGCTCGCCAACCAGCTCCAGTCCCACTTTGACAGCGAAAAGGACCGCCTCGACAGCTGGAAGGGCGTCGTCGACCGCATCGTCTCCTTCGGCCCGCGCCGCACAGGGCCCAACCTCCTAATCGACGCCACCGAGTCGCAGTCCTTCCCCAAGGCCTTCGCCCTCGACACCACCAACGCCGCGAACAACATCGCCCAACGGCCCTCGGCCGGCGACCCCCTCAGCCCGCACCACTTCAACGACAAGATCACCTACGGCTTCCAGCTCGCGACCCAGCACGGCCCGCTGTGCGGCGAGCCCATGCAGGGCCTGGCCGTCTTCATCGACGACGTCTCGGTCGCCCCGGCGCCGGCCGACAACGACAGCACCGGCGACGGCGCCTCGGCGCGCGACCGCCTCGGCCGCCTCACCGGCGAGGTCATCAGGACAGCCCAGCAGTCCATCCACAAGGCCCTGCTCGACTGGTCGCCGCGCCTGCTCCTGGCAATGTACTCGTGCGAAATCCAAGCCTCCAGTAAGCCCCCGCCTCCTCTTTAATCACCACCACCACCCAAACTAACCACCCCTCCGCCACAGCCGAAGTCCTCGGCCGCGTCTACGACGTGCTGACCCGGCGGCGCGGGCGCGTGCTCGCCGAGGCCATGAACGAGGGCACGCCCTTCTTCACGATCCAGTCGCTGCTGCCGGTGGCCGAGTCGTTCGGCTTCTCGGACGACATGCGCAAGCGGACGTCGGGCGCGGCGCAGCCGCAGCTCATCTTTGCCGGGTTCGAGATCCTGGACGAGGATCCCTTCTGGGTGCCCTTCACCGAGGACGACCTGGAGGATCTCGGCGAGTTTGGCGACCGGGAGAACGTGGCGAAGCGGTACATGGACGGCGTGCGGAAGCGCAAGGGGCTGCTGGTCGAGGGCCGGAACGTGGCGACGGATGCGCAGAAGCAGAAGACGCTGAAGCGGTAGGCGGGACGGGCGGGTATGATAAAAAGTTGCGAGAACGCGTTGGGGGGTCTGGCAGATTAGAAAAATGCATTTACTATTTCCGTTGTCTTGCTAAGATCCCTTTGTCTAAACTGAGTAGAGACTCTACTACCACCCCAGTCAGCCTCAAGCCCCCCAAGCCCCCCGAGCCCATCTAATCCGGAATGGCATGCATCATCTATAGTCGGTTAATGATGCTGACGCCGTCCAAGCATAGAAGACATCGGGCTAGCTAGCAGGCAGGCTGCACGAGATGGCCATGAAAACACCAAAGGAAAGGCGGGTTCCCATGGCAATGTGGAGAGAGGCCGCCCCTCATAACTCTCCGCCCATATCTATCTGGATATTTGCCCCCTCCAGAGTCGAGATTTTGCCCATATCAAGCAGAAACACCTGCCGTAACGACCGAGAACCTTCCCGCATCCATATCATTTGGCCGCCGCTCTTGGGGACCGAGGAGCCGTCATTTGTGAACCGAGAAATCCCCCGCCGCATTCCTTGCATAACGTCGTGGCCCAAGAAATGGCGAGCAAAGACATACTTTTTGGTATAGCTGGAAATATCATGAGGTCGGGATCGCTCAGCTGTGTCGGCCAATGTGCCCCGCTTGGGCATGTCGGCAAGGAGGAATGAGCGGCAAATCCGTCATTCCGAGAATTTGGTGGAGCATGTGAAAAAAGGCAGATGGGGCAATTTCGCCTGGCCCAAAGGGAAGAAGGGGTGGGATGCGCGTGATGGCGATAGATAGCACTGGTGTCGGGCTATCCAAGCTGGGATTGAGGACTCGCCAAAGCCTACGCAGACCCGAGCATCTCCCGATTAAAAGGGCGAGGCGAATGTAAGGGGGACGTATTGTGCATTCAAGGGCGGCCCCCGCGGCGGCCCTTGACGGGGACCGTGACTGTGGTCCAGCCGTCGGCATCGGCCGTTGGGGCCGGGGCCGCCTGCTCCGTGGTCGGGGACTGGGGCTGCGATTGCGACGGGGTAGGTGCGCTTCCGTTGGACCGAGCCGGCCGTGCAGCATCGCTGCGAGCACCGCGAGGGGCACCACCGCCGCGGCGGCTACCACGAGACGGGGTACGTCCCTCTCCTGTTGCCGATCTCCAGTTGCCACTGTCGTTCGCCCGCGACTTGGGCGTCTCGCGGGGCTCGCGCGGCTCACGCGGCTCACGCGGCTCACGGGGCTCGCGGCCCTTCTTCTGCTCAGCTGCAGGCTCCTTTGCGGCTTCCTCCGTGGGGGCTGCCTTTGCCTCCTCCGTCAGGACCTCTTCCGCTTTGGCCTTGGCAGCCTCCTCAGCAGCAGCCTTATCGGCAGCTTCTTTCTCGGCGGCTTCTTTGGCGGCCTGCTTGGCGGCGGCCTCCTTCTCAGCAGCTTCTTTGGCAGCGGCTTCCTTGGCGGCCTCCTTGGCAGCCTCCTTGGCGATCTTCTCCTCCTTTGCTTTCTCCTCGGCTTCCTTCTTATCCCTCACGCGCTTCTCCTCGATCTCACGCTCCCGTGCAGCAGTGTCGATCGGGCGAGCCGCACCAAACGGATTGCCCTTGGAGGTGGCAGCAGCGGATGTGGCAGGCGCGGCATCGGTTGGCTCGGAGACAGTCCGCTTGGCGAGGTTCAGCTTGGGCCGGCCAACGGGGAGAGCCGCAGCTGGGGCGGGCGAAGAGGGGGCCTCGCTACCCTCGCGAGACTCCTCGGGCGACTTGCCGGCCGCACCAGCACGCATGTTGCCGCGCCAGTTGAAGTCCTTCTCAGCGGCAGTGACAGTGCGCTCCTGGCGTTCCGGCCGGTCGGCAAATTCACGGCGGGGTGGGCGGGACCCCTCCTGACGGTTTTCACCCGGGCCCCAGGCCGCAGGCGAGGCCCTCCGGTTGCCGGATTGGCCATCAATGGTACGGGACCGAGCTCCCTCGCGAGACTCGGGGCGTTCTGACTGGGCAGCCGGCGACAGGGGGCCACGTCTCTCCCAGTTACCAAAGTCCCGGACTTTGCCATCATCCTGCGGCTGGAACTCACGCCTACGCTCACCAAAGTCGGAGGCACCAGGGCCACCAGGGCCACCAGGGCCACGGCGATCATTGGTGCGGCCAGGGATATCGGCCAGGGGGCCCCGACGAGCACCCCAGTCGAGGTCGCGAGGGAATGCGTCACCTCTCTCTCCAAATCCACCTCTCGCTGAAGCAGGTCAGTACTGTGGTGCACAGTATCGCAAGACGAACAGGAAATACGTACGTGGCTCAGCAACCTTGACACGGATACTGCGTCCCTCGAACGACACTCCATCACGAGTGAGGGCGGTCTTTAGGCCCTCAAGGTCGTCAAACTCGGCATAGGCAAAGCCCTTTGGCCGCATCTGCTCGCGGTCTTCAATGATGCGCACGTTTGAGATGTTGCAGCCGTCAAAGAAGTCCGTGACGCTTTCGACCGTGGCATCGTATGACAGGTTGCCGAGATGGGCGGTGTAGGGGGGCTTGTCAGGGAGAGTCTGGGGCAGATTGTCGCGGATAGAGTGATAGCCTGCAACGACCAGAGTCAGTATTGGGTCCTACACAAGAACGCACGGACGGCGACACATACCTTTATCGTTGGTCATGCTCATGCCATAGCCGCTGGACTGCATGCGGCGGTCGGAGGCGGGAAGTGCCTGGGTGCCTAGTTACAGTCAGGGTCTCGGTCCTCCTCGAGTCAACTCGCCGTTGAGGTTTGCATACCAATGGCTGGAAAGGTCAGTATACACACGATCAACCTATTCGGGGTAGCAGTACTTACAGTACGTGTCCTCGACTTCATCTGCCCAAGAGCCACCACCTGTTACATGGTTCCGTCAGTATGGGGCTAAGGCAAGAAGGGTGTGGCGGGTATCGGGTCGATGACGACCACCTTGGCATGGAGGGAAACTAACTGGGCTCATTCAGGAATTCATGCAGATTCATCTTGACGACTTCCTTCTTTTTGGGCGCTGCATAGGTATCTCGGTCAGCAAACGACCGCGTGAGGGGCCGGTGCCCCGCTGTGTGTGTTTCAGCGGGCGCGCTTGTGGTCGGGGGGGTGCTCACCCATGATTGCGGTGTTTCTGCTGTGCGCGCTGTGATGTACCGGAGGGCGCAATTAGAGAATCGTTAACCGGATGTGCAGGAGTCCGGCAGGAAGGGGTCGATCGGTTTCTCGTTGTGATTTGCAGTTCCGGATGCGGTGCAGGCGGAGACTGATGGGGGAAGTGCGAATGTGGGATTCGCGACTCGGTGGTGGTGCCTTTGGTAACGTGGTTTGGATTTTGGGTTCCGGGCGGAAGCGAAAAATTATTAGGTGAGGTCGATTGGGGAATGAGGGTTGACTTTTTTTTCGCTCTCGGCAAAGAGTGGGCGGGCGGTCCCTTGAACCACGCTAACCCCAAACTAATTAGCCCCATTTGGAGGGGTGCTCTTGCATTCGGCCCATTCCTTGTTCAGCTGCAAGTCTTTCGACAAAGCGTGTGTGCACTCCGTCGTCCAATTCATCCATCTGCCGAGTCCCTTCACGCACTATCCGTACCGAGTGCTTGACGTTTTTGAAGACGCCCACCACGACACTTCACCACCACCCCGATACTTTACGCGTTTCGTCACACCGGCGTAACAAAACAGACTGGGAAATTTGATCGGCTCTTACATTTTACTCAGCCGTTCCAAGATGACGCGCCATGAACCAGACCAAGAGAGTCAGAGTCGGACACCGGTGTCTGCCCCATCGAGAGAAGGGACACGGCCACGGAAAAACCAGTCGCTTCCGCCCGAGGTGATGGAAGTCCTGCTTCCCTCCCTCAAGGTCGGCGGAATTGCTGGTATGGTGCTTGCATTGCCCACCTGTGTTGTATCCGCCACTCTGACCTTTGCTAGGTGTATGTGGTCTGTTCACTGGAGCCGCAGCTGGCATTATCCGGTCTGCACCTCCTGTATTATTCTCAGCCATCTCGGGAGTGCAATGGTTTGCGCTGTCGTCGAGCTACTATGGTGAGATGCACACCACACACCAGCTCCCTATGTGTCTCTGACAGACCCCAGCCACGCGACTGGTTGCCCTCAAGCGTTTCGAACAGGGAGGGGAAGCCACACCGACAGACAGACTGAAGGCGAGCACCATCGCGGGTGGTGTTGCCGGAACCGTTGGTGGCGTGATGAGTGAGTTGTCAGCAAACCAGGCAGCTAGCAGTGTATGTGCTGACAGTATCCAAAGGGGGTCCTAGAAACATACTCCCAGGCGCCATTGTGATATCATTGTTTGGCGCCGGAGGCCAAGCCCTTGTCAACTGGCGGGCCGAGCGAGCTGCAAGAAATCCCCCAAAGTCGTCGGACGTAGGGTTCTGGGAGAGATGGAGCCCTCTTACGCAGTTGTCCGACCAAGATTATGAGAAGATTCTCGAGGAGCGACTACTTCGCGCAGAAGCTGACATTGCCATCGTAGACGACCACATCAAAGAGCTCCTCGAAGCTGACAAACAGTCAAAGAAAGAGAGTCAGACGAACGAGGGGGCCCCCCAAATTGGGAGCAACATTTCGACAAAGTGATGTGAAATAGCCAAGATTCCACAAGAGGTGGATATGCAATCTCGCTCCTGCTCGACGGCCCGCCGAGGGCCCCGGGATGCTGGGTCTCTCCGTTTTCTAGTAGAAGGAAGTGTCTTGATGGAAAGCATAAATGGCACCAGCATGCCCTTGAACCCAGCGCAGCGGAGGATGAAATGCGGAACGGTCGAGCTTGGAAAGACGCGAGCTGTTCCGGCCTCGGCGTCTCCGCGCACTTGTTCGCGACCTCGCGTGCAATGTGCCGAAACCAATTGGAATCAATTTTAATACCGCAAGCTGGAGATCCTCTCCGTGGAGCTCGTCTGTGAGGGTTCTGGGGAGCGCAAATGTGGAGGTCCCCACCGGAAATGCACAAGCCATGGAAGCTTGGAGCCTTGGTTGCATGTCCCCAGAAGTATCTGTACATCAAGTTGGTGTGGTATAATGTGCGAGGGCTGGAGTCAGCTGTAACATATGTAAGTATGAGTTACGCGGGCGATTGTTCTCGGTGGGATGGGCAATGGGCAGTTGGCAATGTGCAACAGGGGGAAACCGCCCAAGAGAGGTTGACTTTCCCGGCACGTTGGAACCTTTGCAACCTCGAGGCCTGGTTGGCCAAGGGCTTCATTGACTTCATTCCGCTGATCTCCCTCGTGGGGCCTTTCCTGGAGCAGGCTAGCGCTAGCCTCTCTGTGCTGGTTGGCGGTGGTTGGCGGCAGTACCTGGCCATGGAAGGAGGAAGGGAAGGAAGGTTATCCCACCCTGACTGACTCCCTGATCGGATCCGGCCTGTTCGCCAATTTCATCATCCCCTGGCGCGGCCGATAGATGCTGACAACTTCCGTCCCTGATCTTTTTGCTGCCTTTCCCCAACAACCCGACGCCTCAGACGCCGCTCCCGTGGCCGTTGTTGATATCTCTGATTTTTTCCTGCCCTGAGCCGGGTTTTGACTTGCGGCCTCGTGGCGGTTTTCAGTGGCCCACTTGGTTGCGGCGCCCGGCGTTTGACAGGGAACCCGCCGAGAGTACAGTACTCCGTCCGTCCAACACGGCGCAGCGACAGCGGCAGTACGGATACCCGACTCGAACAAACAGACCCGGCAATGGCATTGCTCAGCATGCCGCGCAACTGAAGACAACGGACCGGGCTGTATATCTGGCTTCTCTGCCTCGCCCGGTCGCATCGAGCATTGGACGCCAGACCCGCCCTAGTTTTGGCGAACGGACGCCGAGGCCGACAGTGTACCGTACCTGTGGCCCAGCGCGGACAGGACACGCTCCGCCGAAATGGCCCTCCTCGATCCCACCTTCATCTTCGGCATTCTGGTCCTCATCTACCTGTCGACGTTTGTCTTGTTCGCCGTCATCCGCATCGTCACCGGCGTTTCGATCCAGCGCATCGGCTACTGCTCGCTCCGACGGCTGGCATACACGCCTCGCGATGGCGTGCGCATCGAGATCCGGGGCCTGGGCCTCACCATCCACCGCCCAACCTTCGCCCAGCCGACCTGGCTGAGCATCGTGGTGGACGAGCTTGCCGTCACGGTGGATATCGTAGAGCTGGAGAAGAGCAAGGCACGCGCGATTGCGTCTGCGGGCGGGGAGGAATCCGACGCCGACACTCCCGCCCAAGACCCGGTGCAGACGGACCCCAGGACGCCAAAGACACCGCGGCCGCGCGATACCGACCCGGGCGAACGAAGCAAAACATGGAACCAGCTGGCCAGGGTCAAGGAGCGGGTCAAGCGGATGCATCGTAGGGTGAACTGGCTCCGCATGGTCGACGTCGTGGCCACCAACTCGACCGTCGGCATTGCGGGCGTCGGCAACGTGCAGATGGGCAGCTTCACCATTGCGGTCGACACCCGCCGGAAGATGGTTGATCGCGCGCGCTTCTCGCTGCAGGGAAGGGCGGAGATGGCGCGCCGGAAGCAGCAGGCCGAATGGATCGTGACCCTCCGGAGCGTGCTCTTCACCACCGAAGGGCGGGATTCTCTCGAGATTCTCGACAGCGCAAGCCTGAATATACATGGCTATCTCTACGAAGCCCTCGACGGCCTCCGCGACACTTCCGTAGCCCTCAAACTCGGCCGCCTCCACATCCCCTATGACGATGTTCGTCACGGCGTGGCGCAATACAAAAAGGTCCGGCTGCAGGCCGACCAGAGCTTGGCCAAGTCGGATCCCGTCGACGTGACTGTCGACCGCGTGATGCACGAGCTCGACGCCCCCGGAAGCACCGACCGCGAACTGATGAAGACGGTTTCCGACTCGAAAGTGCTTGTCAGCTCCGTGCTCAAGGGGATCAAGGAGGTCCAGTTTGCCGTCAGCTTCATTGGCTTCACCAAGAAGATCGAGGCCGTCCGGCCTGCGGGCTCCCCGATTCTCCTCACCGCATCCATGAAGGAGGTTGGCATCGACCTCCACCGGCTGGATCCGAAGTCGCCCGCACACAGAATGTACTTCCCTTCCAAGGACATCGCCCACGAGGCCCTGGCTGCCGCGCTGTCCATATCCATCGGCTTTGACGATGGCAACGGCAAACCCGAGCGCATCGTGTACATCCCAATGGCCACCACGACTGCCAAAACAACACTGCCCTCCAAGACGGTCGAGCTGGCCGACGAAGGCACCGCTGAGCAGCGGAATGCCAACATACTCTTTGCCAACTCTGTCGTGACGTCTCCGTCTGTCGACCTTGACCCGCGACACCTCCCGCTGCTGCTGGCCGTGCTGCAGCGGAAGCCGAAGCCGCAAGGGGCACGGCCACAGCAGCGCCATATGCTCATCTCCCGCCTCCTTCCCAAGGCAAACATCAAGTTCTCGATGCATGAGCCGGTCGTGAGGATAGCTCTTCCGCCAGTCCAGAACTCGACCGATCCGGACGAGTTTGATCTGATCATATCATCCATATCCTCCGTCTCCCTGGACTTGGAGTCCTTCCACTCGACCGTCGAGGAGCTGCATTATTCTCTGGCCGCAACGGTCAGAGTCCAGACACACAGCCTCTACTACCAGACCTCGGCAGGCAGCAGGTTTGATCTTCTTGAGATGGAGTCCTTCGACCTGAAGGTGCAGCTCAACGCGTCGCCCAACGTCCATGTGGTCGCCACCGGGAACCTCCAGACGTTCACCCTCAGGATGGTGCGAGACGAGGTCCGTGATGGCTTGCGCCAGATAGTGCGGCAGCTGCGGCTCAATGTTGAGCCAGACAAGCGAGCCGTCTCCAAGACGCCGAGACAGTCCAACTTTTTGCGCGCTTTGCCCGCCTGGTTGCTGCACTTCCAGCTGCAATGCTCGGACTGTAGCGTCGAGGTGGCGGGCGTGGACAAGGACATATCCGAGGACTCGAGGGGCGTCACGATCCAGCTGGACTCGTGGTCGGCCGACTACCGCGCCCAGAGACTCGACGGGCTGCAGAGGCGGACGTCTCGACGCAGGGCCAGCAGCCGCAGCATGATGCTACCAGAGACCGAGCTGCTAGCTGCCGCCGTTCCAGCCTCGCCCAAGAAGAAATATCACCACGACGGCGATGGTCGCCGCCTCGGCTTCCAAGTCCGCGGCTTCGAGGCGTTCATTGTCGACTCGGCAGAGAAGTGGGAATTCGAGCCGTTTGCAACCATGCCCAAGTTTGAGGTTTCCCTTTCAACCCTGAGCGACCACCAGGGCCCAGTGTTTCACATCCACGCGCAGATTCGGACTCTTACCGCCCACTACTCACTCTACCGCCATTACGCCGTGGGTGTTGCCCTATCGACTTTGAAAAACGCATTCATGAGGACCAGCAAGGACACCGCGCGGCCGAAAACCCCGCCCATGTCTCCGCCGCGGCGGGTAGTCGGGCATCTCTCGCCACCTCCGAGCGGCATCAGCTCCCAGTTCTCCTTGGGCGACGCCGAATCGTGGAGGGCGGCCCCTGAGCTGGTCGCTATCGATATCAAGGCCGCGCTGATCCAAATCAAGGCCGACTTGCCGTCGGACCCCCCGATAATGCTTCAGGTTTACAATCTGGAGACGGGCCGCTATCGATGGTCGCCCCCCTTCTTGCAAGCCAAGCTGATTCGGCTGTACGCCGAAGCGCCGAGAATGCGCAGCGTCTGGGCGAGGGTTGTCAGCATCAAGAACGTCCGCGCAGACTACCGCGAATCGCGGCATAAGATGGCGGGTGGTGGTTTGCGTGAAGAACGGATGGTTGACGTGGTCTCGGAGACCATTCGCGTGGCCGTGCCGCATGAGATGGTGGTCTACAAGATCGTGGACAACTTTGTCAACACCTTCAAGTCTGCGCAACAACTCCATCACCGGTTCAATACGGGCACGAACGAGTACATCTTGGAAAGGGGTCCCGAAGGGCCCAAGAATGTCCCCAAGCTTTCGCTTCGAGCAAAGACACTCCTCTTTGAGCTGGAAGACGGCGCGTTCGAATGGAAGCTTGGGGTGATCTACCGCGCTGGACTGGTTGAGGTGAAGCAGCGCCAGGCGCGCGAGGAAGCCTTCCGCATCAAGGTCAAGAAGATCCATGAGGAAGAGTCCAAAAGGGGGTCGGCCAAATCGCGGGCGCGGTCCGCCGCCGCTGCCCGAGCCGAGCCCCCGACGCCGGGTCTCTCCCACGCCAGGAGGAGTCGCAGCATCGATAGTCAACGGCGGTCACCCGGCGAGGGGCGGGGCCGTGCGCTGAGATACGACCCCGAAGGAGGCTCCCAGGGGATCACGGGCAAGGCGCGTGTTTCGATCGGGGAGGCAAGGACCAAGTTGAACATGCACAACGCCAAGAGCTGGAAACAACGCATCGACCAGCAGTATGACATTTCCAGGAACACGGTCAAGGACCAGCATGCGGCGTTCTGGGGTGTAAACGAGGTCCCCGATGATTTGGACGACAGCGAGAGGATCTTGGAGGTGCCGCAGCGACCCGCCCTCATGTCAACGCTCATCAACGATTTGCACATCACCGTCGACAAGCCGTCCTTCCCGATGAAGGACCTTCCAGACTTCCTGCACAAGGTCGGCAAGGGCATGCCCAAGGACATGAAGTACGCGCTGCTGGTCCCCATGAGCTTGCAAGTCAGCATGGGAGAGGCGAGGCTGTCGCTCCGGGACTACCCTCTGCCCTTCATCCATGTGCCGCCGACCAAACTCGGCCAATCTGTCCGCCTCCCCGCCATGGCCATGACTACCGACTTTGTCATCGCAGAGGAATATCGGGGTCCAGGGTCGACACGGAAGATCAGAGTCCAGATCGTGCCGCCGCCCAGCCTCGACGACCCAACATCCGCCAGCGCGCGAGGCTTTGCGGTGGATGTGCGGCGGACAATCGGGCCCGTCAAAACCTTCTCCGACATGAGCATTGATATCCACACTGCCAACCCGACACGCATCACCTGGGGCCCGTCCTACCAGCCCGCTATCCAGGATATGATGATGGCGATCGAGTCAATGACAAAACCGCAGCTCGACCCCTCCGACAAGGTTGGCTTCTGGGACAAGATCCGGCTCAACTTCCACTCGCGGATGCGGATCGCGTGGCGCGGCGACGGCGACGTCCATCTGGCGCTGAAGGGCTCCCGAGACCCGTACCAAGTCACGGGCAACGGCGCCGGATTTCTCATGTGCTGGCGGAATGATGTGCGATGGAACATCCACGCCGACGACGACCCGAAGCGCTTCATGACCGTGGACAGCGGTGAATATGTCTTGGCCGTTCCCGACTACAGCCACCAGGTGCGCGAGACTCGCCGGCAGCACGGCGAAGACGAGAGCATTGCCAGCAACGACAGCCAGAGGACTGGCGCGGTCTTCAAGAAGGTTGTCATGAAGCTGTCTGGGAAAGTGCAGGTGCTGGCCGGCCTCGTCTTTGAGCGGGCGATCGAGCGCGGCACGAGGAGTTTTGATTCCATACCGCACTACGAGGTTGTGCTCAAGTCCCCCCAGGACGCGAAGTCCCAGGACGGCCTGCCGTACGACGCTTTCCGCGGCTTCCGCAGCCAGCACATCCATCTGTCCGTGGCGGTCCGCGCTCCCGTCGACCGGGAATGGTCTGGGTCGATCGAGCCGTCGCGCAGCTACAACACGGTCCACCTCACGCCCCGTTTCTTCACCCATTTCTTCGCCTGGTGGTCTCTCTTTTCCGGACCGCTGTCCCTTCCAATCCGGCAGGGCACACTCTGGCCCGGCCGGGAGAAGACCAGCAAGAAGTTCGGCAGACATCTTGCCACCATCAAGTATAATGTCTTGCTGGCGCCACTGTTCCTCAGCCACATATACAAGCACAAGGATGCCGAGGACTACTCCGAGAACGCGGTCTCGGCGACTGGCATCAAGGTCCGGTTTGATAGCGGGATACTGGACCTGCACCAGCGCCGCGAGGAGTTCAACACCAGGGACCGCGGCCGCAAGACCCAGACCAGAACGACGGGCATGAAGCTCCACGCCGGGCAGCTGGACCTGGTCTCGGCAGATATCCGTGCCGTTTCTGCCAGTATCCGGGGCACCACAGCGGACGCCATGGTGAAGAATTCGCTCTCAACCTTTATCACGGACCAGGAAGGAGATGGCACGGATCTGTCCCGCTTTACCATTCCCGACAACGACCTCACGTGGATTGACATGGACGACTTTGTCGAGCTGGACTGGATCCTGCCGACCGAGCCGAATCCCGACACCAAGATCCTGCCCCTCGCCTTTGCCCCCCGGATTACCTACTTCCGCCAAACGGATATCGGCGGTGTCATTGACGGCGATCCTGACCGGACCAGCCCCTTCGGCAAGGAGCCTACCCATTTCTGCATCCTGAGCAACGACGACGACCCGAGGAGGGTGCAGAGCCAAATCATCCGGCGGCGCCTGGAGCAGTTGGACGAGCAGATGGAGACGCACAGGCGACATCTGGGCGAGATTGAGCTACGCCTAATCCGCGGTGATGCCGGGGAAGACCTTGGAGTCGAGTTCGAGATTCTCGACCGGCACACGGGCGTTCTCACCGGGAAGAAGGCGTTCCTGGAGAGCATGCTGGAAGAGATGGCATCGCCTTCTTCTACAGGCAACGAACATGCAGGGTCCACCAGCGGCGGGGGTGGTTCCGAGTCCCATCCGAGCCTCCAGGGCACCATGTCGACTCCTGCCGCGGCTGCGTTTGCGAGCGACTTTGTGAATCGATTCGTGGTCCATAACATGCAGCTGAAATGGAACAATACGCTGCGCAACATCATCCTCCGGTACATCCACCAGGTCAGCCAGCGCCGGGGTTTCGTCTACTATCTGTCCCGTCCGGCGGTCAAATTCATCCTGGATCTCATGGAAGATCAAGGCAAGTCAAAGACGGGCAAGAATGGCGGCGCCACAACCCCCACGGCGACCAGCAGCACGTCGGATACGCACGGATCAGCGCAAGACGTCGCAAAGGACATCGAGGACAAGATCCGCAGGATCCTGCAGGATAGCAACAAGTTCACCAGCTCGGACGACGGCGGCGGGCCGGGGACACATCCGTCCATGGCGGATCTGGCAAGCGGCATCGCGGACGAGTTCACGACGCAGAACAGCTACCACGTCCGGCTGATCGCGCCGCAGATCCAGCTGCAGAGCGACAAGAACAAGAAGCACGTGGTCCTCACCACGTCCAAGGGCATGGAGCTCAAGGTGGTCGACGTTCTCGACAAGAGCCGGATGTCGGACAACGTCAGCGGTCTTGTGCAGCGGCGGTTCCTCGTCAACATGGACAGCACACAGTTTTTCGTCACGCACCAAAAGTGGTTCTCGACGCAGCTGGTGTCCATGTACTCCGGGAACACATATGGCACCCCGGCGGGCTCGTCGTGGCCGCCCTGGGTCCCGATGGAGGTCATGTTTGACTTCCAGTCGGACCCCTTTGGCTTCAAGCGGGTGGTGCAAAAGACGTCGGCCATGCTCCGCTACGACAAGTTCAACACGCTGCGGCTCAAGTACAACGACGAGATCAACACCAGCGAGGCCACGGGCGTCCCGTTGCAGGACAGCACCGAGAGCCGGACGGACAATCTCTGGGTCGAGTTCCCGCAGGCCCATGCCCTGTGCAACTCGTCGCAGTACTACGCCATCTACGTCATTGCGCTGGACCTCCTCATGTACAGCGAGCCGCTGGAGAAGACGCGGAACGAGAGGCTCGAGAAGATCATGCTTGCCTCGGACTTTAGCGATCTCCGCGGAGCGCCCGAGATGGTCGTCAAGCTCCAGGAGCGCGTGCGGCAGCTGGAGGAGATCAAGACGCACTTCCAGACCCATTGCAAACACCTGGACAGGAAGGGATGGCGGGACCGGCTGGTGCTCGAGCGCGATCTGGCCGCGTGCGAGGACGAGCTGTTCTTCATGATGAAGGCCATCACCTCGTCGCAGAGGAACTTTGACAACCCAACAAGCAGCGCCCTCCTCAAGTGGAGCATCATGGTCAAGGAAATTGTCTGGCATCTCGTCCGCGAAAACAACGAGCCCCTTGTCGAGCTGCAGCTCAAGGACGTCGAGTACGACCGGATTGACAATTCGGACGGGTCGCACATCAACCTGATCCAGGTGGGCAAGATCCTGGGCCTCAACCTCCTCCCGGACGCCATCTATCCCACCATGGTGGCGCCGTATCTTGAGGGGGACGCGGGCCGTCCCGACACGGGCGGCCAACCCATGATCCGAGTCTACTGGAACATGCTCGAGGCCATTGCGGGCATCCCCGTGATGGACCACTTCGAGGTGAACCTTTTCCCGCTCAAGGTTCAGCTGGAGCGCGAGATCGGAAAGAAGCTGTTCGAGTACATCTTCCCGGGCACCGATGGCGAGAAGACGCCCGGCGGCAAGAACGAGTCGCCATTCATCATCAAGCACTCGCCCACGGGGGACGAGGACGACGATCTCGACAACGTCTCGCTGGCCGAGTCCACCCCGCGTCTTGGGGTCGTCGACAAAGACCAGGGCGAGACGCCGTTTTCGACTCGCGCAGGGTCGCTGGAGCTCCGGCTACGCCCGACGCTGACATCTGATCCAGACCCGGCGTCGCTCAAGCACAAGGCGCTCAGCATCCATTCGGGCGAGGGCAACTCCTTCCGCCTCTTCCGGTCGGGCACTGGCCTCAAGACGGTGGGCAAGAAGCGCTCATACGATTCGCTGCGCGTTGGCACGCCGCGCGCCGGCATCGGCCGGACGCCGACGGGGCTCTCGTCCGTGTCGATCAACGGCGACTCCAAGAAGGGATCCCGCTTCATGCTGCGGCACCGGTCCAACGACGGCGAAAAGCCCAAGCAGTCGGATGATCTGTCCAAGATGATCGACCGCGCGTCCAACTACATGACCTTTGCGTACGTCAAGATGCCGTCGGTCGTCCTCTGCCTCAGCTACAAGGGCAAAGGCGACCGCAACTTTGAGGACGTGCACGACTTTGTCTTCCGCCTCCCCACCATCGAGTACCGCAACAAGACGTGGTCCAACCTGGACCTCGCCCTCGCGCTCAAGGGCCATGTGATCAAAGCCCTCATCAGCCACACGGGCGCCATCATCGGCAACAAGTTCTCCAAACACCGGCCCAACACGGCGCAGCAGTCCAAGCTTCGCGAGCTCGCCACGTCGTCCGTCCTCCTCGCCACGCCCACCCCCTCGGAAAGCCGCGACAACTCGGGCGACGACTCGTCCTCCCTCTACGGCGGCGGCGGCCCGCCCCCGTCCATCGTCGACTTCTCGCGCTCCCCGCCCCAGAGCATCCGCCGCAGCCAGACGTCGTCGATCCCGGTCCCGACCGCCGCCGCCGGCACCAGCCGCAGCTCGAGCGTGGCCAGCTCCATGCGCTCGGCGACGCACCACAACACCAGCAGCGGGAACGTCACCGTCAGCTCGCAGGCCACGGGCGCCGTGCCGAGCTTCCTGATGGCGCCGCCGACGCTGTCGCCCATGAACCCCCCCGAGCGCGCGGGCACCGGCGGCGCCTTTGGGCTGCTGCGGCCGAGCAGCAGCGGCGGGTGGTCGCGGTTTGGGGGCCCGGCGCGGAACGGGGGCCCTGGTGATGGGAGCGGCATCCGTAGGCCGGGGAGCAGCAGTGGGGTTGTGGCGTCGCCGAGTCCGTTGGGCGTCGTGGGCAGTGGGGGCCGCCGTGGGTATGGGGATGAGATTGGGTCTCTGGAGCGGAGGAGGACGGGAGGGCTGGGTGGTGGTGGCGGTGGTGGTGGTGGTGGGGGCCTGCGGGATAAGTTCCATGCGTTTACGAACCGGCTGAAGGAGAGGGACGGCGGTGGGGCGCGGGGGCCTGTTGTGGCGGGGGGGGGGGGGGGGGGGGGGGGGGGGGGGGGGGGGGGTGTGTTGGGGGGGGGGGGGGGGGAGGGGGAGGGGGGGGATGGAGAGGACGAGAGTGGGAGGGGCCTTGCGAGGGTGCTGAGTCGCGGGTCGTCGAGGTTGAGGTGAGGGCGATGGGATTCTGTTCTGGAGGGATGGGAGATTCGGATTGGATTACATGCATATAATTATCATTTTGACTCTAGACCGACCGGGAGCTGGGAAAGGGGAGGGGTTCACCGGAGAGAGCCGGGGGGCAATTGTCGCTGCATTGTTCAGGAGCATTTGGGGGGTCTAGAACTGGGGTGCGAATAGCGCATCAGCACGTCAGCATGCGATGTATTAATATGGGCTTGTGTCTTGTGCGATTAGCTCATCGGATCCATTTCCACTGTTTGTCAATAGAAGACGGACGATAACAGCTCCTTTCATTACCGATGATGTTTGTGTGCCGGGGGGGGGACCTTGACGGCAGGTTCTTATCTTATCGGGCCTCCCAGCGACCCCTCCACCACAGCAACTGCAGGCACTCAGCCTGCCGCATTCAACAGCGACCAACACCACGCACTCCCCACAGCATCTTCCAGAGCCACAGTCGAACGACGGCGCGGCAGACATGGGTAATTGATTTCCTCTACAAACCGGTTGAAAGAACGGGGGGGAAACGAACAAACACAACCGCTAACCACCGGCACCAGAGCTCCCCGCGACCGACAAGCTGGTCGACCGCCAGCGCGATGCCCTCTACAACTACAACCCCGCGTCCCAAACCGACACCGACGCGCGCCGGCCGTGGGCCACGGACCCGCACTACTTCAAGACGGTGCGCATCAGCGCGGCCGCGCTCGTCAAGATGGTCATGCACGCGCGGTCGGGCGGCAGCCTCGAGGTCATGGGCATGATGCAGGGCTACACGGAGGGCGGCGGCGTCGTCGTCGTGACGGACGCGTTCCGGCTGCCGGTCGAGGGCACCGAGACGCGCGTCAACGCCGCCGGCGACGCCATCGAGTACCTCGTGCAGTACCTGGCCGACGGGCGCGCCGAGAGCCGCGCCGAGAACGTCGTCGGCTGGTACCACTCGCACCCGGGCTACGGGTGCTGGCTGTCGGGCATCGACGTCGCCACGCAGCAGCTGCAGCAGCTGCAGGGGCCCATGGTCGCGCTGGTCATCGACCCGGACCGCACCGTGTCGTCGGGCCAGGTCGAGATTGGCGCCTTCCGCACCTACCCGGACGGATACACGGCGCCGGGCCCACCGTCGTCGTCCGCGTCCGCGTCGTCTGCGTCCGCGTCCGCGTCGGGGTCCGCGTCGGTGCCGCTGACCAAGGCCGACGACTTTGGCGCCCACGCGAGCAAGTACTACCCGCTCGCGGTCGAGCACTTCAAGAGCACGCTCGACACCAAGCTCCTGGAGCTGTTGTGGAACAAGTACTGGGTGCAGACGCTGGCGCAGAACCCGCTGCTGAGCAACCGCGACTACGCGAGCAGCCAGATGCTCGACGTGGGCCAGCGCGCGCACGAGGCCGCCGCGGCCGTGTCGCGGGCTGGGAGGGGCGGCAATGCCGGGCCGTCTATGCTGGGGCCGGGGCCCCCGGGCATCCTGAGTGCCGGTGGCGGCAAGGGGGGCGACCAGGCGATCGAGAAGATTGTCAAGGATTTCGAGCAGATTGCGGCCAAGGAGCGCGCGGGTCTGATGGCCGCCGAGGTGAAGGGGGCGCTGTTTAGGGGTTGTGGTTGTGGCGGCGGCGGTGCGTAGGCGGGAGAGAGGGATGAGGTTGGTTTTGGGGGTAATGGGATACGAATTGATGATTGGTTGCTGTCATTAGATGGGGATGGGGAAAACGAGGCGCTCTGGGGGGACGAAAAACTCGGGGCTGCTGGGATCGTACATGCTTCCGTCTGCCCTCATGGAAGTTCTCTTTACACTATTATACACTTCGCTGAAACATGCCTATGGCTGCCTGGTCTACTCCCCACGGGTCACTTCACCCGCGCTTTGCTGGCTGCCAGAGTCCTCCTGCACAACATGGCACGCAGCATTCAGCCGCCGCAGCGTCTCTTCCAGGCCCAAGATCTCCATGGTATAGGCGACTGGCAGGCCCTGTTCCGAGGCAACCAGCGCCCACCGCAGCATCCTGTACACGAATTTCTGCTGGCTGATGCCCGTGTCGCCGCAGATCGACGAGACCACGCTTTCCGACATGATGTGCCGCAGTTGCTCCTCGAGCCCCGCGCGCTTCCATGTGCCCTCGTCGTTGGCCGATATTTCCTTCACTATATACGCCATGGCGCGGCTGAGCGAGCTGGACTGGACCGACGACAGCGCCGGGTCAAGCCGGGCCTCCTGGAACGAGGTCCGCAGCACAGAGTCCGGGATCGCCCAGATGTGGTATTTGATGCTCGCCACGGCCGCGCCAAAGCGGGAGGCAGGATCGGCCATGGGGAACTTTGTACCCAGCATGACGCGCAGGAGGTCGTTATGGAACGGCTCTTCTAGAATCCGAACGGCCGGAAGCTTTTCGCCGAGGGACGCGACATGGATGTCGCCAGCAGCGGTCACCTCCCCACTTTTTCTTGCCATCTCAACCTTTTCAATGGCCGTTTTGAACGGATCAAGAACGTGGCTGTTGTAATGGGGCGCCTCTGCTGGCGTCTTGTCCCGCAGTCGCTCAAGGTGCTTTTGCTGGAGGTGTGCCAGCTTGGGCATCGACACCATGATGTCGCCTTTGCTGAACTGGAGGGACATCTGATGGTTCCTGTGTTAGACAACTGTCATGCCCTGGCGCAGCAAGCACTCACGTTGTCGACCATCTCTTGCAGATTCATGACATCCCCCTGCGGCCCTTGCCCACGCCAGCCCAACAAGGCGGAGAAGTTGAGGAGCGCATCGGGAAGAACAAGGCCGTCTTGGTAATACGACATGTTGGTGCTCTGGTCTCGTTTGCTCAGTTTCTGCCGCTTCAGATCCACCAGCAGGCCGAGGTGGGCAAACTTGGGGGGCTCCCATCCAAAGGCGTTGTACAAGTCGACGTGTTTCGGCGTCGAGATCAGCCACTCGGCTCCCCGAATGACATGGGTGATCTGCATGTGGCGGTCGTCAACGACGTTGGCAAAGTGGTAGGTGGGAAAGCCGTCGCGCTTCATGATGATGTAGTCGTCCTCGGGGTCCTTCTTCTTGAAGCGGTTGTATATGACGTCCTGGATCATCGTCGGCGTCGCGGGGCTCCGGAAGCGTATGGCGAACTGCTCGCCGTTGCCGGCCCGGTCATCCGACTCGGCGGGCGAGATGCTGCGGCAGGTGCCTGGGTAGAGGGTTGGCTGGCCAGACTCGTGGGCGGCTCTCTTGAGTTCCTCGAGTGACTCGGGCGAGCAGAAACATCTGTAGGCCCTGCCCTCGCGTACCAGCTTGTCGGCGTGCTCATTGTAGAGCGGTAGCCGTTCAGACTGAGTTGGTCCGCGTCAGCGTCAGCCTGGGCCCGGGGGCATGACAAATCAGTTCTTACTTGTCGGTAGGGACCATATGGCCCCTGGTTATCGGGACCTGCCAGAACGTGTGAGTGTTGATGTGGCCCAAAAGGGCGTCACTCGGCGCGCGGCGCAAAGGGCTCACCTTCGTCCCATGATAGCCCAGCCCACTTCAAGTCCTGGTAGAGCCTTTGCTCTGCGTCTGGCACCAAGCGGGTCTGCCATTGTGTGAGCTTCGTTTGCATGCAAAGGGAACTGCAGAGAAAGGTCTCACTCGATCCGTATCTTCAATGCGCAGCACAAACTGACCGCCCGTTGCTTTGGCTACGAGGTAGTTGAACAGGGCCGTCCGCAGGGATCCCAGATGCAGATATCCCGTGGGCGAGGGCGCGAAGCGGGTGCGGCATGGCGCAGTGGGCAGCTTGAATCTGTCCTGTCTCGCCTGTCGCGACTCCCGCTCTGGCTTCAGCGGCTCGTCCCTGAAATTCGGGCTGCTAGAAAACTGCAGGCGCTGCTGCGGGACGGAAAGACCTCCCCACTGCGTGCATGCCAAATGCAGAGGTCTTCGTACGAGGCCCCTGCCTCTCAGCAAAATCTTGTCCATTTCCCCGTACCTGGGCGGGGTCTATGGCGCGGCATCTGCTGGCGTGGTGTTTACTTGTCGGGAAGGTTTGTGATGAGTGTTGAGCCACAGGATCTCACAAGAAGCAGGGGTCGAAGTGAGTGGCTGTTGTGTGGCACTCGGAGGGAAAGCCGCGACGCCCTGGTCTTTGCCTTGCCAGGGAGTGTACGTAGTGGGGCTGGTTGATAACGCTGGGAACTGGAAGGCGCTCGGTTGGCCTCTCCTCAAGATACGTTCCCTCGGGGTTTGGCCATGTCCGGTACTACATGGGAAGCCTAGCACGCTGAAAGAATTGACAAATCGCCGATGCGAGGAATTTGGTGCCCTGTCTAGGCAACTGACACATATGTACATATATTTCTCGGGCAAAGGCATCCTGCGAGTATCGGACGCCCGGTTTGCGTGATTGGCGGCAGGAGACTGCCAGGCTGCCCATACTTCTTCAGATGGAAGGGCCAACCGGGAGCAAGTTAACACAAACTTCGTTCTTGACTAGGTTGCTCCTGTGCCAGCTCTCGTCAGACAGAATCCCTGGCAATTTCTTGGTTTAGAAGTCAACCAACTGCTTGCTGAGGCAGGGCGGCGTATGTACATAGTGTTTGCGGCTTTCAGGGTGGGGCGCGCCTCCAACGCCTGCGCTTGGTAAAAATTCCACCGCCCGCTGCCTCCAACATCCCCAGGCACCCCACCATCGCCATTTGCAGGTCGCCCTTTTGTCAAGAACCCCCGACCCGTATCTCGACATAGACATTTGGGAATCCAAAGGGAATCAGCAAATATGGACGCCGCCGACGAAATCGATCTCTATGGTACGCTGCGCATCTGTCTGCCGCGTGCTCTTCCTGATCCTGTCAGAAGGTCGTCCTGGCTAACCTCCGATCCGATACGCAGAGCTGCTTGGCTTGGACAAGTCGGCCAGCCCAAATGACATCAAGAAGGCGTATCGTAACGTGAGTGCCCGGCCAGTGTACTCGAGTCCGGGCGGTCTCTCGGTTGGATGCAGTACTGACGCCTCAGCCAGTTGGCGCGGCAATTCCACCCCGACAAGGTCACCGAGGACAAGCGAGTCGAGTCCGAAGCCAAATTCAAGGCAATCGGGCAAGCATACGAGATTCTCATGGACGAGGAGAAGCGCCATCTCTATGACACACATGGCATGGCCGCCTTCGACCCTTCAAGAGGCGGGCCCGGTGGACCCGGTGGTGTCGACCTCAACGACATCCTCTCCCAGATGTTCGGCATGGGCGTGGGCGGTATGCCCGGTGGTATGCCCGGCGGCATGCCAGGTCGCGGTGGCCCCCGGCGCCCGAGACGTGGGCCCGACGAGGAACAGCCGTACAAGGTCACGCTCGAGGAGCTCTACAAGGGCAAGACGGTCAAGTTCGCCGCCGAGAAGCAGGTCGTCTGTGGCCAGTGCAAGGGCAGCGGCGCGAGGGACAAGGAGAAGATCAAGCCCGATACGTGCCAGCGTTGCGGGGGAGCGGGCATGCAAGAGGCCTTCCGCCAGGTAGGCCCTGGTCTGGTTAGCAGGGAAACCGTCAGCTGCGACCACTGCCAGGGGTCTGGTGTGTACATCAAGGAGAAGGACCGCTGCAAGAAGTGCAAGGGGAAGCGGACAGTCAAGGAGACCAAGGCCCTGGAGCTCTACATCCCCCGCGGCTCCATGCAAGGCGAACGGATCGTCCTTCAAGGCGAGGCCGATCAACTGCCGGACCAGACCCCAGGCGATCTCATCTTCCATCTCGTCGAGGAGGCCCACGACCACTTCACCCGCATCGGCCACGATCTCTCGGCCGACCTTCGCATCACACTTGGCGAGGCCCTCTGCGGCTTCTCGCGCGTTGTCGTGAAGCACCTCGACGGGAGAGGCATCCACATCACCCACCCTCGTAACAAGGTCCTCAAGCCCAACGACGTCCTCAAGATCCACGGCGAAGGTATGCCCGTGAAGAGGGGCGAAGCCAAGGGCGATCTTTACCTGATCGTCAAGATCGAGTTCCCCGAGAACGGCTGGCTGGGTAGCGACAGCGAGTATGATGCTCTTCAGAAGCTCCTTCCTCCTCCCGCAGCGCCCATCCAAGCCGACGAGTCGGACGACGTCGAGTATGAGTCAGGTGCAGATATCGAGAAGGTAAGTCCTGCTCACGGACTGGCGGGTTATGGTGTGAGTAGCGCTGACATGTCTCGCAGATGGGTGCCCACCAAGGTGACCCGCGATATGGCGGCGACTGGGAGGATGATGAGGACGAGGACGAAGAAGGCGGCCCTGCGCAGTGCGCCACGCAGTAAGACTTGGTGCGGCTCGTGATTATTCAGAACGCGCAGTAAGATCGGCCCCCTTGCGCGAGCAGATCTTGGTGGATGGCGGAGAGGAGACAAGGGGGTAGGCCCGTTGAGGGCATAGGATAGTTGGGTTCGGCGTCCTCCACTGCATGCAAGACGGACCCTAGAGTCAGCCTACCTACCTACCAAGCCGGCGTTTCCAGCTTGTCCATCCACTGGGTTCTCGAGCCGGTTACGATGGTTTGTTTCCCGAGCGCCGCATCGCTTGCGGGCAGATCCTCCGTTGTTGGCCGCGATTTGGCATGCCGAGGAGGGATGTCCAGGGATGGCTTCACATCTGTAGGCGGCGGAGGATGAGATGACATGACCAGCAATCCCCGTGGGAGGTATAGTTTGCCAATATGTTAGCAGTCACTCTCATCCATACCAAGGCGCAATTTTATGATTCTAACCAAATCTTCTTGTGCCAGTCTGCATCATATGGTGTTGCTATCCAAGATGCATCTCCCAGCCAGAACTCCCCTCAATTATTCCCTTATCGCATTATCGATAACGGACCGACTCCAGCCCCTGTTCCCTGTCGCCGGACCCGCACTCAGAAAATGCAGGTGCACAGACCACTCAGCCTTAACAATTTTCGCACAACCCTAAGCCCACCAGCTCAACCAAATTCTGGAATTTTTCC
Organism: Trichocladium antarcticum; assembly: GCA_033297235.1. Classification (NCBI taxonomy): domain Eukaryota; kingdom Fungi; phylum Ascomycota; class Sordariomycetes; order Sordariales; family Chaetomiaceae; genus Trichocladium; species Trichocladium antarcticum. Next base: position 649,684 of record MU853402.1, read on the forward strand.
CAAGGTAGGTCGATCGTGACGACGCCAAACAGTTGACCATCACCCGACAACAATACCGCCAAGGTACAGTACCGCCATATTGCTGCTGTTGGTTTAATCATAGAGACCAGTTTATGCTGACCCGTCGCGCAGATGGTTACCGCTAAGAAGCATATCCCGATCGTGAAGAAGCGTACGTCTCTCGAGTCCTGAGCCCACGGCCGATTGCCCGAACAATTCCGCCCAACCCCCTTCGTTATTGGCGCCAGATACCGCCTTCCGTGCCATCGATCGCGATGTACTCCCAGGGACACAGGTGTTGATGGTTATTTTCTTGCAGGCACGAAGGGCTTCATGCGCCATCAGAGCGACCGCTTTATGCGGGTCGGTGCTGCGTGGCGCAAGCCCAAGGGTATCGACAACAGAGTCCGCCGGCGCTTCAAGAGCAATCTTGCTATGCCCTCGGTACGTGGCTGCCCCCCTTCTCGGTTACGTCTCCGGCCCCGCGGTACCACCGCGAGGCCGGGGAGCGGGGGAGGATAATCGGACCGGAGCTGGCTGGGATGCCCGGCGCAGGAATCAAGGGACAGCGGCTAACGTGCTCGACTGCGACTTCCAGATCGGCTATGGCTCCAACAAGAAGACCCGCCACATGATGGCCTCCGGCCACAAGTCTTTCCTTGTCAGCAACGTTCAGGACGTCGAGCTCCTCCTCATGCACAACAAGACCCACGCCGCAGAGTACGTGATGCCTCCTTCCGAAAATGCACCGAAATCGACGCGACGAGATTGGGGGATGAGGATGATTTGGGGGACCAAGGAGGCTAACATTGCCCTGCAGGATCGCCCACAACGTTTCCTCCAGGAAGCGCGTCACCATCATTGCCCGGGCGAAGCAATTAGGTGTCAAGGTCACCAACTCCAAGGCCAAGGTCACGACCGAGGTTTAAACGGCTGGCAACAATCATGGGGGCAATTCTTAGTGTGTTTTGGAGCATCTCAGGCGGTCTTAGGGAATGGTCTGCTATTTGACTGCGATTGCCTAGCACTCATCCGAGCTAGAGAATACAATTGCGGCTTGCTTCGTCACGACAATAGGCAGCTGACCTCACTCATGGGTTTCTCTGGCGTTCAAAACACCGTGCTTCTCGGGCCGAGTTGGCATGGATCAACGAATCTCATGCGGAACGGTGCCAGGGTTACTCGACGCGGCTGGAAAACAGGTCAACCGATGTGGTCACTTCGTCTGACCCGGACCCGTACGAGGACGGGAAAGCATCAAACGAAATCCGAGCGGTTCTTCGGGTCTCTTTTCTCAGTTGACGCCTTGTGATGTGACGATCCCCGTGATTCTGTGGCCCTGTGTTCTGAATTGCTCCATTCTCGATTTTCCCGTGTTCCTCGATTCCGTCATGTGTTGAAACCTGTTTGTCCCAAACATTCGGCCTCGATGCGATTTCCAGACCAGGCCATGGTCTCGGAGGGAAAGATTGCTTCTTTGACACACCTTTGGGTACATTCCCAATCTCCACTGAGCGCTGGTTGCTGGCTGACACAGGGCAGACAGAACCTTGCATCGTCGAACGTGTCACAGTCCAGTGGTATCTTAAGATGTGTGCCACTATGCGGCCCTCGCTCCTCTGTTGTGTCTTGAGTTCTTACATGCTGCTCTCAACGAAAAGATGAAGAGAGATTTGGGGGAAGTCACGAGGAAGAACTACTGTTAGTCGGGCAAGGCCACGAAGAGACAGATATCGAATCTGTGAATAAGTTTGATGTTAGGTCTCTATTACTAGATTACAATATGACTCTACTCTAGTCCAGACAGGCGTTTATTGCCTTTACTAAGCCAATATACTCATCCAGCACAAATATCACGATGGTCTATATGGTTTGGGTGGCTTGACAGCAAACCTCAAAATCTTACAGGCATGAAATAGTAGACAAATAGCAACGCCAACCGGCACACATGCCCACGACGGCATCGCATGTCTCGAGTTGCTGTGGGCCATACAACGGTCTGCTATGTCCATTGTATCCCCATACCCACCGCCATATAGTCACACAGGAAATATGTTTGGGCAAGTCGATTCTATCGACCCTATCGACTCGGTATCTAGGTCAAGCGCATTCCCCCTTCGCTTTCTGCGCGATGGCCAGGGCCTCGCCAAACGCCTCCACAAACTCCACACAGTCCTCAAAGGTATTATACAGCGGCGCCGGCGCAACCCTGATAACATCGGGCTTCCTCTCATCAACAATCACGCCCCTTCTCTCCAACTCGCGCATCACCGTCTCCAACAGTCCCCCTTCCAACATCAAACTTAGCTGCGCCCCCCTCTGGCCCTCAGCCCTCGGCGTGAGAATCTTAAACAACCCCCTCACCTCCCCCCCCATGCCCGCCAGCAACTCGTCCAGCCACGCCGTCAACCGCACCGACTTCTCCCTCAGCCTCCCCACCCCGCCCGCCAGCTCAAACACCTCCAACGACGCCCCCAGACTCGTGATATCCAGCACGCTCGGATTGCTCAGCTGAAACCCCGCGGCCCCACTGACTGGCCGAAACCGATTCACCATCCCGAACCGCGTCGCCTTATCATTCCCCCACCACCCCGCCAGCCGGTTCGTGTACCCCTCCGAATCCGAGTCCGAATCCGCCGCCGCCGAGGCCGCCGCCTCGCGCACCGCGCTGTTCCGCGCGTGCACAAACAGGCCGCCGATGCACCCCGGCCCGCCGTTCAGGTACTTGTAGCTGCACCAGGCGGCGGCGTCGACGTCCCAGTCGTGCAGGGCCAGCGGGACGTTGCCGACGGCGTGCGCGAGGTCCCAGACGACGAAGATGCCGCGGGCGCGCGCGAAGGCCGTGATGGCGGGCATGTCGAGGAGCTGCCCCGTGTAGAACTGGATCCCGGGCAGCAGGAGCAGGGCCGTGGTGGCGGCGTGCGCGGCGATGGTCGCGAGGATGTCGGCGGTGGTGTCGAGGATGTTGGCGGCGGGGTTGGTGGTGGAGGTGATGGTTACCATGGAGGTGGCCGGGGAGAGGTTGTGGTGGCGGAGCTGGGTCTCGACGGCGAACTGATGGGGCGGGTGGGTGTTAGTGTCTGGTTTGTGTTCCGTCTTCGGGGGCTGTTAAGGGTTGGAAGGTAAGGGGGGGGGGGGTTTACATGGTCGCTGGGGAACGCCTTGCTCTCCAGAATGATCTTGTGCCTGCCGTTAATGTCCGGGCGATAAAACGCAGCCATCAGGAGGTGGAGGTTTGCTGTCAGCGTTTGCATGACGGCAACCTCGGACTCGGCGGCGCCCACGATCGGTGCCATGAGCTGGGCCGCCCGGGAATCGACGTCAAGCCAGGTCGGCAGAGGCGACTCGTCGAGAGGCTTGAAGTGCCCCTGGACGCCCTGTGTAGCCCAAGTCGCAAGATACTGGTTGATGCGGGTACGGGTTCTCTTGGGCTGGAGGCCCAGGGAGTTCCCGCAGAGATAGACACACTTTTTTGCGGCATCATCATCACTGGACACAGTGTCTAAGCAGGCTAATACCACAGTATGTCTTTATTAGTCCCTGTCCTTCCAGGTGAACGAAGGTGTCCCGTGTTGAGGGCTTGGTCGCACCTGAGTCGGGCAGCCGGGTACTGGCAAGCTGGGCTCGGGTCGGGATGTTGAACTCGCTCCGCGTAAACGCAAGCGGATCATCCTGGTCCAGAGCCCGGGCTCTTTCCCGGGGATCGGCGACGGCGGGCGCGGAGCTCATTGTTGGTGTCGCCGGGGTTACGGAAGTTACACGGTCGAAGGCAAAAGCGGGGTAAAAAATGGTAACCCTTTGTCAACCGGCAGAGCGGCGTAAGCTCTGCAGACCGAGCCGTCTAGAGTAAAATCTTGGTAAATCTTGGTAAATCTCTCATACGGGCCCCTCCGCAGTATCGAGTCCTGAGATCTTGGCCGAGTGGTTGAGAGTTGAGGTTGCTGCAATCGGGGCGATTACCCCACCACCAATCAAGCAGCTCAGCATCGGCTTTGGCCAACAGTTTGATGCCGGCTGCCAAGCTCGGCAAGCAACGGGAGAATCCACCATGGAACATTCCATGCCATGGCTTCAATGTCCTCTCCTTGTCAGCGGCTCTAGCGTACCCGGCCGGCCAGCGTGTGGCTACCTCCGGCTCTCCCTCTCCGACCTTGATCCAGCTCTTCCGGACAGGTAGCCAAGTAGAATACATGATGTACATTGTATGTAGTCATGTCATTGCCGCAGACAGGTCAAACTCGCAACAACTAGGCCGTCTTTCGATCCCGCGTTTGCCGCAAGCAAAACGCCAAAAAGCGAAGAAACACTTGTTTCGTGTTAGTCAAGGCCAACAGAGTCCGGCCATTCGAATTGAGGCCGGGGTGTTCCTGCCTTGCAGACAGACAGCCTCATTGGCCCTGTAAGCGTAAATAGTGCCTGCATTAGATCCAGGTTCGTCAATGGGCTGCAACGGCATCTCATCTGGTTGACCAACTTGACCCGCGTCCTGGCCTTAATGCTGTGCTCCAGCATGGAGCCGATGCTCCCGCAGTGCCACGCCAACAATCAGGATTGCGTTTCCGCATGGCTTTCTGTCGTGCTATTGGCACCAGGTGAGGGACTCTCCTGCGATGTCGACATGCAATTGTCTATGCACAACTTGCTAGGATGACGGGTTTTTAATTCGACTACCGTAATAAATAAAAAAGGAAACAGGGAAAAAGGGAGGCCGACACGTAATCCCACACAGAATGTTCTGATTGTCAGCAGATCAAAGTAGGTGGTATGTATTTCGTGCGTGATAGGGGCAAAGAAGTACCAAAGAAGTTCGTGTCGTTGTTGTATTTTTGGATGCGTTTCCGGGGGACCTGGACGGGCTTGGCAGGGATGTGTTTTTGTAGCGGCATGTTGAGCCCCAATGCCAGCCGTTCTGCGAACCCGTGACCATGCTCCCATGCCAAAGCCGGCCCCAGCCAGCTGGAGCGAGTTGGGTTGCCGGCACGAGGACATCAAGGCTTTTCCTCACGCCTAGCGTGTCTCACCACATCCAGCCGGAAGGCGAACCGAAGTTCGTTCCTTCCATGGATCGCGGCGGCCGGCATAGCAGCGGTCAATCATTGTGTGGAACAAGATCTCTGGCTGGATTTTTAGAGTTAGTTTCTTTTTTTTAGTGACGGCCCCGACTAGGCCCGCCATTTCTTCGCCGTCGTTCGCCCCAGCAGCATTATTATTCCACTCCTTTCAAATCCCAAGGTAACGGATTACTGGATTCGTAAAGCGGGCCGGTCCCGTGCAACGCCAGGGGCAAGCGGCGGATATGAGTTGCATCAAAATTGAGGTTTTCATTACCCCCATATTACTTGATCAGAGATGCACAGTCCGGCTTTGGGAATCCGGGGGTAATAAAAATGGCGGGGCAGCGCCTGATCAATGGCTGGGGGAGCCAGAGAACTCGTTGCTAGGGCCTGTGCCTAACTGTTACGTATTTTGGCAGTCACGGGACCGCCCTGTGCTGAGACTGTTGTGCGGTCCGTTGTCCGGCAAACTCGAGAAAAGAAATGTGTTCTGACCGTCCTCTCATATGCCACCGCAATTGGATTGGCAATTGCCAGCCATTTCTGTAAGACAAAGAGGCGGTAAGAGATACTGTTGGGTTGCACCGCGAGATATTGTGATCTCCTTTCCCAGCCCTGTCTGTTTGTCTGATCCAAAGGGCATCAGAGCAGACGTGAGAATGCAACTCACGCGAAGAGGCTATCTGTTACAAATCAAGGATAGTATGGAATAGTTATTCGACCGTGTGTCGAGAGATTGTGTTACGAGAGCCATGTTATGGTGAGCCACAGACTGCGACTTACACCAGCCCTCGGTGACCACCAACCACTCACCGTCCCTGGTTACTGGGGTCCTCGGTGTATCCGTACATACGATCTGGCACGCTAAGTAATTGTGCGACACCCTTCCAGAACAATGCAAGTGCGACTGGGTCACTGTCAACGTCAACAACGCGTGCATTGGACGGGAAAGGGGTCTGGCTGGGATCCGATCTCGAGCATGGATGGTCTTCAAACTACCAGTGGCCAAAGCACGAAATACTGTAACAAGCTGGGCTTGGCTTGGGCACGCTCGCCACTGGCAGCGCAGGCAAAACAATCAGCGCAAGTACCTCGTTCTTACATACAATCAATTGCCTCCATGAGCCCTCACACGCTGCTCTGTACCACCCAAGAACACACATACAGTACAAGTCCAAGGTCCACATTGGCTCCGTTATCCCAGAACCTCCAATAGCCGATGGCGATGTAGCAGTCGAGAATTCCAGGTATGTCCAATGTACCATTCTTTGTTGAGCGTTAAGGTACATACTAGCCTGGTGACCCAATCAGCAGAGACCGTTAACTACTCGATCTGGCTAGCGTGTCCAATTTCGCTTGTCAGGGGTGCCGTACCGGCGCACAATGTCATCACGACACCGGTTTATGCAGGCAACTCCGTCCCTCTGGGGCGTACCCTTGCGGAGACAGCGGAACCGTGCAAATCCCAGAGAGAAATCCCCAGAGCATCTGTCACGGCCAAGAAGCCAAGATCGGATGCCGATAGCAGCATTCGATGCCAAAACAATGGACGCCCCCCAATGTATAAAGGGGTGGCGCCCCCGGCACCGAACCCCGAGTTGTATTCCATCTCTGTTGCCCACCCCATAAGTCAATATCAACGATTGACTCAACAATCCAAACCGGGGTCTATTCCTGCTCCCGTTCTTATTTTCAGACACCTTATCAGTCTCCCGCAGCCAAACAGCGCGGCCGTCCCTATCTCTTGTACGACATTCCATCGCCGCAAAAAGGTACGTGGCTCACACATTCCCGCTTTGATTCCTGCTCCCTGGGTGACGTCGATCGATCGCGGCTGGTGTTGGTACCTGCTGCTTTCCAACCCCTCACCCTTGCTCAGTCCTGTCAACTCCTTCCTGTGTTGAGGCGAAACTGCTGCTGGCTGTGCGGGCTGAGTGGTCTTACCACCAGCCAAGCCTTCTTTCAGAATTTCATCCCCACATTGATGGAAGATGACGGGTGAAAGACGGGACGAAAAGGACATGCCAGAGCCACCACTCGGCCAATTGGTCCGCTATCGGCGACTTTCTGGTGGCGTTCTTTCCCTGCCCTATCGCGCACCTGCCCGCCCTGGTTGCCCATACCATACCTTCCAGGACTGGAACCAGAAAGCTAACACGACTTGAAACTCAGTTTTCACTCTTCGGCTGCAACTGAAATTCTCCTTCTCTCAAGCAACGACCGAGTTTTGCTTCCGACCGCAAAATACAGCATTTTAATTTCTCAACCTTTGTTTCTGGTTGGTTCTGGGAACGAACAACTCTCACCCGCCCTGCTTCGATTAACCACATCGTTGCATCCGTCTTCGTAAAGGTCAGTAAATGAAAGACACTCGATTCCTTATCTTGCGGTACCCTGCCTTGAGCAGTGCCACGACCAACGGCCCGCCGTATTCACGACCTGTGTTATTCCGTCGAATTGTAGCGAAACTAACTGTTTTGCGATAACAGGTACCGAGGCGCAACCGACAAACCAAGGTGTACTTGTCCCAAGAAAAAGTATGTCTCACCATCAATCCATTAATCTGTCACCTACACATTGCACACATACCACAAGCCGGGAGCAGGGGCAGTCCCTTGGAAAGGGGACCATGTTATCTTCTTATCTTGGAGTCACATTCGAGAGCAGACATGGTTTTCACGCGCGGTGAGCATCCGGAGGCTGCTGTCCCGGGAAAGAAGGCTGCTCGGTCTGGCCAGGGCTCCATTGTCCAATTGACAATTAGAGCTGGCGGTATCTCTTCATTCCTGACCTGTGCCACGAAGTCGTGGCCTTCCTAGATCATCCGATCCCGGAAGTGGTGGTTGTTGACCTGATACGGGGGCAGCCTGGAGCTGACGCTCTTGTCCTTACACACTTCAAACCTGCTCGGTTACGGACAGGCATCGGGGTAGTGGCTGCGGCCAACTACCTGTCCGAGAAAGCAACACACACACACACACACACTTACACCTGCTCTCTACCCCCCTTTCCTACCCCTCGCTCGCCTTACAAAGCCGGCGCTCGTTCCCCACGGCCAGCTGACCTTCCCCGTCTTGCGCCACTACTCCTCTGTTCGGCCATATCTTGCATTCGTGCCAGTGCACTTGCCCCCTCAATCTTTTCCAGAAACCCCCGGCGCTATGGCGGCTCTAGCTGCCCAGCCATCCCCCGTGGACCCCATCGGGGCTGAGCGGCGCGTCTCTGGTTTGACGGTCAGTACTGACTTTGCAATTTCTAGCTTTCCTGACTACGTGGATCCGTTTACGTCGGACAAAACCGTCATGGATTCCTCCGCAATCCCCAGTGCCGCTAGCCGGCTTGTTGAGAAGATCAAGGGAGAAGAGGCCGGCAGACATCCCTCGCCCCAGCCAACACATGTCAGCTACATGCCCAAGCTGAACGGCAATGGCCACAGGGTCTTGCGCTCATCGACAGTTGGCTATTCCGCACCCGAATTCAAGGGAAAGTTGGAGCAGATGAAGCTAGGTCAGCAGTCTTGAATCCATGTGTGCCACCTCCAGTCTTGTATTAACGTCCCGATAGTCAAGGCATACATCACCAAATGCGCATGGATTCCTGAGGCGCTAGCCGATGGTCAGATCGCCTGGTTCTACAATGAGCTGGGCATCGACGACGTCTACTTCCAGGCCGAGAACCCGGAGGTCATTGCCAACCACATCATGTCTCTCTATGCCGCCAAGGTTGCGGCTTTCTCGCGTGAAGACAAGCGGGAAGAGATCAGGCTGGATATGGAAGCCGCGGACCACGCCATTTACATTGACACCAGCGAACCCGGCACGAATGCCATGGCCGGCCCCCGGTACGAGCACCGTCTCGAGGCCAAGTACCTGGATGGCACAGACACAACGAAACGCTTTCGCGTCGAGACTTTCCGGTCCCCCGGTTCCATTGGAGATGATTCCAAGGCCGCATTGCGCTGCTACTTCGTCTACCAATGCGAATTTGTGGAACCGAATGCCGACCCCAAGGAGACCCGGCTTGAGGTCATCAGCGACCGCATGTTCCTTGCCAAGGCCACCAAGAACACCAAGCAGACCTACCAGGAGATCATCGAGATGACGGTCAGCAGGAATGGCCCGGTCATCGAGGTCTACGACATCGAAAACTCCAGGGAGAAGAGGCTCGTCGTTGCATTCCGCCAGAGGACTGCAAGGGGACTGTTCAGTGCGCTGAGCGACCTCTATCACTATTACGGTGTTACCAGTTCCCGGAAGTACGTCGAGCAGTTCTCCAACGGCATCACGGTCATGAGCATCTACTTGAAGCCCGCCGCGAACCTCGATTCCAAGTACCCTCCGATCGAGGAGTCAATCCACCAGATCACCAAGGAGGTCTCGCTCCTATATTGCATCCCGCAGACCAAGTTCCACACCATGTTCGCCTCTGGCGAGCTGAGCCTCCAAGAGACTGTCTATGCGCACTGTGTGTGGGTCTTCGTGCAGCACTTCCTGAACCGTCTCGGATCTGAGTATGTCTCGCTGGTGGCTGCCCTCGACCCCCAGAACAACGATCACGCAGAAATTCTGTCAAAGATGAAGAAGCGTCTGCGCACGGAGACTTTCACCCCTGATTATATTTTCGAGATCATCCGCTCGCATCCGGGTCTCATCCGCGCCCTGTACACTTCGTTCGCTAGCGTCCACCTCAAGGTTGGGTGCGACTTTGACCCGGACTGTGTTGGCCCAACGTTTGGCGCCGAGGTGCTTTCGGACGCAAAGCTCAAGGACAAGATCACCAAGGACGTGTCCAACGAGCACGAGGAGATGGTCATGACGGCCTTCCGTGTTTTCAACAACGCCGTTCTCAAGACGAACTACTTCACCCCGACAAAGGTGGCCTTGAGCTTTCGGCTTGATCCCTCGTTCCTCCCCGAGATTGAGTACCCGACACGCCTGTACGGCATGTTCCTCGTCATCACGTCGGAATCTCGGGGCTTCCACCTCCGCTTCAAGGACATTTCGCGGGGCGGAATCCGCATTGTCAAGTCCCGCAACAAGGAGGCCTATTCGATCAACGCTCGCAACTTGTTCGACGAGAACTATGGACTTGCAAGCACGCAGCAGCGCAAGAATAAGGACATTCCCGAAGGCGGCTCCAAGGGTGTCATTTTGCTTGATCCTCGGCAGCAGGACAAGGCCCACGAGGCCTTTGAGAAGTACATCGACAGCATCCTCGACCTGCTGCTCAAGGCCGAGACACCGGGCATCAAGAACCCCATTGTCGATTTGTATGGCAAGGAGGAGATCATCTTCATGGGCCCGGATGAGAATACCGCCGAGCTTGTCGATTGGGCGACGGAACATGCCCGGAACCGCGGCGCGCCGTGGTGGAAATCGTTCTTCACGGGCAAGTCGCCCAAGCTGGGCGGCATCCCGCATGATGCGTACGGCATGACCACGCTCTCGATCCGCGAGTACGTCAAGGGCATCTATCGCAAGCTCGACTTGGATCCGTCGACGGTCAGGAAGATGCAGACGGGTGGGCCGGATGGCGATCTCGGAAGCAACGAGATTCTTCTCAGCAACGAGAAGTACACCTCGGTCGTTGACGGGTCGGGCGTCCTCGTCGACCCCAATGGCCTTGACAAGGAGGAGCTGCGGCGCCTTGCCAAGAAGCGCCAGATGATCATCCACTATGACCTCTCCAAGTTGTCCAAGGATGGCTACCGGGTTTTGTGCGATGATACAAATATCACGCTGCCCACCGGGGAGACCGTGAACAACGGCGCGGCGTTCCGCAATACCTACCACCTCCGGAATACTGGGCTGACGGACATATTCGTGCCCTGCGGCGGCAGGCCCGAATCGATTGACTTGGTCTCTGTGAACAAGCTCATCGTTGATGGCAAATCCACCGTGCCCTACATGGTCGAGGGTGCCAACCTCTTCATCACCCAAGAGGCCAAGCTCCGGCTCGAGCAGGCCGGCTGCATCTTGTTCAAGGACGCCAGCGCCAACAAGGGCGGCGTCACGAGCTCGTCGCTGGAGGTGCTCGCGTCGCTCAGCTTCGACGACGAGGGTTTCGCCAAACACATGTGCCACGATGCGCAGGGTAACGCGCCTGAGTTCTACAAGGCGTATGTCAGGTCAGTGCAGGAGAAGATCCAGGAGAACGCACGGCTCGAGTTCGAGGCCATTTGGCGAGAGAACGAGCAGACGGGAGTGTCGCGGTCGATCCTCTCGGACAAGCTATCGCAGGCCATCACCGCGCTCGATGAACAGCTGCAGCACTCGGACCTGTGGGAGAACGAAATGGTTCGACGGTCTGTGTTGGCGGATGCGCTGCCCAACCTACTGATCGAAAAGATTGGGCTGGACACGATTATCCACCGGGTGCCCGACTCGTATCTGCGGGCCATCTTTGGCAGCTACCTCGCGAGCCGGTTCGTGTATGAGTTTGGCAGCGCGCCGAGCCAGTTTGCATTCTATGACTTGTAAGTTTTACTCGGCTGTCTGTCTATGAGGATTGCAGTTTGCTAACGGTATCATCAATAGCATGTCGAAGAGGATGGCTCACATCAAGGCGCGAATCTAGCAAGTCTTCGTGGGTGATGTTTTTAGCGGTATGGCGTACAAAAGAAAAAGGCACAACAGGTAGAAAGAAAAGTCAGACATGAAAGGAAGGAAGGTCGGGACCGACGGAACTGGCCTGGATGTGTCGCATACAATTGTTGGCTTCTGTTACATGAGCATCATCTTTCTAGCCTTTGAGGACTGGCAGCAAGCTAGCGGATGTTATTATCCGGGAGCAGTATCTTTCAACACAGATGATCTCTGGAACCTACTCGTCGTTTCTTGGTGCTATGCGTGTTGGTGGGTGGGCAGAGGCCGGATGGATGGCCGTACAAGACGCCCATCGGGCCCCATCCCCATGCTCATGGCGTTTGCAATGCCTATCTTCTCCTTCGTCTTCTTCTCAAGGCACCAAATCAGGTTCCAGCCATGACGGCACGGGAGCGGAGGACAGATGTGCCAGCGTGTCGCGCATGTGCTACCTACATATGTATGCGGCGGGAGATGGAGATAGACGTCCAGTCACTGTCGGCGAAAATGTGATGGAGGGCAGGTAGTAGGTGGGTTTGGCCGGCCACGGCACCTGGCCATGAGCCAGTGCAATCAATTGCATTTAACATCTATATTCATCCCTCCAGGCCCATGAGAGTGTCCGGTCACAAAGCCCAACAACCACCGCCCCTTTACTCGGCGGCCTCGCTCTCCAGCACCGCCCGGATCATAGCCTGGCCCACCTCGACGGCGCCCTCGAACCTCGGCTCGAAGAACCGCTGGGTGACGGCGAAGCGCTCGCGCCACGTCTCAAACTGCCGCAGCGCAACGCACTCGGCCCACCCGGACGCGGCGATGGTGAACTGCAGGTCGTCGCGCCGGAAGGTGGTGTCCTCGATGCCGACGCGCAGCGACTCGTCGAGCAGGCCCGGGGTGCGGAACAGGTGCTCGGCGACGCCGAGCCACAGGCGGAACAGCGGCGTCGAGCAGATCATGTGGTCGTAGGGCACGATGCCCAGGGCGCTCCAGCAGTCGACGATGGCGAGCAGGCTGAGGTGGTTGTTGGGGATGGGCGGGTCGCGGCCGCCGCCGCCGGGATCGTGGAGGCCGAAGCGGTCGACCACGCCGTCGGGCAGCAGCGGCTTGTCGGCCCACTTGGGGCCGTCCTCGCGGCCAAACACCTTTTCCCGCGCGGCGTAGACGCGGGCGCGCAGCTCGTCGCGCCGGCCCTCCAGCATGAGGTAGAAGAGCTCCGTGGTCGACTTGGCGAACTGGTTGATCTGCTTGTGGGCCTCGGGGTTGAGGATGGCGAGCCCCGCGTAGACGTGCCACTTTTGCGCGTAGATGCGCAGCATCAGGTTGATCTTGACGTTCTCGATGCCGCCAATGTACCGCGTGCCCTCCCACGGGAACTGCTTGGTGGCGTGCCAGGCCTTGCCCATGCTGAGGAAGGCCGCGTGCGTGACGGCCTGCGTGTCGGCCGTGATGCGGTCGTGCTCCCGGGCGGTGAGGTAGACGTGCTTCGAGCCGAGGCAGCGGAGCACCGTCTCGACCTTGGAGAAGGACTCGTCCGACGCGCGGTGCTTGATGAGGACGAGAGGCTGGTCGCGGGGGTCGACGTTGGGGCCGTGCAGCGAGTGGCACGAGACAATGTCGACGTCGCTGGGGAGGTGCTCCTCAAACGCCTTGATCTCGGGGTCTTTGCATGATGTCTGGCCGCCGACGATGGCGCCGAGACGGGTTGCTGGACAACGCGTGCATGGTAAACACTCAGTTCGAGCAAGCGGGACGGGTTACGGGAACACACAAGGACCATATTGGGCGACAACACGGCCTATGGCTGCCGCCTCAACGCTGTAGATGATGTAGTTGCTGGCACGCGACACAAGGTGGCCGTTGCCGAGTATTTGTATATTGGGCTATTGACATCATCTCAGCACTGGTCCGCAGCGGAGACAGGTTAGATGCGCGCCGTACATGGTTGGCAAACTCCTTGACTAGCTCCTCGTACTTGTCATCTCGGTCGCAGGCCATGATTCTGGACCGCACACCACCAATCAGCATCTACGTTCTGTGGTCATGATACTAGTCTGTCAAAAGTCAGCGGATATCCCAATTGAGAGAAGGCGACTTTGGTGGAGTTGATGGATGGGATCAGACAAAGTATAATAAGGTAGCTGAGATATTTCATCATGGAAAGCTCGCAGCAATGACCGGGACCATAACGGTTGACCGGCCGCGCTACGAGCGATGCTCTAGCCAAATGCGCTCAAGTCATCATGTAATGGGGGGGAGGGTGTGTAGAGTGCCGAGTTGAAGAAGTGGCTTACCAAAATGAGAAGCTCCCATAGCTTGGGGCAGAGATCAGCCAGCGGGCATCGCGTGCCTCGCCGACAAATCGACGGCCGGAGCAGAAAGGAAAGACTCCAAAATTACCTCCAGCCGGCCTTGCTCAGCCGGCGGGCGTACATCTTGCCCATGTCGCCCATGCCGATGAGGCCGACGACAAAGTCTTCGGCCCCCGGGAAAGTGCTTGTCGACGCCATTGTCGCGCGATCAGCAAGAAGAAAAAAAAGGACTGCTTTTTGCAAGGCAAGTTTCCCCGGTGCCAGATCACATCGTCAAGCGGGCGCCAGCGACTTCCCTCGACTTTTTCCAGCTGAAGAGTTGTGCTGGTTGTTGGAGGATGAAGGGCAGAAGTGAGAGAAACCAATTTTTGGCTGAGAATTTAAGTCTTCCAAAACCGGTGGGGCTCATTCTGCACGACCCACCGACGCGCTCGCCCACAGTGTCAGACAGTGCATCTAGCACATGTGGAGAACCATTCCCCGCCAACCAGCCAATCACCTTGCCCATATTCTCACCTTCTCCCTCTCCCTCCCACCCCCCTTTCTCGACCAAACAAACAAACAAACCCCATCATGTCCCCCCTCCTCGCCTTCGGCTCCAACGGCTCCGGCCAGCTCGGCATCGGCCACAGAGACGACGTCGCCCACGCCCAACCCACCATCCTGCCCGCCGCCGCCATCACCAGCCACAACCCCCCCACGCGCATCGCCGCAGGGGGCAACCACACGCTCCTCCTCCTCGCCTCGGGCGATCTCCTCTGGGCCGGCGACCCCACCACCGGCGCCTGCGGCCGCCTCGATACAACCCCCGCGACCATCCCCCAGTTCCGCCCCGTCGACCTCCCCCCCGCGCTCCCCCCCTCCACCAAAATCGCCCTCGTCGCCGCCACCTGGGAAGCCAGCATCATCGCCACGCGCGCCAACCAGGTCCTCGCCTTTGGCCGCGATTCCCGCGGCGCCCTCGGTCTCGGGGTCACAACCCTGCACGCCGCGTCCGCGACCACGATCCCCGACTTCCCCCCGCCCGGCACGCACCTCACCGACCTAGCCGCCGGCATGGGCCACGTCGTCGCGGTGCTCAGCAACGGCGAGGCCTGGGGGTGGGGCAACGGGCGCAAGGGCCAGCTCGGGGAGCCGCCGGCGGCTGCCGTGTGCTCGCCGCGGCGGATCGCCGGGGTGGGTTTTAAAGTGGCTAGGGCTGTTTGCGGGCGCGAGTTCACCTGTCTCTTTGGGGCTGCCGCGACCGGGGAGCTGGCGGTGCTGGGGTCGGATAAGGGGGCGGTGAGGTCACAGGCTCCTCAGGGGGGGGTGGTGGGGTGGAAGGAGGTTGGGGCGGGGTGGGGCAGTGTTTTCATGTTGAAGGGGGATGGGACGTTGGTGAGTTGGGGGAGAGACGACCACGGCCAGTTGTCGCCGGGGGATATTGGACAGATCAAGCATATTGCTGTGGGGAGTGAGCATGCGCTGGCGTTGACCGAGGCCGGGGAGCTTGTGGCTTGGGGTTGGGGCGAGCACGGGAACTGCGGACCGATTCGCCATGATACCGGGCAGAGGGGGCAGCGGAACCAGATCGCTTTGAACAAGGCCCTTGGGGGGGAGCAGGGAATGGAGATCACGATGATTGGCGCTGGCTGCGCAACGAGTTGGATTGCCGTCGGGAACGCAACTTAGACCAGGCTGTGGCATCATTCGAAGCAATACGCCTAACTAACAGCCGCCAAAACGCCGGGTGTCGCAATAAACAGCGACCGCGGTTACGACATTTGTGCAATTAACTAGAAAACAGACCGAACCGGCGGACCTAGACCAATCAGTTACAGCCGAAAGGAGGTTATGGGATGGCGCATACCTCAGACAACCGCTGTGTCGGTTCAAGTCCAGAGGCAAGGCGGTCCGGGACCGCATCTGGAACCTCGGCCGGTCTTGAAAGATAACTACCAATGCGCAGAGTTGATGGGTTCTATCACTTCTGGTAAGCAAGCTGGCCGGATAAGAGAGCGGCAAGGACAGCGGTACCGGCTCGTTGGTAGCGTCCCACTCCAGTCTTGCGTTTTCCTCCTCCTCCTCGTCCTCCTCCGGGTTCACAGGCTCCCACTGCTCGTCGTCATCAGCCTGACCAACGAACAGCGAGTCGGACTGAGCCGTGGCGGGAGGCGGCATCGGCTGGGGCCGAATTTCGAATGCCGGTTGGCGAGGCCGGGCCGGCATTATCTGCTGGGGAGGTGCAGGAGGTGCAGATGCAGGTTCTGGCGGGGCGGGCTGTTTATATTTTGCCACAGAACTACCCCGGTGTGATCCTGCATCGAGCTCCGGCCTAGCAGCATTTGCCGCGTTCGCCCGCAGTTTCTTGTGCTTCTGTGTCACGGCGTCCTTTTCCCCCACTGTCATGAGAATGAACTCAGACAGAATTCCGTCAGCGCCGTACGATAACCTCATGGGACGTCCGGGGTTCGAGTAGATTGTAGTCAGCTCTCCGCTGGTTAGCTGGGCATGCTGGAGGATGGCGCGAAAGTCCTTGACGCTGATGATGATGTGAAGCTTGTCTTGGACTTGGACATGATCAAACTCGTCCATCTCCACCGCAATATTAGTGTGGAGGGGCTTTTTGAGGTTGGCTGTGCATCTGTTAGCTGGTTCATTCAAGGCCGGCGGTTTTGCTACCTTCGTCGCCGACAGTCCCACGCATCTGCACCTTCTCGGTAAAGCATGTAAAGTTCACAACCCGGGCCTCGTCGTCGGTGTTGATATCGAGAAGCTCTATCCCTGGGCCGAAGTGGTCCATGAGCTGGCGTAGTGTCCTGGACGAAATAGCCCAGTGGTTTCCCGCTTCGTCCTTGTTGAACTTGGCATGGATGGGGGGCTTGACCTCGTACGGCAGGGAGTGCGAGGCCGTAATCCCTGGAGCCGGTGAGCAGCAGTTCGTAACCAAGCAGAAGTAACGTACCATTCCTGAAGGAGATCCTAGCCACCAGGCGGCTCGTCTTGCCGACGCCGTCGTCAACTGCGACATCGCACCGCTCGATTGAAGCGTCCTTCTCCCGAGATTGATCCCCGGCCCCTTGACGGGCCCTGAAGATGGTAAGGAGAGACTACATGCAAATCCGGTTAGAAGGAGAAACAATAGATTCGGAGGGGTTGGAGGAAACAAACCCGGGTGTAGAGCTGGCAAAAGAAGCGGTCCCGGTGCTGGGGGCTGCCCTCGAAGTTGTACCGCGAGAAGAATCTGTTGGCGGCGAAGGAATAGCTGACATATGCTGATTTTGAGATGTTGAGGGTAGTGAGGGTCAACTGCATTCAGCGTGAGTGGGATTGAAGCGCCAATTTTGCGGCGGGCGGGCGCGGTACGTTACCTTGTCTTTCCTGGCCTCCAGGCAGACATCGTCACTGAACTTGAACATGCAGGCGAGGGCATCGTGAAGCACAGCCACACCCTCCTCGCTCAAGGTGAAGTTTAGGATCACCATGCCGATGATGCGTGCAAGAATCAAGGGGGAGATTCAAGACGGAGCCTGGGGAAGAAGTCGGTAGCCAAGTCAAAAGAAGGAGCAGCTTGATGCTTGGGTTCTGAGTGTCACAGTCGCACCTCCCGGTCATTACACAGGTACGGGGAAATTGTTAGTGCGGTCTTATAGTGAAGCACTGAAGTGCGCTGAAGCACGCCCAATTACAGGGGGCTGCTTGGCGGGGCAACCCGCTCGACCTTCGCCCGCTTGCAAATCTTGGCTCTCTCCATCCTCACCTTCGCCTCAGGTTGTTACCGACTTGTGCCACTCAGTACATCGCGGCCGTCCAAGATTTGAACCCGATTCCATCAAAACGGTCGTTTCTGGCAAACACCCGAAACTCCCGCACGATGGAGGGTCAGAAAACGAGGAGCTTTCCCCTAGATATATGGTGGCATGTTGCGCAGTTATTGGCAAAGCAGCGCGACTTTGCTGGCCTCTTTCTGCTGGCGCGGCTCAGTTGGGGCATGGCAAGAATCGCGTTGCCGCCACTCTACGGCATCCACAACTACGCCAAAGCCGTCAAACTCAACGCAACCTGTCTCTGGCGCTCCATCATCGCGTCAAGCCTCGAGAAGACGCTCTTGCCCTATTGCTGTTGGATCAAGGAGCTGGATTTAACCAGCCTCGATGATAAACTCTATCATCTCTCTGCCGACGATGACACTCTATTGTTCAGCCCCCTGTTGGAGAAACTCGAGATTCAGGTCGCCGACGGCCTTGACCGCAATGCCATTGTTCATAAGGTCGCCGTCATGATCTTGGATCGTACCCGGGCTGCCACCGACCAAGGGGCCAAGCGGGCAGGCCTCGCCGGCCTGGGGGGACCCTCTAGGCCCACCAGAAAGCCCTACGACGACGACAGGGTCTCCGGTATTTCTCTCCTTACTTCACTCACCGTCCTCGATGGGTCGGTGCTCACCAGCGACGTCGCTCGCGCCATCCAAAAACACTGCCCAGCTTTCAAGGAACTGTAAGTTGCCCAAAAAGGTTACCTTGTGATTTCGACCATCTCCTACCGGCCTCTTTCCAGATTAACCACAAAGCATTTGCTATCTATCTAGGGAATATTTCATCCACTCACGCAACAATCCCGACGTAGAGCTGGCTGCTTTTCTCAGTCTCCTGGGGCCCAACACATTAGGTACGGGGGTGGATCGCAAGGGCAGCCCGGAGTCCCGGCCCCGGACAGCTCGCTGATACATTGGGTAGAATCATTCACCGCCTATAGCGCGCGTGACACCGGGCCTGAAACCTTCAAGGCTTTACGTGGGCATTCTAACACTCTGAAACGCCTCAGCTTCGGCGATCTCCGTCACAGTACGTTCGAATCACTGCACGAGCTTGGCGTCTGCCATGCCTTGGAGGACTTGACAATAGACTGCCAATTGAGCGACCAAGAGTCTCTGTGGGAAGCCACTTCCAAGCAAATCTTCAAGGACTCGAAGCAGTGGCTGCAGAGCAGCTGTGCTCTTCGGAACCTGAGGGCATGGAACTTCCCCATTTCGGCCGTCGACTTTGCAGACATCCTATCGACGCCCAACTTCAGTCTCACAACACTCAACCTCCGAGGGTTCCTTATCGGTGATCCATTTAGATTCTATGCCTCGCTAGCTCTCCAGTCCAAACTTAGACGATTAGTGGTCATAATCTGGAATCCCCTCGATGCCGACGAGGTGCGCAGCCAAGTCTTGGCCGACGGCATCTGCAAATTATCCGATCTGCGTGAGCTCCAGCTCAACGAGGCTTTTACGTTGCAGCAACTTGAAAACATATGCGCTTCGGCGCCGTTGTTGGAGACTGTTGTTCTGGCCGAACACCACATGGACGACGGCTGCCTCGCGCCCCTTGCAAAACTGTCGAACCTGAAGTTCCTCGCCTTCGAGGGGATCTCACGCATCTCGGCCCAGGCGCTCATGAAGTTCATCGCAGTTCTCCAGGCCGATCCGTTTGGCTCACACGAGAAGCTCAAAATTCGCCTCCAAATCCAAAACCCCGACATGATGCCGTCAGATGATCAGACTATGGTGGCGAACGCCCTTGTAGACGCATTTGGGGGCCAGTTCGATGTCACTTTTGCCAACGGAATTGACTCAGACGATGAGACGACTGGCTTGATGGTCGCCGATTAGCCCGGCATCCTCAGCGAGCACGGTACAACCGATGGCGTGGAAGTCGGACTGGGGGCTGGCAGAGTCAAACGCACTGCTGCTGCATTGATGGATATGGGGGATTTATAAGGGCTGGGGGAAGTTGAAGAATGGCCTCAAATCAGAATCACCATGGTCATTTGTTACCAGCCAGACAACCGCAGAGGCAAATCCAACCACTGACGTACTAGTGAAGAATCCTGTCGACACGAGGGTGTAATCTTGGAACCAGAAGGCGTGAGGATATTCAAAAGATATCAACTTCGCCAGCATGATGCGGCCAACCCCAGCCCAATCAACGCAACCTAGGCAATGAACCGACAACCGAGTAGTACACATGCCGTTATAAACACAATCTAACGCCCCTTACACGCCGTCCCTCCTAAAACTGAATCTCCCTCAACCACTCCTCCGGATGGCCACCTGTCTCAGCCTGACCGACCCCCAGCGCCTCAACCTCTCCCGCAGGCCGCTTCTCCAGCTTCTCCTCCAACTCCTTCGTGATCGCGTCCACGTCCACGTCGAGATACTCGCTCAGAAACCTGCCGACATCCGTGTTCTCCACATTCCCCCTGATCCCCTCCGCCGCCGCCCCCCCCGAGCTGTAGATGTTCACATCCACGGCACTGTGGCCGTGGGTGCTCCAGCCGACGCGGGCGCGGATGCTGACCATGCGCGAGAAGATGGTGGTGGCCGCGAGGGGGTTGGACGCCAGCGCGTTGAGCTCAATCTCGAGGGCGTCAGTGATGCCGAGGCCGGCCGTGACCAGCTCCGTGTTGATCCAGCCGAGGAGGGACTCTTCCGATTCGTAGGGCACGGAGGCGATGCGCTGGCGGAGGAGGAAGGAGAGGTACTCGGCCGAGGCGTTGGCCTTGGCGAGGACCTCGGGGTGCCAGTTGTAGAAGGGGAGTTCGCTGGGTGCTTCTGGATGGGGGTTAGCATTGGTTCGCTTTTCGAGTTTCAAGGCGGGAGACCGGGGCACGTACGCCAGGCAATGGAGAGACCGCCGGTCTCGTGGTCGCTCGTGCCAACCAGGACGCCCTCCGTGTCCGACTTGTCCAAAAAGTCTAGCACGGTCTTGAACGTCTTGTCGTACTCGAGCACCTCCCGCACCTGCGCAGCAGGATCGTTGATATGGCCAGCATGGTCGATCCTGCTGCCCTCGATCATCAAGAAGAACCCCTTGTCGCTATCCTTGGTCGCCTCTTCCAGCGCGGCGAGCGCCGTCGTCGCCATCTCGCTCAGGCTCGGATACACATCCGCCATGGTCCTCCGATCAATCTCGAACGGCAAATCCGCGGGCGCGAACAGCCCCAGCAGCGGCAAGGTCACATTCTTGCCCAGGCCCAGGCCATCAAACGCCGCCCTGTCCCCGGCATACTTCCACCCATACTTCTCCTTCGCCAACCCCACCACATCCACATCATCCTGGCGACAGCTTCCCTGCGTCCCATTCGCCAGGAAGTGGCACCTCCCACCCCCCAAGATCAGATCCACAGTCCGGCCAAGCACGCCGGCCCCGATCTCCTGCAGCGCAATCTCGTCCTGCTGCTGCCGCCAGTCCACATGGGCCGCAAAGCACGCGGGCGTGGCGTCCGTCGCGTCCGTCGTCACCACCAGGCCCGTCAGATAGCCCGCCCTCTTGGCGGCCTCGAGCACGGTGCCGCACGGCCGGCCGCCGGGCAGCATGCTGATGGCGCCGTTGTAGCTCTTGCGGCCGCACGAGAAGGCCGTCGCGCCGGCGGCCGAGTCCGTCACGAGGGAGTTGGTGGAGCGCGTGCGCGAGGTGCCCCAGAAGTGGCGGTCGAGGTGCAGCGTGTCGTCGATGGGCAGGGACGACGTCAGCTGGCGGAAGGAGCGGGTCAGGGAGAGCGAGGCCGGGCCCATGCCGTCCGAGACCATGAAGACGAGGTTGCGCTTCTTGGGGGGGGGGTTGGAGCCGGCGAGGTAGGGGCCGCCGGCCGCGGGCTCGGTTGGGGCGATGGGGATTGTGGGGGAGGTGGAGTTGCGGTGTTGGAGGACGACGGCGAGCACGATGACGCCTGCGGTCGCGATCAGGGCCCAGGCGAAGAGGATGGCCTCGCGCAGGCCTTTGCGGCGTGTCGGGGTGGGGAGGGCGGTCCCGTGTAGAGCGGCATCTTCTTCTTCGGCGCGGCGGGCCGAGTCCTCGGATGTGCGCGACGGCTGCTCGGTGAGGAGCGGTGTCCGCTCCGAGCTCGGGGACTGCAGTTGTTTGGGATGTGAGTAGACATATCTCGCATCAATCTAGAGCAACAAGTAGAAGGGCTATTCTTACCATCGCGCTGGTGATTGTGGCAGTGGCGCCAGTCAGGGCAAAGGCTTGTGGATGAGAGATAGAGAGTGCAGATGACTGGCAGGAGCCAAAGCGCATGTAAGAAGAGACGATGTTCGGTTTAAGTTGGAGCCCGCTGCAATGCACCCCGGCAATCGGCAGCGCTGTCTAGTCCTATCGCAGCGCCGCCACCACCTGAAAACCTACCACATGACGTCGCCCGGCAGGGGTTTTGTGTGGGCCAGGACTCATGGCAGGGTGCCGGTGAGGGACCCAGGTTGGGGAGCCATCCACGCCATCTTAGCCAAATCATCACTCTCTCCATCGATGCATTCAGATATTGCAGATGCAAATACAGAGCCACTGTCCACCAGACGTGCCATTCTATTCTAGTTTCCACACCGGGGAGCCTTGCCTACCCACTGTAGCCGCCCGCCTGATTGACTCGCACCCCTAATCACAGAAATACACAGCTCCCTGCACTGCCATCAATCAGCCATCGCAAACCGATTGGGTCAATAACTCCAAAACACCGCAAAGGAAAGAAAAAAAAAAACCAAATAACAAGATGATCCGACCAGCCCTCCTGGCCTCGGCCACCACGTTCTGCAACGCCTTCGCGTCCCAGGCCCCGACCCCCCTCATCCTCACCTATTTCACGGGGGACCATGACAAGATCCTCGTCCACGAGCACGGCCTACCGCAGCTCGCGCCGTTCCTCGGCCGCTCGTTCCGCGGTGCCGACGGGCTGGCCCAATATCTGTCAACCGTCGCCGAGTGCTTGACCTTTGAGAACATGCGCTTCCGCGAGTACATTGTCGACACGGAGGCGAGGGCGGTGTCGGTGAGGGGCGCGGCGCGGTTCACGTGGCGGAGCACCGGGCAGAGCTGGGACGAGGTGTTTACGTACCGGTTGGGATTTGACGACGAGATGAAGGTGGAGAAGTACGAGGTTTGGGCGGACTCGGGGGCTGCGTGGCTGGCTAGTCAGGGGAAGTTGTAAGTACGAGTTGATGCATCCAGACAAAATATAACGGTATTCAGAAAACAATGGTATAAAACACTCTTGCGACCCGTCCTCTAATGTCGTTGATCCCACACTGCCAATCCGATTAACCAGACACCCAAAGCCTCTCTATACGGCGCGCTGAAAAGGAGAGAGATCAACAGACGCGGAGATCCCCCTCTTCCACTCAGGCCTCGCTCTTCACCCCCGAATACCGGACGTACAGGCGGTTCCTGAAATGCTCGTGGCGGATCCCGTTCGGCCTCGCGCGCGCAAACGTCTCAATCGCCTCCTTCGCCGTGAACCCGCACCGCTCCACCAAGTAGCACGCGACCAGAAAGCCGGTCCGGTTGAAGCCGTAGTGGCAATGCACGCCGATGGCATAGTCGCCCGGCCACCCCTTGGCCTTGGCGCGCTCCCGCTGGTCCGCACGGATCGTGTCCACCAGGTCGATGAACCCCCGGACCTCGGCGTCGCTCGGCGGCACCTTGGACAGCGTGGCGAACTTGTGGTAGTGGATGCCGCCCGCCTCGAGGCCGCGCGGGTCGTAGACGGGGTTGTCGTGCGAGATGTCGATGATGTCCTTGATGACGCCGCCCCACCTCTCGACGAAGACGCGGGGGCTGTGCTCCTCGTCCACTTCCCGGAGCGTCTTGATGGCGCGGAACACGCCGCCCACGGGCTCCGAGACGGGCGCGACCTTGCGCCACTTCTCGAGGTTCTTGACGTCCCATTTGCCGTCGCGGCAGAGATACTGCAGCTGCCACCCGAGCGAGAGGCGGCCGGTGACGTGGGACAGGAGAAAGTCCGAGATGAGCCCGGCGAGGATGGGCGCCGTGGCCGGGGCGTACAGCAGGCCGTGCCCCGCTGGTTTGGGGAGCTTGGTGATTGTGACCACTTTCGTCGGGTGCGCGGGCAAGGGCGGAAGTCCGTCGGGTTCGCTAGTCTCGGATGCTGAGTCTTGGGCGGGACCGTCATCTGCAGTGGCCTCGGCCTCTGAGACGGTCCCAGCTTCCTTCGCCGAGAGCGACGCGGCAATCTTGTCGACCTCGCCGGCGGGGGTGACCTGGTCATCTTCGCCGCCCACCAGAAACACCGGCATGTTCAGGCCAGCCCAGACGTCCATCCCCGGCATGCCATTCCGAGGCCGGTCGTCTACAAACCTGGGCAGCGCACCCCATGCCATGCGCCGCCAGACGGAGGACCTGCTCTGGAAGTTGAACCGGTACTGGAGGCGCTTGGTCTCGGCGTCGGCATCCAGCCCGACGAACCGGTGAACGCTGGGGCTTTCCAGACCGCCGCGTCTATCCCAGGCCCTCCACAGATCGAAGATGAATTCCGGGATGCAGAGCGCTGCCCGAAGCACGCCAACCTGGCGCGGGCGGAATTGCGTCGCAGTGGGACATATGGCGACCAGGCCAAGGACGTGCGTGTGAAGCTCGGTCTTTGTTTGGACCCTCGGGTTGGCAAGCAGCGCCGCGAGGGATGCGCCCATGCTATGGCCGATCAGAACCACCCCCTGGCCCGCCGCCACATCCCGATGGTCCTCGATGACGGCCTCGAGCAGCTCGACTAGGGCATCGGTGGAGTACGCGCCCCAGTCGCGGGGCGCAAACTCCGAGACGCCGCATCCGGGGAGGTCGAGGGCCAGACATGAGGCGATGGGAGTCAAGCTCGTCAGCAGCGCGCTGAACTGTGCGACAGAGCCCCCGAGTCCGTGGACGAAGACCAGCAGGGGGACCGGTGCGGGCGAGATGGGCAGGCCGTCGGCATGCTGGTGTCTCCGATAAAAGACACGAAGTTTGGGGTAGGTAGCGTGGGAGGTCGTGTATGATCTGGTGCTAGAGCTCCGCTCTACGAGGGGAGGATCTGTGGCTTTGGCATCTGTCTCGGGCGGTCAGCAAGGCTGCAGTAAGAACTGTGTACTCGTCTTCTCCGCGGGGCGCATACCATATGGTGAGGAGGCCATCCGGAGCAGACAACACAAGATCGACGTAACGATGATGATGAGACCTGGCAGGGCTTGGGGGACGCGTGAGCTTCGGAATATATTTATGATGGTGAGAAGGAGGAGTTGGATGAAGCGGTATGAGTATTCTCATTGTATGTTGTAGAATCGGTACGTACCTGACAGACGAGCCTTGCCCACCTTGGCAATATCGGGGCGCAACACGATTTTCTCAGAAGAACAGCGACTCTGCCTCTCAGAGTGTTATTTGCCAACTCGGCAAGGTATCACGACAGCAACCAGAGTGATGGTTCGGTCCAGTGGGAGCTTCGTGAGCTCGTGTCAGGCGAGGATTGGGTCCAGGAGCAGAAGAGTCATCCGCGCGCGAGCTAGGGAGCGACGACAAGAACAGAATCGCGCAGGCAAGGAGTGGGAAATGAGAAATGAGAAATGAGAAATGTAAACTCGGATCGGATGGAGCGTCAATCGGCCGGTCGATAAGTATATATGAGAGGCGCGCGACGGCATGGAACGAAACACAGACGCGAAGACGCCATCCAGACCACACGGCGATGAACCCTTGCTGATGCTGTATTTCCCGACGTCAGAGCTTCACCGGATTGACAGGGATGGCCAACAGTCGTCATGCCTTTGCCGGTGTGGCCGAGACGGGATTGCCCATTGGACATTGGCCCGCGACGCTGAGGCGGGACAGGACATGTAATTAGCCGTAGCTGCCCGACCGGCCCAGCGGGGCACTTGTCTGCCAAGGCCCTGTTATATTATTATGCATGTACTGTATCTGGCAGCTGCAGCCCCACCATGTCAGGCAGGGAACCTGCCAAGCCGCAAGTCGGACGGATCCGCTGTGTGACACTGGACCGGCCCTGTCCTGTCACCCGGGACTCGGTTGCATCTCATCTCCCACTTGACATCCCGCGCTCTTCTCCCAGATGCTGTGGCACAAACAACCAACAGCCACGCCGTCTTTCCCAAACCACCGCCATGGCCACAAACCGTCTGACCTTCCTCTATCCGCATTTGTTCCGCGCACGAGGGCGCTGGAGCGAACCCGCAGCGTCACACACCGTGCGCAGTCCCCCTCGCAACCCCTCTGGCTGCTGTCCCCATGCAGCGCCATTCACAACCCCTTCGGCAGGCAGGCAGGCCGCCTTTGCTAAGCGCGCCGGGACGGGGGTAGAGCCTCTATCATCGCACGACACCGTCAGGCCACGCCCGAAGTCGGCCGAGAAGAGCCGGGAGGAGGACGGGGGAGGACGGGAAGCGCAAGGCATGGCCAGCAGCACAGGACAGGCGACACAGACACACCCCCCACATCCCGGCGGCGGAACGCGCCCTTCCACCGCCCCTCCCCCTCCCGATCCCCCGGCCACGATCGAGCTGCCCCCGCCGCCAGACATCGACCCTATCACCCAAACCAAAAAGGGCAGTCCAATGGACGAGCTCCTTCACATGGGCCCTCCCCCCGACAGCCCGTCTGCCCCATCACCAATCACCGCAGAGTCAGACCCAGCCACGAGCCCCCCTCCCACCGACGCGAGCAGCGACTTCCCAGTGAAAACGACACCGCACCTGAAACCATCGACCTACGTCCACCACTTCGACTCGTACACCCTCGTCAAGCAGCTCATCGCCGGCGGCTACTCGCAGCCACAGGCGATCCTCTCCATGAAGGGGATCCGCAAGCTGCTGGCGTCGAACCTCGACGTCGCCCAGTCCGGGCTCGTGTCCAAGGCCGACGTGGAAAACGAGACGTACCTGTTCCGGGCCGCGTGCAGCGAGCTGGGCGCCGAGGTGCACAACAACCGGCGGGTGGCGGACGAGCAGCTGCGGCAGCAGCGCACGCTGCTGCAGCACGAGGTGGACAACCTCGCCCAGCGGCTCAACCAGGAGCTGCTGACGCTCAACGACAACGTGCGCGGCATGTTCAACGACCGGCGGATGGCGGTGCGCGAGGAGCAAAAGGCCACCGAGAGCAGGGTACGTGTTCACCCGGATGGCAACGGCTGACCCAACCGCCCCCCCTCCCACACACACACTCACACACTCACTCGACCCACAGATCCAGCAAATCAACTACAAGATCAGCGTCACGCTCAACAGCGACGCCAAGTCAGACATCGAGGGGCTGCGCTGGGTGCTGATCCGCCGCTCCGTCCTGGGCATCATCTTCATGGCCGTCCTGACGCTCGGCGCGCTGCGCTACGCCACCTACATGCGACACCGGCGGCAGCGGGAAGCCGCCCAGCAGGCGCGGGAGAGGGAGGAGGTCAAGAAACACGACGGACGGCACGACATCTCGGCCGCTCCCGAGGCGGCGGCCATCCTGGCAGCCAATTAACAACCACGGCGCGTCGCCGCATTCATTACATGTAGTATCCGTATATATACCCCTCCCGTAAACCAATACCACCCGAAAGAAAGAAAACCCTCACACCCCCCTTCCCATCCCAAAATCCATCTTCAGCGCAATGCTCGGCTCCCTCTCCCCAGCCTCCCCAGCCACCCCCTCCCGCGGGCCCGCCTGCCGCCCCGCCCGGATGACCTCGTCCAGGAACCCGCGCTGGCCCGCGCCCATGGCGCCCACCACCGCGCGGAACGCGGCCGGGTCCGCCGACGCCAGCTCCAGCAGCCGCGCGCTCGTCTCGCGGTACGCGCCGCGGCCGCCCTCGCCCAGCGCGCGCGCCAGCAGCGCCGGCAGCACCAGCGCCATGGCCACGCCCGCGCGGTCCCCGCCCACGGTCGCCACGTAGCCGCACAGCGCGTGCGCGACGAGCCCGCGCGCGTCTTCCGGGTCCTCGTCCGGGTCCGTCGTCGTGAGGAAGGCGAGGAGGTGCGGGAGGAGGTGGCGCGTGAGGGTCAGCGAGGCCGCGGTG
Source organism: Trichocladium antarcticum (assembly GCA_033297235.1). NCBI lineage: Eukaryota > Fungi > Ascomycota > Sordariomycetes > Sordariales > Chaetomiaceae > Trichocladium > Trichocladium antarcticum. The sequence continues at coordinate 677,428 of MU853402.1, forward strand.
GGGTGCGGTTGTAGGAGGAGGGAGCGGATGCAGTTGGAGGCCATCTTGGCCGTCTGGGGATGGTTGTGGTTAGTGGAGGGGTAAGGGGAGAAAGAAAAGGGTTTGGTGGGGGTTACCATGCGGTCTGTGAGGCAGTCGAGGAGTTCTTCCAGGAAGCGGGCGACGAGCGGCTCGCTGGCGGGGAGGTTGTTGTGGCCGGCCGTGAAGAGAATCGTGAGCGCCAGGAGGCAGTTCTTGACGCAGGTGAGCGACGTGGCGGCCTCGCGCTTCTGCGCGTTGAGATAAATGGACAGGAAGCGGCGCACACAGCCCAGCAGTTGGGTGTCTGTCTGCGAACCGCCGTCGTCAGAGGCCCGCCGGGAGTTGGACATGCTCATGATAAACCGCTTGAGGGTCGGCAGCGACTGGGGCACAATCACCTCCTGGCAGGCCGGGGAGGCGAGGATGGTGGCGAAGATGTGGATGATGCACGCGTACAGGTCCGTCTTGATAATGGCCGGGAACACCTCTGCGGCGTCGACGAGTGCGTTCAGCGATGTCTTGACAAGAAGAACCGCCTCCTCGGTCATCTGGTGACGCATCGGCTGCGGGGACTCGCTGAGGCTTGGCAGCAGGCCGGAGAGAACCAGGACGATGATGCGGGTGAGCTCAAAGAGCTGCTCAATGTCCTCGGACAGCTCGTTGTTGTCGGCGTCGTCGTGCTTCCTGGCCGCCGGATGGGCGAGACAGAGATCCCGCGCAATCTCGACAATCACCCCCTGAACGTCCAAGCCCTCGGTAAGCACAAGGCGGTCAAGGAGGTCCATCGTCTCCGAGAAGATGGCCTCTCTGTAGATTGCCTGGCCGGACACGCTCGGGTGCAGAATCTTCTTCAGCGCGCTGAGAATCGCGAGAGTCTGTTCCTGGGTTGCAAGAGACTCGCTCTGCCCGGCCTTGGTCGCGAGGGCTTCGAATGCAATGCCGAAAAGCACAAAGAAGAAGGCAACCGGCTCATCTCGATAGTTTATGTCGACACCCTTGCCGTTGTGGTCGCCATTTGCATCGGGCCCCGAGACTTCCTTTCCGTCGAGCGCGTCAAAGACGAACTCGCTGTCCTGCCCGATGAGGCTGGCGATGGCATCGACCAGCTTCAGCCACGAGTCCTGGTAGAACTTGAGCTGTGTTTCTCTGTTCAGCGCCGCGTAGATCGTGTCCAGACTCCCGGAAAGAGAGGGCGGTCCCAGGGTCATGGAGATGTCCGGCTCAAAGCGCAGCCGCGCGAACTCCCGGAGAGACTCCAGCCAGAGCGGCGTCAGGGTCCCAATGTGCGGCTTGAGGACGTCGAGGAGGTATTTCTGCTCCGAGCTCGCAACCTGGAGCTCGGCCCATGCACCGAACACGGCCATCTTGACCATGACCTGGGCATTCGAGCTCAGCCCCTTCAGATCGCCAATGCCGGCATTCTCGTCTTCCGTCGCAAAGTTCTCCAGCGAGCTCACCAGTGTCTTGAGGATCCTGCCCATGCGGTCGACATCCCGGACGATGCCGGTGGCGATGAAGCCGGCGCAGACGTTGACGGCCTCGGCGGCCAGTTCAGGGGAAGAGTCGGCAGCAAAGGCCGGCGTGAGCGCCGAGCTGATTTGCGCCTGGTACTGCTCAAGCAGCATGGCTTCCTCAAAGTCGGGGTCGGGCGCCTTGCCAAACATCTTGAGGACGGCGCCGATGATCTCCAGGCCCCAGATTCGTTGTTCGACAACGCCCGAAGTGGACGCCGAGAAGGCCATCCGGACAACGTCGGCGATTTTGCCCTGGAGCGCCGTCTGGGCCGCAGACTCGCCGTTGGTGGCGATGTCCTTGGAAACAATGATGAAGATGTCGTTCAGGCAGTCCATGGCGAAGGTGGTCACTTGCCACCTCAGCGGCTGGACCTCAACGCCGCTCGGCATGCCCTTGTCGTTGTCGGCGTCCCCTGACGCCGCAGCAAAGCCGGCCACTTCGTCGTCCTGGAGGTCGAGCACAGCGCCCCTCCTGGTCTTGACAACCTGCTTCATTGTCTCTTTGGGCCGCGTCATCTTGAGCACGTGTTGGAAGCGCGCGAGCCAGGCGTCCGTGTTGGCAAGACAGGTGTGCCGCATCCAGTTCCTGATGGTGTTGCGCATGCCGTCATGGCTGGGATCCGAGTCGAGCACCAGCCACAGCTGGTCTTCGAACCCCTTGTCGGCGGCGTCAATGACGTCGTACGGGTTCCGCTTCATCAGGTTATGCAGGCCATCCACAGCGACGTCCCGGAGGACGGTGTGCTCCGAGCTGAGGTAGCGTTGAAGCGTCTTTACATACTCCGCAAAGTCCATGTAGCCTGGGGCGTAGAGCGAAAGATGCTCCCAGCAGACAAGGCTCGCGCGCTGCACTTCCAGATCCTCTTCCCGCTGGAAGAACCCGACCAGGGTGAGAATCAGCTCGCGCGACCTGGTCGAGTCCTGCAGGTCCGGGCCGAGGACGTTGATGATCGAGTCGACGCAGTGCGCAATCGCCGCAGACGTGGAAGACTCAATCTCGAGGTTCATGGTCGCCGGCACCGCCACTTCGGGGTTGTGTGTCTCTGCGCAGTAGAGATTGGCCAGCATTCCCAGCGCGGCAGACACGTAGTTTGCGAAGCCCAGGCCGGCGGCGTCGGACACTCGCGCCACCGCCTCCAGCGCCCAGTAGTGGACGGTGGGGTGCGGGTCATGGCACAGCGACATGAGGATATTGAGGATGGTTTTCAGGTGATACCCGGCTGCCATGCTCCCAATCTTTGCCTGGATGGTTCCGAGGGCCATCGCACACCCTGCTCTTGCGCTGGGTTCCCGGTTGACCACAATGGTATCAACGAGATGTTTGATCTCCTGGTTGGTGAAGGCGTTGCCGCAGGTGCTGCACAGCCGCGCGACTGCTTCATAGGCAATGCCGCGGACGTACTGGTCGCGGTCCAGCACGAAATCACGAAGCAATTCCTGGATGAGCTTCTCCACGGCCGGGTTGGTCACGTCACCCGGCGCGGATCGTGTTTCCTTCACTGCGACGCGCAGGATCGAGAGGAGCGCAGCGGCAACGTTGACGTTGATGGCAGCCTTCCGGCCGGGGTCTCGCTGCAGCGCCCCCGCCGCGACAAACGTCGTTACTTGCTCCAGCACGCTTTCTTGGACTTTGGAGGGTGTGAGGGGGAAGACAAAGGCAAAAAGCTGGATCGCCAAGTTGACCACCTCGGTCGCCGCAGGGTCAGGAAGCGCTGGCCCGTCCGCGGTGCCGATGTAGAGGACCGAGGCATCGTGTTCGAGCGTGCCGCATATGGGCGAGAGCAGGAGCCTCTCGATGTCCTCTTCTGGCCCCTCCATCGGAGTGCGGTCGACAGAGCTATCATGCTGTCCCGGGAGCGGCCTGATGCTGAAGCCCCGTACAAGCCCGGTTACACCAAACCCGGAGTTGTCCCCAATGTCCCAGATCGACTCAAACGTCCCGGCCGAGTTCGCGATCGACGCGCTGAGAGAGCTCGGGGTGTAGTTGTCCGGGTCCGCAAATAGCGAAATAGCCAGTGTGAGAAGGTTGGACTGCAGGAGGGCTTCGGTGCCGCCAGCGGGGCTGATGTTGACCAGCTTCGTGTAGCACTGGAGGACTCTGCGCTGCACCATGATCTCCAAGTCTTGGAGCTGCAAGGATGGCGTCAGCCTCTCGCTGATGTCGTCCGCTGTCTTCTTGGCGGGAAGCGTTTTGAGAAATGTTGTGGTGCTTTGCAGCATGGTTGCAATCCGCTTGGAGACGTCGACTGTCAGGAGGCGGCTGTTGAACTCGAGAAACGCCAAGATGGAGCCCAAGGCGCACTCCCGGAGATGCGTCAGGAAAGACGCGTTGAGGTAGTTCCTGTGGACAGAACTGTCTTTTGACAGGACCTTTGGCAGCGCATTCTTCCACAGAAGAAGGAGCTGCGACAGATGGATCTTGACAAAGTTTGGCCCCAGCGACATGAGCCCCCCGATCAAGGTCCAGGCGACCTGGATCTGGGTGCTCGCCACGCGCAACTCGGAGCTGCCGCTCGACTTGAGCAGGTTGGTGGACATGGCCAGCACGCGGCTGTTGATATCGACCGAGCCGTAGAGCGGCCGTTGCGGGCTTGCGCTGAGTCCGGCCGCAAGACCGTGGGCAAAGCCAATACACCGGCGCGACGAGCTCCGGCCGGTGCCGAGCAGGCCCAGCTCCCGGCTGAGGCTGTTCATGCAAACGGACAGACAGGGCAGGAGCTGCTGGGGGCAGGCCAGCACAAATGTCTTTAGGCACGACGATGCGTACACTTGCACCGTGTAACTCGGGTGCTGCAGAACCTGCAAGAGACCATCGCGGCACGAGTCCGCAAAGTTGTTGGCCGCCGACCCGAGCGTGGTGATCAGGGATGCGAGGGCGCCCAGGGAAACAGCCAGGGTTTGCTTGGTAGGCTCGGTCTTTTCCTTGAGGGCCTGTGGGTAATTCTTCAAGATGTCGTTGATGACGGCCTTGGCCGCGCTGGCTTGACCCGACTCTCCCAGTATCTTCCTCCCCATGACGTCCTGAACAAGGATCTCGGCCATCCGCCGTGTTATCAGCAGGCGGTAGCGATTGTTGGTGATGTTGCTGTGGCCCAGAAGCTCTACAGATAGGTGCTCCACGACCCGCGTGTAGTTGATCTCTACCGTCCGCTCCCCCAGCCCTCGAAGCATTTTGCCGTAGCAGAGGGCGATGGCAGCTCTCGCCCTGTTCGTTGTCGACATGCGGACGTATTGTGTCGACAAGGTCTTCAGCATGTCGGCCAGCGACATAGCCAGGACTTGTGACTTCTTTGTTGGTGCGGGACTCTCTGGCCGTGGCGGGAGATCGTCGTCGTCATGCAGCGCTCCTAGTTGCATGGATTGCCGCTTCACCGCCTTGGACTTGGTCCTCTTGAGCAGCACCAAGGGCGCTTCACCGACGGCCGACTCGGAATACCCTCCGACGAGAGCCTCGGCCAGGCAGTCGGCGGCCGCAGCACGCACACTGGACGAGGCCGAGTCGAAGGTCTTGAACATGCTGGAGCGGAGGTTGTCGAAGTCGCTCGCGGTCTGGAAATAGGGCGTGTATTGCGTGAGCCATCGCAAGCAACGGCATGCGGCGATGATGACTAGCGAGCCCTTGTCGCTCGTGGCATAGCTCCGGCCCTGCTTCCAAATGTCACGAGCGATGCTCTCGTCCAAGCTCCCGCCAAGCATCCTCGCGATCTTCCCCAGCGCCGTAAACACGGCAGCGCGGATGCCGGCATTGTTGGACGACGACTTGAGGAGCTTCAGGAGGGCCGAACAAGCCAGCTGGTGGAGGTTGATTGCGCTATCCCCGGCAGCCGCATAGACGTCACCCAGGCAGGTGATCGCAGCGTGCCTTGTCCGGCTCTCGGCCTCGTTCTTCGACTTTCCGCCCGAGACAATCCCCGCCAGCTCGTTGACCGTCTCAAACAGCAGCTTCCGATCTCCGTGCCCGAATATGTGCGCCAGGCATTTTCCCAGCGTGTTTCGTATGACCCTTGTCGGAGGCGGGGTAGGGAGATTGATGATCTTGAAGACCTCCTTTTTGAGATAGAACTGCTGCGCCGTACAGTCATCGGGCGGGAGGCTACGGACATGTTTGCTGAGTGTCGAGACGAAGTTCAAGAGGAGGAGTTCCTGCTGCTCTGGGGGGAGGCCCTGGAGCTTGGCCACATCGAATTCGGGGTTGGCGCTGGCGGGGGCCGCTGCCGAGGTGCGGGGGGCCTCGCCATTTGCGACGCTGGGCTCGTCGGTGGTGCCCGCTATCGAGGCCATCGGAAATAGGTTTTGCGGGTGTGTGTTTCGAGTTTCTGTTATTCTATTGAACTCGGAGTCCTAGAAACCAGGGTTCGGGAACAGGAGCGAGCCACTTCCGTGGCCATCCTCGCACAATAACATACCGCCATGGTGGATCTCTGTGTCTGAACCAATAGGTGCTCGCGGGGGACCCCATGCACTGATCGAGCCCCCTGTCGCTCCCGCCCCGGCAGGCAGCGCTAATTTCGAGCTCGTCCCTCAACCTCGAAAGCTTGCAACTTCCCGTTCCCTTCTCTCCAGCGCCCCTTCGGATTTTGGCTGGCAGTGACGAGTGCGCACCCACAGTGGAAAATACGCTGTTGGGGTTTATTTGGTCTTTCTCTCTGGTGCTAACAACGTAGGCGCCTCTATTCCGACCCAAATGGCTTCCCTCCCTCGATCTCTCGCTGCTTTGACGCGCCGCCCTGCACCACCTTCAGTATGCGCACAATGCCGCCGGGCCTTCGTTTCCGGCCCCGTACTCCAGTCCGGACACAACAAATGGAGCAAGATCAAACACGACAAGGCAGCCAACGACCTCAAGAAGAATGCCACCCGAACAATCTTCACCAAGAACATCGCCCTCTACTCAAAGCGTACGCCGCCCTTCTCCCTCGTCTCTACTGCCTCGCCAGGCTCTTGAAGACTCACGCCGCCAGAAAGTCTTCGGCCCCAACCCCAACCACAACCCCCAGCTCGCGGCCGCCATCACCGCGGCGAAGAAGGCCAGCGTCCCCAAGGACAGGATTGAGGCGGCCGTGGCGCGCGGGCAGGGCAAGACGTCCGGGGGCGCCGCGCTCGAGAGCATCACGTTCGAGGCCATGGTCCCGCCGTCCGTCGCGCTCATTGTGGACCTCGAGACCGACAACAAGCTGCGGTCGCTGCAGGACATGAACCAAGTGGTCAAGAAGGCGAAGGGGGCCCCGACCTCGTCCAAGTTCTTCTTCTCCCGCGTCGGTCGCGTGGTGCTCGGGACGGGCGAGAGCGGCGTGGACGTGGATCAGATCATGGACGCGGCGATAGAGGCGGGCGCAGAGGATATCGAGGAGGGCGAAGACGACACCATCGTCGTCTGGACGCAGCCGACGGGGACCATGCAGGTTTGCCAGGCGCTCGGGGACAAGTACAGCCTCAAAATCCTGAGCTCCGACATCATGTGGACGGCCAACGAGGACACCAAGACCAAGCTCGACTCTTCCGAGGCGCTTGTGGAGTTCGCCGAGTTGCTTGAGCAGATCCGGGAGCTCCCCGAGGTCCAGGCCGTGTACTCGAATGCAACGAAGGGGTCCATGACCGAAAAGGAGTGGGCAAGAATAGAGGAGAACCTGGATTAGACGGACGGGGAGCAGTCGCATATAGATGTGCGTATCGGCACCGCTAGATAAATGTAGCCCCGCCCAACATGATGTATTGATATTACAAGTAGACCCGTAACACATGCCGCTCCGGTTTTGAAACCCGGCGGCCCAAGAGACGAGATGGTGTGATCGAAGATTCCGTAACGCCTGCGCAGATTCCCACGCCCCCCCCCCCCCCCCCCCCCCCCCCCCCCCCCCCCCCCCCCCCCCCCCCCCCCTTCCCCCAACCTTCCCACCACGATCCTTCCACCCATTCATTCCCTGTTCAGATGCGGCCCCAGCCCCCACAGTCGCTCTGCATCGCAAGCCCCACGGGCGCGGACGGAGACGGCTAGTTGTCCTGCTGCTGCTGCTGCTGCTGCTGGCCCTGGTTCTGAGCCGTCATCTGCGCCTCGGCCGCTAGCCGCTTCTCCCGGACATACAATCTCCTCGCCCGCAGCCGCTCCAGCTCTTCCCGGATCTCATCGCGGTCGAAGGGGACCTTGTTGGCGTGTTCGGCCTTTGGCCAGAAGTCGTGGACGGCGAAGCGGTGATCGAGGTTCGTGCCGAAGTAGTACATGATCCCAATGGGAAACATGACGTACATGCCGAACTGCAAGACAGCAACAGAGGTCAGGACGGGAGACGGGGGACGGGGCTGAAGGGGTGAGCTGCGCGGGCTGGCGATCGATCACACACCTTGAAGACTTCGAGATTGAGCCCGCCCATGTTGACTGCTGGGTGCACGGTGGTACTGGGGTTGGATGCTTCGGGGGCGGCAGAATGTTGAAAGACATGGAAGAGACTCCAGTGGTTCGACCCCAAATTTCGAAGCGACCTCAAAGGTGGGGCACGGAGCACGGGTGCGCGGGCGCAGCTCACCATCCTTGCTCGGCCAAGCCCATGGCCATCAGGGTGCTTGAAGAGGACGGCTATTCGATAATTTAGACGTACCGGTAGCGATATGTTAAAATGCAACAACAAACAGAGTCCCGCCGGTGTAGATTACTCCTTGCTATCTGCTCTTTACCCCGGGACAGCTCTTCGTTACCCTCCAAATCCCAAGACCCCGCCTCCCAATGACTCTGGAAAGGGTATCCCAAACGCCGTCCTCCCCGAAATCCAAATCATCCAGATTCAAGTGCTGTTGATGGCGCCAAACCTCCCGGAACCTCAACCCCTCCAGCCCCTTATTCGGAAGATAGGGGTCCAGCCATGTGGCGGACAGTGGCGCCACCAGGTATGTGCCGTTACCCTCCTTCAGATATTCGCTGCTTCTCCTGTCCGCCGGGGTGTCGCAAGTTGCAATCTTCTGCAGCTCTGCGAGGAGCATCTCCCCCTTCATCCCCATGACGTCCTGCGTGCGCAGAACCTCGTTCTTCCCGTTCAGCAGCCATATTGGCGGCATGTATGTTTTCCACCAAATGGCCTGTGTGGCATCCGGCTGCTGGCTCATAAAAACCTGCGCCGGGATGATTCCCCCTTGGTGATAGACCCCCATCAGGATCCCCAACGCGACGTTGAAGATGATCCAGGAGGCCGCCCAGACGCGCAACACCTTGACGCTTTTTGGAAGGCGAACCGAGGACAGAATCAGGGGGACGGTCGGGAGGAGGAATCGCGCCTCCTGGTGTTGAGATAGCGACAGCACAACAATGCCCGAGATCGCCGAGTAGAGGCGCAGTGACAGTCTCGGTCGCAGAAAAAGCAAGAGCACGGCCGGCCCAAGCAGCTGAGGCAGATTTACCAACAGGTGCTGGTACCATGGATGTAAACCATGTTTCGCCAGGTTGGCCGACGAGAGGTTGTACAAGACGTTGTTGACCGGCGTAAGGACGGGGTTTCGAATAAGTTCAGACCAAGAGATCGAGTGGGGCGCGTAGAAGGCTGTATCGAGTATGATCGCAAGAGCCGTTGTACCGAGCCCGGCTGCCGAAATCGCCAGGAGGGAAAGGGGGCTGCCGGCTATTAGCGTTGATCAATCCAAAGCAGATCAAAGGCTGCCCTACTTTTTCCAATAATACGGCACAAGACGAAGCCCGGGTATCAGCAAGAAGGCCGGAAATGTGATTCTGTTGAAAACCCCAAAGACTGCGACAATTCCGAGAACCACCGACGCAAGAATCGAACTTCGCTCCTGTGTGTTCCGGTCAGAATCTCGGAGTCCTACACTCGTCATGTGTAGACCTACTGGGCTCGCAACAATGCGCTCAATAAGCACCAGGCTCCAAGCCACGACCAGCGTTTCGATCGAGTTTGAGAAGGTATGGGTCTGGTACGTCCAGGTGACGTATGAAGACGCGACCAAGAGGACTGCGATGCGCCTCTGTCGCTGGGATTGGATCAGCTCGTGGATCGCCCAGTCTTCCAGCACAAAGCCGACGATGAACATGAGCACCCGCAGCGCCCAGAAGACCGCGATGGGTGTTATCTCGCCATCATTCCCATTCCCGATCCATAACCAGCGCAGCAGGAGCATCGGTAGCCCGTAGACGGGCCATAGTGGAAATACGCTTCGGATCGGGTGGCCGGTCGTGAATTCCCAGGTAAGTCGGACGGGGTAGCTGAAGATTTGCCCTGTGTGACGCGAGAGTCAGCGTTCCGCCGCTAACCCAACGGCCGCAGGCGCAAAGACCAACGAGGCCCGTCGCCGCCGCCGCCGTCTGAAGGTCGGCCACGGCAGCGCGACGGCGCAGTCCGAGCCCTCGGAGCCGATCAAGCAACGTGGCTGCATTGTCCGACGTTGGACAGACGAAGCGATCCTGCTACATACCGGCAATGACCTCTGGGCCCTGGAAGTTCTCGTCAGGATGCAGGTAGCTCGGCGATAGAGCAAACCACAACCGGACCAGAAGGAGGAAGAGGTATGTTCTCCGCCACATCTTGTTTTATCAACTTCCGCGACAGTAGTATTCTCTGCTGGCGCAAGTCCGAAGCATCCGGGTTGAAGTTGTTCTGTAGAGCAATATGCGCTCAGCCCCTCGCTTGCCCGCTTGGAAGCATCACCGGGGTTAAGAGCCGCGAAACAAAGCTAAACCGTTGGGGGAGGAATGTCATGATCAGGAAACCGGTGTGGCTGAATGGAAAATAAAGAATCAGACGAGTCAATGAAAAAATGGCCCGGCGCGAATGGTAAGTCCGGCGATGGCAGTGGACGACGTGTTTGTTCCACGCTGGACTTCCCTGTTCGTTCGCGACAAGGGTGCCAGCCTACCAGGTTGCATTGGTGCCTTCTGGGTCCGTTCTTTAAATGGGCTGATATCCACAGCTTAGATAATGTTTGCGCTAGCCGCAAGATTCTCATTACGCCAATCTGCGCTTGGCTCGGCTCCAGATCCGCACCTGAAGGACCGAATCCGAATGGTGGGGCAGTGTTGTTTGGGAACGGGTGTCTGTAATGTTTCGTCTGAACACGTCTTTGCCATTTCGACATAACAGTCACATACCAATCCCATGTTGGAAAATGGAGTCTGGGCCAAGTGTAACAAACCACCTGTATTCTGTAGCATTTGTATCATTGCCCACGTCACTGACGAATGCTTCTCCACGGCCGGAACAATCCAGAGTTTCCTGCGGATCATCAATGCTTAGCAACTACGGAGGGGCTCCAGGTATAGTTTGCTTCCCATCACTATTGAAACTATATATTCAGAGCGCATCCCTCGTCTGTTATCCATGTAGGTATTATCTATGTAGGTAGTCGTCAAGAGATTTTATCGGAGCCGTCCTTTTCATCCGAGTCAACGCAGACAACTGCTGCAGGCATTCATAGGTAGCCAACCCCACAAACCCAGCCAACGCGCAGGCGCACACCAACATGATGGTCTGTGCATCAAACGCCGCTCCACTGCTTTTGAGGCAGCAACCGCCACTGTCCATTTGACTGTCGACTTTGCGCAAGAGAAAAGTCATTGCAACTTTCAGCATCACAAGTCGCTTTGCTGCAGCAGGTAAACAACGGTGTGGCCCATAAATTTCCGATCCCCGTGTTTTCCCACCTCCAATTCTCCCATCCCAAACCAACAATTACCAACGTCACTCCCCACCAAACCCAATCCCAGTCTAACAACTTGGTTGTCCTCTAGGCACCACCCGACTCTCAAACCACCAAAAATATTACAACATCTCCGACAGTCACCATGTCCGACAAGAACACCCAGAAGGTCACCCTGACCAGCAATGAGGGCTCGCAAATTGAAGTCGGTATGTCTGCCACCACCACTGGGCCCCCCCCCACCTTGCCGACCCCGCCTAACCATGTCACAGACCGCGTGGTCGCCGAGCGGTCAATGCTCATCAAGAACCTGATGGAGGATTTGGGCGACGAGGCCATCGTCAGCCCGATCCCGATCCCCAACGTGAACGACCCGGTGCTGCGCAAGGTGGTCGAATGGTGCGAACACCACCGCAACGACGCGGCCCAGTCTGCCGACGACGACAACGACAACCGCAAGAAGACCACCGACATCGACGAGTGGGACCAGAAGTTTATGCAGGTGGACCAGGAGATGCTGTTCGAAATAATTCTCGTGAGTATTCTCCGTCGGCAATCCGCCCGCCATGCCAGTGAAGCTGACACCCCGGACTAGGCTGCCAACTACCTCGACATCAAGGCCCTCCTCGACGTCGGATGCAAGACGGTCGCCAACATGATCAAGGGCAAGTCCCCGGAAGAGATCCGCAAGACGTTCAATATCACGAATGACTTCACCCCCGAGGAGGAAGAGCAGATCCGCCGGGAGAACGAGTGGGCCGAGGATCGTTAAAGCTCTGGCTAGCATGGGCTATTCTTAGCGTCCTGGTTATGGTTTTGCTCGCCCCGCCGCGCAGGCCTTTGCCCCAGGCATCGTAAGGATCTCGGCATCCCCAAGGCGTTCTGGTATTGATCAATGGCGGTTGATTTTTTGTTTTCTTTTGGTTGACACTGTTTGCGTGGAGCAAACTGCGTGGTGTGTTGGAGGGAGTAGGTATGGGCAACGGCTAGATGCTTATGGGTGCTCAACAACGACGGCGGAATTGTGGTGGCTTTGTCCTGTGGTTGGGGGTTGCGTGCGCCTGGGACTAGCATACATGGATGGATGGGCCTGGGTCGCAGTAGACAGTGCGTGGTCTATCCAGGTAGCCGCTGATACAATTCTTATATCCTTTTGACCAACGCAACATGAGCGAGGTTGGTATCTTCATGGCCCCCTCCTTGCTGAAGGTACGCCGACAGTGGCTACTCTGAAGGCGACAGCAGCGAGGGCGACAATAACGGCGAGGGCGACAACGGCGGGAGCGACGGCGACAAGGTTGTTAGACCACTCCCGTCCACAGAATGGGTTGATTGTCCAGAATCGAGTGACGCGCAGCGGCCCCATAAATTCAAGATGGCGTCATCTGGAAGGCAGCTTCTGAGGCAAGTCGCAATCCACGCGGCCAGGGAGACTTCAAATCATTCTCACAGGGCCCCCGCCGCTTTCGCTGACTATAACCAGGTCTGGCCCAGGCATAAACTACAGCTTCAGCCGCAACCATGTCACGAGCAGAAGACACAGCACTGTCATGCGTGGGGCATCATATGCCTTCTCTCATTCCATTTTCCCCTGACCCTAAGATACCATGGCATACTCCGTTAAAGTGAAACGAGTTCCCCATTTACTTTCCAGCCCAGCGAAAAAACAAGTCCGACTCGCAAAATGTTTGCCTGCAAAAACACCGTCCTCCACCTCCACCCTGCTTTCTCCATCCCAGTGTCGCCCTTTCATCGTCCCCTCTTGAGGGTTGTCATTGTCAACGGCGGCCAAGAGAGCATAGTTTCGGCTTGTCTCTCGTCACGGCTCATTTGGCAGGAGGGAAGAAGACCATCGGTTGTTGATTGACTAGTACTAGTAGGTACATCGCCGAGCCAGTAGAAGCAGAAGCAGCCGAGGGGGAACCGGGGTTGTTCGTCGGGTCGATCGAGGAGGGAAGAGAGAGAGCATCTAGAGGCCGAGGCTGGTCTTGCGCCAATGCCTCCGCTTGGCGTTGTACCTATTTGCAGTATGTCAGTTTCGTATCTCCTCTGACTGTCCATCGATTTGCTTGTGGAGCTCGCAGATTCGGGAGGCAGGCTGCGAGAATTTCGTCGTCGTCGGGGAGTTCATACCGGATGGTGTTACCAGTGCGGAGACGGATCCATTGGGGAATGGGCCTGTTCTGCTTCTGGGCCTTGCCCAGCTTCTGCTTGGTCTTGAAGGTCTTTTGGCTCTGTTTGGGGAGAAATCACATCTTGTCAGCCTCTGGATCCCATAATGCCGACCCTGGATACCCCTCCTGGGTCCTGGCGGGTTTTGCCTCGCAAGTATCGTATTCGAACGCGCAAGTTTGAATTGCCCCGAAATCGTGCAGGATAAGATCGCTACGTACCGGCATTTTGGCGGTGTGCTGTCGCGATTACCGTCTCGATGTCGATGTTGTGATGGTTCCTCGAAGTGGGATTCGAATATTTGGTGTGGGCTTCAGAAAATGGGTACTGCGCTAGGGCCAAAAAATGGACTGTGGCTAAATCACGTGCGAGCAAAGTTCGTGGCGTCTAGGTGGCTTACAAATTCCCCGGCAAGCGGCGGGCACCCGCCAATTGTGTGCCGATCTTGCGCGCCCGGGGCTGTTGGCAGGGGCCAAGGCGGCCTCTTTGATGAACGGAACAATGTTGCATGAACCGCGGACAGCAAGAAAAATCCGGCAAATTACTAAACGAACCCGTGTCTTTTGTGGACTTTTGTTGAGCGAGCATCGGTGTGTCTTTTCTTGGCCGTCTTCGTGATTTAGATTGGGTTTCCATCGGTTTCGCCCTTCTCTTCCCTCCGTCAAGTGGATCGCCCAGCTCGCGACTCTGTCCCCCCGCGGCGGCCCCCAGGTTCTCGGTATCTAGACCTCCCTAATCACGACGACGCGCCGGGCTCTCCGGACACCACGAGGGCGCGATGGGTCAGAGTGTTTCATGGCTGTCCAACCTGTTCTGGGCGAAGAAGGAAATCCGGATCTTGATCCTCGGCCTGGTTCGCCTCCCCGTCTACCCCTATCCCCACTCCGGACTGACCAGGTTGCGCCTCGTAGGACAATGCCGGCAAGACAACACTTCTTTACAGACTCAAGGTGCGATCCTCTCCAGCTTAGCCGGGCCGCGACCGCGTTCAAGAACTCACACGGGACGCAGATCGGCGAAGTCGTAACAACGATCCCGACCATCGGATTCAACGTCGAGTCGGTGACATACAAGAATCTCAACTTCAATGTGTGGGACTTGGGTGGTCAGACAAGCATCAGGCCGTATTGGAGATGCTACTACGCCAACACTGCAGCTGTCATCTTCGTCGTCGACTCGACCGATATTGAGCGGCTACAGACTGCCGCGGACGAGCTAGCGGCCATGCTGAACGAGGATGAACTGAAGGATGCGGCACTGCTGGTATTTGCAAACAAGCAAGATCAGCCGGGGGCAAAGGGCGCGGCCGACATCTCGCAGGCTCTCCGGCTCGGCGAGCTCAGGGATAGGAACTGGAGCATCATGGCATGCAGTGCGGTGGAAGGCTCGGGGATTACGGAGGGAATGGATTGGCTGGCGGTAAGTCTGCACCCAACACGCCGAACTGACAAGCGCAGCGACGGACCGGTCTCTAACAACCCACCAGCAAACTGTTGCGCAGGATTAGAGGCGCGTCCAGGTTCTGAGACGCGGCAGGGGGCGCCTGCACATCACAACGATACCCCTTTATATCATTCTGGCCATGCTTGGGTATCGCCCAAGGTGGCTGGTCTCTCGGCGTTTGGGTGGAAACACGCCTTGGCTCATGAACGGCATGGTATGCGAAGGCGCAGGCTGCATCAGAAGGGCCGGAATGCAGTCGGTACATGTATACACGGTTTACAACTTTTAATGCAAGGGGACCCGGCCCCAATGACGCCGATGTTTATACTTATCATATTCTTAGACCCATCTTCCGTGTCTCAGCTTGCCAAGTGGCACACACATACCACCGTGACGCACTCACAAGACAGGCGGATAGTTCTCGTCTTTTTGTGAGATTCGTCAACCGTTGGCCAAAACGCCTGGCAACTTCTAACTCAAGTGTGTGGATCTCATGGTATATGTACCACATAGATAGACAAAACAAGCAAGCCCCGTTGAGCCCAGGATCAGCGCCGACTAAACGTCACTAATGCAAGCCCTTGATGGCCTACCAGCCAAGCAACACCGCGAGAAAGAGACAATTCCAGGGAATAAAACATAAAAGGCTCACGGCCAGCCCCCACCGTGCGTCGAAGAGAGGTATTCGGCCACGAAAACAGTCCAGCGACGGCAAGCGTCAAGATGGAAAATGACTACAGCCAGAGATTTATGGTCTACTGGTCTTGGCCCCCTAAGCCAATGGCATATATATGTACCTGCGTTCAATGCTCCTGGAGTCTTCGGGATCTCACAATCCAAGGCTTGCACAACTCGTTAGGGTTCACTGATTGCAGCTTGTATCTATACAGATACCCGGTTGGTTCTTTCCTCCGGCAGACTTTCCCTTGATGTTTCACCATTTTTTTTTTCAAGTACAAGAGGCGCTGAACAGATGGAAGTCACTTTGAAGCCAGGGGAGGGCATCCCAATCGGCCGGATAAGGTACCCAGCGAGGTATCCACTCTTGCCTCTGGCTGAGACAGGCATGCGCAAGCAGGGATTTGAAAAATGCGCGAAGAACGGTAACATTCGTCAATGGGAGCTCCAGTTCTCTCTGAGCCCGAAGCTAAGCTGTATCGAATTCTTGATTGTCAATTGAAGATGGTAGTTTTGTTTACTTTATACAACGGAAGAAGAAAAGACTCCAGCAACCAGGGGGAGAAGAAAGGTCCTGCATAATGTGCGGCTTCCGAGGCATTAAATCAGGTTTTCGAAAGCATAGAAGTGTTTGCTGCTGGCAAGTGACTCAAGTACCATTGGTAGGTTGGAACCATGCATGGTCTTGAAATTGTGAGGTAGATGGCCGCTTCAGCCTTCGACAGTGTGATGCGACTGCCACAAAAAATATGCACCTTATGCATCTACCGAAGCAAGTTCCAACCCCGCCTAAAATTGTTGTTAATGAGAGTGGGTCTTGGGTCTGAACATCAGTGCCCCGCGATTCTGCTCCTGTGAGTCAAACCATCAAGCGCCAGGATCGCGATCGACTCCCTCAACATTCGAAACATGGCTACGACCAGCAATCCGGCGGGGGATCTCACCTCGGAGATCCTTCAGGCCTTGTCCAAAACGGACCCGATCTCGTCGACCGAAACCTTTCCACGGGTCCCGTTCGAGTCGATCAAGGCGGCCCTCGACCGACTTGCTTCCCGGTCTATGGTCACATACGAGCAGGTTGAGCGCGAGGAGGCTTTTCTAGAGCCCGAGGCCGAGGACGTTGTCAACCATGGCAGCTACGAGGCCCGCGTCTTCGAGGCGGTGCGCAAGGCAATGGACGGCCTGTCGATTCAAGACCTCGAGGGTGCGATTGGCGACAAGACTGTGACGAAGCTTGGTCAGGGCAAGGCCTTCAAGGAGAAGTGGATCAAGAAGGATGGGCCCAAACTCGTTGCCTTGGTGAGACTTGTATTGGTGGTCAACCGAGGTCTAACTAACAGCGCCTCGACAGGTTGATACGATCAACGATGTGACGCGGGACCAGCTTCGCGTGATTCAAGAAAAGCGGACGCATGACGCCAAGATCATAACGGATTTGAAGAAGCGCAAGCTGCTGAAGATGCAAAAGATCATTTCCTTCAGGATAAGCAAGGGCCCCAAGTTCGCGCTGGAGATGGTGAAGGAGGAGACGGATCTCACAGCCGAGATGCTGGCATCTGGTGCTTGGAAGACGGCATCCTTCAGTGAGTGGTCTATCCCAGAAAAACCTTGTTCGGCTTTCAGGAGCTTACATAGTCTCAGAGCCGTATAACTTCGACGCCCTGGGTGCCGATCAGCACGCTGGCGCCCTGCACCCCCTGAACAAGGTGCGGCACGAGTTTAGGTTGGTACATCTCTGTGGCACTGCATGCACTAACCGGGGAGACTATTGACACTTGAGTGCGTTCCAGGCAAATCTTCTTCGAGATGGGCTTCACCGAAATGCCCACAAACCAGTTCGTCGAGTCGGGATTTTGGGTATGTGCCTACACACCGTTTCGAAGGTTTGGATTGGTTCTGACATTGCGAGGCGAATAGAATTTCGATGCTCTCTTCGTACCCCAGGTATGTTGCCCCCGATCCCTCCTCCTCGACAATTTGGTCTAACTTCCGGAAGCAACACCCTGCCCGTGACCTCCAAGACACCTTCTACGTCTCAGACCCATTAAAGGCTGCGAGGCCTGGGCCAGAGTCTGGGGACGATAAGCAGGATTACGAGGAATACTTCCAAAACGTGCGACAAGTCCACGAAAACGGGAAGTATGGGTCGATCGGGTACAGGTATCCCTGGGCTGAGGAGGAGTCGCTAAGGTGTGTAGTAATGCCGCTTATCTGGTAGCGTCTGGCTGACTTGGGCAAAGACTCGTCCTGCGGACACACACGACTTCCGTCTCGGCAGCCATGCTGCAGAAACTGGCAGGGCAGCGCCAAGATGGGCGGGTTCCGCCCGCGCGGTACTTCTCCATCGACAGAGTCTTCAGAAACGAGACCGTCGATGCCACCCATCTCTGCGAATTCCATCAGGTCGAAGGCGTCATCGCCGACTACGGGCTGACATTGGGAGGGCTGATGGAGTTCATGGAGATCTTCTTCAACGCTATGGGGGTGACCGACCTGCGCTTCAAGCCAGCGTGAGTCAGTCCGAACGCATTCTGAGCCAACCGGTCCCTGACTAGATCATCACAGCTACAACCCCTACACTGAGCCGAGTATGGAAATTTTCTCGTACCACAAGGGGCTCAACAAGCTCATCGAGATCGGCAACTCGGGTATCTTCAGGCCTGAAATGCTGGAGGTATGTGGTCCCCGGCCAAGAAACGTCCCGTGGAAAGCCAAACAACTAACAGCAGCATCTAGGCCATGGGTCTACCCAAGGACATGCGGGTGTTCGGTTTCGGCTTGAGCTTGGAGAGACCGACTATGATCAAATACGGCATTTCGAATATTCGCGAGCTGCTCGGCCACCAAGTCGATCTCAACTTTGTGCAGAAGAACCCAGCGGTGCGACTAGACAAGAACTAGAATAGACAGAGGGCTCGGAACAGGCCGGCTTTCGAGGACATGTTTCTCCCCCGAACTCTGCGCGACATCGTCGCCAAGATGATGCAAGGGATGCGTCTCCGCGCTCTGTTTTGGGGACCGAGAGAACGAATAAAAGCCGCTTCGTGTTGGGACCCAGGGATCATTTATGGCTCAGATACCGAGCCCGATCCGGTACTGCGGTGAAGAGTCATTGCTTGGGATCCTGCAGTTGCCTTGTTTGCGAACTAGTTCCCCGCATAATCGTCCGCAACGATTGCCGTATCTCGACAAATCAGATGGGCCCCCCTCACCCCAACCAGGGAGATATGCAGCCCTATAGGGATGTGGAGTCCTCTCCCTTCCAACTTCTCCCGCTTCGCTCACCGATTGGCAATACTGTCCACAGAGGTCCCCACGTGGATGGCCGTGGACCGTCCGTTTCGCGGCGGTGGGGTAATCGGGACATGGCTGGATAGATGACTGACTGAGGCCGAAAGGCGCGACATCGCAAAGCGAATGGGGGAATAGGAAAAAGGCGTCCAGTTCCCTTGGCTGCTTGGCTCGAGCCTGGGTACCCAAGATATGGGGGCGCATGACTCCTTTGATCAGTTACTATCTCAGACGTCACATGTAGTGTTGGAAGTTGAGCCGCCCTGCCCAGCTTTCCTGCTATCTATCCTCGGGCAGCCTGATCATTCATATTGCCTCAGCGGACACAGGATCTCGTGGGCTTTCCCTCCTTCCTCATCCAACCTTTTCCTCCACTGCATACCAGGCACACCTGCGCTTTCCGGCAATCGCGGTTCATCTTGTGGTGGCAGTGCAAAAGCCTCTCTGAGTCTCATCCAATCCAACCCGGCACACCCATCCCAACTGCCATCGATCTTGCCGCGCGAACAGCCGATCGATCGATCAGATCTGCTTGCCCAGATCGGTGACAACCTGCCTTCTGCCTGGTTCTCCCTCCACACGCACCTCGCGCTTCTCACCGCGATCGAATGGACGCGTCCTCTCGCGGCCCCGCCCCGTCCCCGCTCAGGATCGGGCCCTTCAGGGCCAACGACGCGGTTCCCGTGCCGCGGACACCCGGGTCGGCGGGCAGTGGGGTATGTTTTTTTTTTTGGTCCTGGCCCTGGTCCTTGGGGGCCTCGTTCGCCAGAGCCTGTCGAGACTTAACACCAGCACTCTAGACATCTTCGGCCTTTCCCGGCGACGACTGTGCCTCGCCGGCCTCGGCGTCCAGCTCGGCCGCGCCCTTGATGTGGGACCGCAAGGGCTCGCTGGGGCCGGCCTCCCCCGGCTCGTCGGCGACGAGGCCTGCCCTGCAGCGGAAGGTCAATGCCAATAGCTATTGCGGCAGACACTCGGATGAGTTTTTATTTGGTGGGAAGGGGCTGGGTGATTTGTGGAAGGCGGTGACGACGAAGAAATGAGCACGCCGTGGGTTGTGGTGGCTTGTGGGGG